>CM076899.1:27984422-28002199 GCA_039519145.1 Kokia cookei
ATGAGTTGTGATGGTTAGGAATGTGAATGAATTATATAAATTATCAAGCATGAAAGCATATTTAATTGTGAAAATCTTAGTAAGTGAAATTGCTTATATACGAACTTACTAAGCATGATTTGCTTACATTGTTGTTTCCCTTGAATGTGTAGATCATCGGAAGCTCATCAGTTTTTGGACATCGTTGGAGACATATCACACTATCCAACAACCATTTTGGTAGCTTTTGTAATTCTTTAATCTTGGTTATAAATGACATGTATAGGAGGTTGTTTTTATGGTATAACAATTAATGTTTCAACTTGTAAATGTGAAGGTTTACCATGCTTTTGTGTACATATTTGATTAGATTAGTAGAACCTTAGTAGGGTATGTAAAATATACTTCACTCACGAGTAATTTCAAATGAGGTTTAATCAAGATAAGAACTTGTAAGTTTGAGAGTTTGTTTGATACAAATGTGGTGCCTATGATAGGCATATTGGTTGGATGTTTAAATGGGAAAATTGTATGTAACATGGTGTCCTAAATGATGTTTTTAAGTCATGAGATTGCATGTTTAGTTGTGGTATCTTGTTGAGCAATTTATGTTGTGAACATACCTTGTTTAGGAAGAAATTTTGGTACACACGGCTTGTGACACGGGCTGTCACACAGTCTTGTGCTATATTGAGGTGTAGTGCAAGTCACATGGGCAGACACATAGGCTGGGACATAACCGTGTGGCCCATTTTTGCATAGACACACGGTCTAGCACACTGTCCCTCACACGAGCGTGTGTTATAAGTCAGTATGGTTACTTCGAGTATGTACACGGGTGAGTACACGTGCTGATACACGACCGTGTGACCCTACTTTGAAGGCACACACGGGCTGGCACATGACCGTGTGCCCCTGTTTCACCAAATTTTTTAACTTTTTCTTAAGCTTTCTAACTTGTTTCAAATAAGTTCCACGTTGTATCTAAGCTATTCTTAAGGTCATTAAAATATGTTTTTAAAGCTGAATGTATGAGATTATGTTCATATATGTGAATGCATGTTTATGTCTATTTAAGATGATATTATGATTTTGAAAGTGTGGGTTGTCTAGTAATGCTTCTTAACCTTAATCCGACGACAAATATGGGTTAGGGGTGTTACATTACCACACTAATACAAACAAAAACTTGATCTACTTACACAAATTACATTCAGTTACAACTTACTTAACTACAAAATTTCAAACTAAAATACATAAGTATATATGATAAGCGAATACAATTGCAACATCAGGTAATTAAATTACAATGATATCTAAATTGAAATCTTAATCTATTACAGATACCTCAAAGTATGGATTTCTAATTGGCAATTCAGACTTTGAACACGTCGCCAAACTTGCTTTACATGCATAATAACTCGGTACGCCATTTCTTTGGCATGGCATTGTCCCTCTCGACGCAAACCCAAATCAATTTACCTGTAACATAACACACACAAATAACTTCATAAGAACTTAATGAGAGTTACAACATTTACCTATGTTTTAATTTTATGTTGCAGTTGATGAGTCAAAATGATTATCTTATTGCTCATTTCTTTTAACCTGTCTTTGATGAATACTCTTCTTAAATTCCATCCTTCATACATTACAATTTAAAGTCTTTATTCTATATACACTTTCAATACTAACCCATTACTTCTTCTATGTCTTCTCAATTCTTTATTTCCAAACGAGTCTTAGTTTTATGTGATACTTCACCATATAGTCCATGGGTACATTATCCTTACTAATTTCATAGGTTATGTTTAAGAGCCATGCTAAATATGTCGATTACCTAGTATAGAGCCCGTCACAAAGAACATTCTTCAAAGTTATTCGTTAAGTGCCTTATTAGGACACGACCCAAGGGTAATTCATTCAGAGTGTGCCACAAAGGCTATCCTTGTAGGATTTGCCACAAAGGCTGATCTTTCTTTACGTGTTTATGAGATTTGCCTAAACTCACATTATGTGAGGTTTGCCATCATCGTTCAGGGAAACGTAGAGAACCTCATTAGGAAATCACCATCCTTTGATTCCTTTCGAAATGTGCTATGGCCATGGACTTTTCCTTTTAGAGTTCGTGTTTAAAGTCCTGATGGGCTCCTGTAGACAACACCGCGGAGACAAACACAAACTCTTCATGCACAGACACAATCCATATTCATCATTTAAATCACTAACTTACTCTTAATAAAACATGCCTCATAGCATACTTCTAAGACACACATATACATTCCAAACATTCAGACATAATCATATTTCACATTGTCTTACTTGAACTCATCATATTTATACTAGATATAAATACCATTCTTAACAAGCATTCACACAATCATAGATATTCTTTAATAATCACTCATAAAGTTGCATACATAACATATTATAACTTTCAAGATCACAACATCTTCAACCAATTTCCTACAGATCTTTTGGTATTTGGTTGTATACTTGCAAGAGTTAGTATGGAGACTCACCTAATCCTCACCTACAACAGTTCAAAACTCAAAATCCAGACTTTTATCACGGAATCTATAACAACCACTATTACAGAACATAGAAACCTATCAAAACCTATTCATATACCATTTTTACCATCATTTCTAACATTGAAAGACCCCAAGCAAAGCCTTATATCTTTATCTTATTGTTGTACCAAATCTAACAGACTTACTCTTTCAAAACTCACATGCAAAGTCATGTTACTTATCCAAACACGAAGCATCTCCTCATAACAACCTAGAATTGGAACTTCCAACTTAAGGAAGGAAGAAATGCTCGTAGTGCTTTAAAAATTAGATAGTAGCACTTTTAGAAAAATGAAGAAGATAACTTCCCCAATACTCATCCTGAATACAAATATATACAACCTAAGCCCATACTGGAACTTGACGTGTGTCACCTTCTTTCAGAATTGTCCCTATAATAGCCTATAACCTCTGAGAAGAACATAAGTGAAGGTCCAATATTTTAGTTACTCCATTACTCAATCCAATTGACTTCTAACTAAATTACCCTGTATCCTATCTTGAATACTTACAACACGATCAACATAGTAACTTAAACAAACTTGGCGTACATCACCCTTGACGTTAATCTAACATACAAAATTCTCTTACCCGACTCTTCTCCCTTACGACTCCACTTTCTTAGATTAATCTTCACTTAATATCCTAACTTCTGTTATTTGCCCAAATCTATACGCCAAAGGAAATAATTGGCGGATAGAACTACGCCACACATATTACTTTTTAGACTACATACCTAAACTTAGAACCCACCAAATTGAGGTATTACATGTTCCTAGAACCAACCTTTCACGACAACTTACTTTTGCTCAATGTTAATGAAAGGTCCCCTTCTTTTGTGAATTCTCTATTTAGGTTGTATGGGAGGGTGAATTTCTACATCCTTTAACTCTTCTTGATCCCCCTTTTATGCCTCTTCCTCACTTTTAAATCCATTACTCCCCATACTTAAAATCATCTCCATAATTCTCTTATGTGGAGGTTTATAAGTTTCATGAGTTAAGAAAATTGTATAACAATTTCGAGTACCAAGCAAAAAAAGTCTAATAACTTTTTTTTTCTCAAAGACTCTATATAAATAGTATCAAAGTTCGTTGCCTCAAAAAGAGAAAACGATCTCCTCATCTCAACTTAGTGAAGAAACTATTGAAATGAATTAGAAGGTCAAAGAGTAGAATTCTATTGAGTATAACAAAGAATAACAAATTAGAAGACAAGAAATAGAATACTAGCAAATCATGAAATAAAACACACTCATGAATCACCCATCTATTTGCATGCAACATATGCCAAATACACAAGGGACTAAAGAAAAGACATGGAGAAAAATGATTTTATTAGAAACTCAAGAAAAATCCAAGTAAAATATGGACACCACTAAATTATTGGAAATAAAATGGTTAGAAGATCTTAAAGAAAATAGAGAACCAAGGAAGAAATAATGATCATAGATAGAATAGATTGTGGATTGAAGAAAAAAAATATAGATGAATGAGATGATGGAAGAGAAAGTGACCACCGAGTAATTTCCTAACTCTATTAAAAGATCAATGAAGAAAAAGTGAAAACACTCTTGAAAGAGAAAAAAATTGGTTCTTATACTATACTCAATCTTTTGCTATCATGGTTATAATGCCTTTTACCCTTTTTATAATTGATTATCACTTGAATTTTAATTTTAATTTTTAAATCAAATAATAAGGATTAAATTAAGCGATTAAATTTTAAAACTCTGAAAAGTACAGGGACTGGAGGCAAAATAGACATTCGATCTAATTTAAAGATAAGTAATTATTGGTAGAATTAGGTGAAAAAGTACCACTTTTCTAACATTACGAAATTCCAATTTCACCTTTATGCTCACCCTTATCTCGTTCTAGTCGCTCGGCTTGTAGCTGTAAATACCACATAAGGGAAGGTTAATTTGGACATTTTTCATTTAACTATGTCACTTTCGACCCGCTTTCTCCATTTATCTAAACTAAAAACGACACAATCCAAATTCCCAAAAAAATGATTTGAAAATTAGTTTGTTAAATAAATTCAAATAATAAAAATTAAATACAGAAAAAAGGAAATTGAAAATCCGATCGCATTTATTTGAAGAAAAAACCTATTCGTTTCTGCAAAATTTCCCCAGATCTGTTTTTCCCCTCAATTTTCATTTACCGGTCCAGAAAACAAACCGCAAACCCTAAAAAGACCAAAAGAGAGTGAAAAGGAAATAGAGAAGAGAAAAACTATGTTCAGATTCGAATTTGAGAAGATCAGGAAACGAATTTGATTTTATCGAAAGAAGGTGTTTTTTTTTTTTAATTTTCTGCTATGGCCGACTTGCTTTCTGTGATTCCCGCATCAGTTTTCCGAAATCTTTCCGACAAGCTCTACGAGAAACGCAAGAATGCTGCCCTTGAGGTTTTTGTTCCTCTCTTTTTTGAATTTGCTTGGAATTTAATTTGTAGCACTTTTTTTTTTCAGTGATCAAATTGCTTAACTTTTTTGTTATATTAACTACTTCTAGGTTGAAGGAATTGTGAAACAGCTGGCGTTGTCGGGAGATCACGAGAAGATATCGGCGGTGATCAAATTGTTGGTCAAGGAATTTACCTACTCTCCACAAGCCAATCACCGTAAGGTTGGTGGATGATGAATAATTTTGTGATTTTTCTCACTTTCACTATTAATTTAATTTGAATTTTGGCTCGGTCTTGTTAAATTCCGGTCTTCTGTTTATGTAGGGAGGATTGATTGGTTTGGCTGCTGCCACTGTTGGGTTGACTTCCGAAGCCGCTCAACATCTTGAGGTAAGCACTAGTTTGGCTTTATTTTCAGTTTGTTAACACGTCTAAACCTTTTAGAAGCATGTAGAACAGTGTTTACCATGGCATTGATATTCAAGAACCAAGAATTACATCTCAAGGTTTATGGACTATTGCTCTATAATTGTAATGTTTTAGGGTTGTTAGTGCAGGTTGGTGTTTGTTAACAAGGAGGCTACTACACTAGGCATACATTTGGTGTGCCTTCTTAGTTATTAACTGATGTAAGCTATGGGATTTTCGTCACTTAATAAACTTTCGTTTTTTACTTTCAGACTTCTTTGTCTCTGGTAGGGAGTTGGGGATACATGGGAAATTAGGGCTCGCTTTTAATGAAATCTGAAAGGAATATAATTTAGTCTCATCTCACTGACTTGGTTTGACTTTTGAAGGTTTCTAGTATTCAAAGGTTGCTTTATTGAACAAAAGTTGTCATGATTGCTTGTATGGTGTTAATATTTTAGGCTTAGCTCGTTTCTATTTGTTGTATAAGTTGTAGAAAACTTCTTGGATGATGCTTTGGTTGCCATAGTTTTTTTAACCCCTTGTTGGTAATTGGTAATGCATTGATTTATTTTCCTATTTGTCTAATGTGAACATGTGAGGTCTTTAATCAGTTCTTCATTACTCTTCCGTACACTTCTAAAAGAATTGGAAAACTTAAAAGGTTGAATTAGACATTGATACACATTGAATAACATTATTGGACAAGTTCTTAAATATTGTTTATTTCAATTTGACCTCTTACTTTGGTTTGTTGTTCCTGTCATAAGAACTCTTTTCATTATTAGCTGATATAATTATAAATTGTTGATTAAAAAGCTTTCAAGCATTGAAGTAGACTGCATCTATTGGTGGATTTCTGTGCCACTTATGTAGCTTGTCTTGGGTATAGTGATATTTATATTTCCCCCTTCCTTTTTAGTCTTGCGGGGGAGAGAGTGTGGGTGTTGGCATGGACAGGCTATAGGGGTTAAGAGCTAAGACTTTAGGTCCTTTCATGCACATAGAAGGGATTAACATTGTTTCAAGTTTTATTCTTTCTCAAGCAGAAATAGGAAGTAAAATGAGAAAATGTTGTGATTATTTTGTCTTTATTAAGAAGTGTCAGTTATTTTTTTGCAGTTATATGTTTATTTAGTTAACTTTCATTCCTCTTCTTTTGTATGTAATTTAGTGACTGATTTTCTTGTGATTTAATCTGCTAGCAAATTGTGCCGCCAGTGCTTAATTCTCTTTCTGACCAAGACAGCAGAGTACGATATTATGCTTGTGAAGCACTATATAACATTGCAAAGGTGAAAGGAGATTTATTTACTTGTTTTTTAATCATTTCATGTCTTTTTTACTAATAGTGGATGGGATATGCCATCTTCTGCTGTACAGGTTGTCCGAGGAGATCTCATCATATTCTTTAATAAAATATTTGATGCATTATGCAAGCTATCGGCTGATTCTGATGCCAATGTACAGAGTGCTGCTCACCTTTTAGATAGGCTCGTGAAGGTTAATAATTGCTACCTCATCTAAATGTTCGCATTTAATTATTTCAAATATGAGAATTTATTGCCCTTCTATTTTTACCATTTGAAACAGGACATTGTTACTGAAAGCGACCAGTTCAGGTCTGCTTTGCTCCCTTCCAATTTCACTTCTTGAATCTTGTTTCATTTAGAAGTCTCATTTGAACTTTCTGGAAACTATCTTTGTAATGTTATTTGTATGGTTGCTTTGCCTTCAGTATTGAAGAATTTATACCATTACTGAGAGAGCGTATGAATGTCCTGAATCCCTATGTCCGCCAATTTTTGGTTGGGTGGATAACTGTACTGGACAGTGTTCCAGATATTGACATGTTGGGTTTCCTCCCTGATTTTCTTGATGGTAATAAAATCTTGGTCTCTTAAACCAATTTACCACTTCCTGATGGGAATTTATTTTAATTAATTAGCTCTTGATAACTTTCAGGTTTGTTTAATATGTTAAGCGATTCTAGTCCTGAAATACGGCAACAAGCAGATTCAGCACTTTCAGAGTTCCTCCAAGAGATTAAAAACTCCCCAGTAAGACTTCTACTAACATGTTCTTTGACTGTTGGATTGGCTTCTTGGCCATTTGTCTTCAAAATTCTTATGCTAAGATGCTCTGTTTTAGAAATCTTTATGGTAATAACATGATTGATTACCTCATTTTTTTTACTGAACAAGGTTATGGATTTATTATATATCATTAAAAGTATTTCTCATGAAAAATTATTTTGTTCATTTGTAATTTTCTGACTCGAGCAGTGCTACTCTTGAAGTCTGTAGATTATGGTCGCATGGCTGAAATACTGGTGCAAAGGGCAGCTTCTCCAGATGAATTTACTCGGTTAACAGCAATCACTTGGGTGAGTGGAATTTGACTTTATGTTGCCATAGATATGGGAATAATTTTAAAGCAGAAAAGAGGAAAATAATCTTGATAATGGATTCTTCCTCTTGTTAACTTATTTATTCATACTATGATTTTTTTTCTTGCTACTCTTAGACTGATTATTTCATCTGGTACCTTTACATCATAGAAATTGAATCTAATTTTAACCCTGGACAGATAAACGAATTTGTAAAACTTGGTGGAGACCAGCTTGTTCCTTACTATGCTGACATACTGGGAGCCATTCTCCCCTGCATATCTGATAAAGAAGAGAAAATTAGAGTGGTAAGTTTATTTCTTTTATAGTCTCCTTAAAGAATCATAAATAACCATCTGCAATGTCTTATAGAAATATGAGTTCTTTCCTTTATGTTTTTCATTTTTATATTAGGTTGCTCGTGAAACCAATGAGGAACTTCGTTCAATCAAGTCTGATCCAGCAGAGGCTTTTGATGTTGGGGCCATTCTCTACATTGCAAGGAGGTAGTTTTTGTTACCTAGGAAAAATGCTAGTTTTGAGATGTTACTAGTAGTTTGCATTTCCATCCGTCAGCATATGCAGCGCTTCTGTATTTTGAGGAGCTACTGAAAAGTGCTTAAAATAGTGTCTTTGTTTTATTTGACTCCTGAAATAATTTTTTAATGATTTTGTAGTAATTACCATTTACTTTGACTGATCAGGCAACTGGATAGTGAGTGGGAGGCCACTAGAATTGAAGCGTTGCACTGGATATCAACCCTTTTAGACAGACATCGTGCTGAGGTGAGGAAGCAGTTATTTGTGATTTTCATTTACATTTGGGTGCGTGTGTGTTTTTGCATACTTTTTTTACTATCATCATATTGGTCTTACATGCACAAAAACTTAATTTAAATCCATGTTTAACCATTTCAAGTCTCCTTGTAATAAATCTCTTAAAATGATACCTTCTAGGTGTCTGGTTTTCATGTTTCTGTTTCTTTCTACTATTATCTTCCCTTTGATGTTTTGAGGAGTGTCTATTACATTATGCCTTATTTCTTAAGTTGTTTTTGGTCCTAGTAAAATTCACTGAAATGTTGGCCGTTAAATTACAGGTAGAGGCAAAGTATAAAAGGTCCCAAACTAAATTTCAATAGCCCTTTTTCAGAAAAAGAAAAAAAAAAAATACAAGTAGACTTGATATAATGGTGTACAATGAGATACTGATAACCAAAGTCAAAGCAGTTATTTGTGATTTTCATTTACATCATGCCAAGGGGGGGGGTCACGTATATATTTTTACCATCATCATATTGATCTTACATGCACAAAAACTGAATTTAAATCCATGTTTGTGCTACTCTTTAAGCATTTAAGGACTCCCTGAGATAAATCTCACATCTCTTAAAATGATACCTTGTAGGTGTCTGGTTTTCATGTTTCTCCTCCTATCTATCATTATCTTCCCTTTGAAGTTTCGAGGAGTGTCTATCACTTTATGCCTTGTTTCTTAAGATGTTTTTAGTCCGAGTAAAAATCACTGAAATGCTGGCTGTTAAATTATAGGTAGAGGCAAAGTACGAAAGGTCCCAAACTAAATGTCCCTAGCCCTTTGTATAAAAAATAACACAAGTAGACTTGATATAAAGGTAAAATGAGATATTGATTGCCGCCAAAGTCAGCTTGTTGGTCATGTTTGGTACTTGGATATATATAGCATCTGCATCTCAATAAAAGTCCTAATTGACCTTTCTTTAGACTATTGTTAGCACTTTTTGTTGAAGCACATCTATACTGCATCCTTGGTTTCTTTTCATGTATCAAACAGACCACATTGCGTTGTAAAGGCATGTTAATTTCAACATAAATCGAAATAAGAAGTGTATAGTCTCTTGTCAAATTTGAATTTGCGTGTTATAATTATTTGCAGTTTGTGATGCTTTTTTGCTCCTCTATGCATGATGTTTAACTTTTTTACCTGAAACAGGTCTTGTGTTTTCTAAATGACATATTTGACACCCTTTTGAAAGCTCTGTCTGACTCTTCTGACGAGGTATATTTCTGCTTCTGCTTATGTGTTTCGCATTTAACTGTTCCATTATTTTATTTTATCTTTATTATTGTTTTGCTTATTTGTATTATTATAATGACAATAGGTCCATAGGTTTTATTTTATTTTATTTATTCTTTATTTCACATATTTGTATTACTATAATTAAAATAGGATGCGCCCGATATGTATAATTTTGTTTCTTAGATGCAACTGCTATTGAAACTTTCTAGCTAACTCGGTTGGCAATATCTTTATATTCTCTTCTTCGAGAACCTAGAAAGAGTGTTGCCTTTGCAAGAGGTTCTCCTACACCCCATTCTGTCTTCCGTCTGATGCTTTTCCAAGAGATGGGATTAAGGATGGATGTGGATATGTCTACTCTTTTGGCTAAATGTTAAACCTGAAAGGTAACAAAAAGGGGGGATTACAAAATATGGTACTGATGAAGAAGCTAGAGTTCCTCTATTTCATTGGGAAAGTGTTAAAGTTCTTGACTTGGACTCAATTAGTTTGCTTTGTTTTGTTAATTTTGATAGAGAAATTTCTTTCTAAATCTCTTTGACATTATTCCAAAATTTGGTACAAGTTAGCAGTAGTTAATTCATTTGATATTTGTTATTGTGTTTCTTTTGTTTCGTTTCTATAATCTTAGACCATTTCTAGATTGGACCTGGCTACTGCTCTCTTTATCTTGAAGCTTTTTATCCTTCCTTTGTCCTTTTATTAGGCTGACTGGATGATGATGAGATGGTGGTTGGGAAATTTTCTTCCCCATAATGTATTGGGATCATCTTAGTCATTACTAAATGGATGGATGCTATTATGTTGGGATGTATCTAATGTAGCCTATGGTCTTCCTCTCTAATATCCATTTTTATGTCATAAAAAGTGGAATTAAAACTGCTCATGATTGATTTTTATGGGTTTTGGTTCCAATTATTGATGTTTATTCTCTTAATTAACATATGTCTTTGGGGGGTCAAACTTAAAGGTGCTCTTGTTAGTATATACTAATTTATTATGCAATTTTGGTTTTGCCATCAGGTTGTGCTTCTGGTTCTTGATATTCATGCATGCATAGCACGAGATCCCTTACACTTTCGCCAGCTTATTGTTTTTCTGGTGCATAATTTCCGGGTTGATCATTCTCTTCTGGAGAGGTGATTCTAGGTCCCTCAAGCCTCTTATATTATTTAATTTTTTATTATGAATTGTTTTGTTCAGTTGAGCACTCATGTAGGCTATGTAGCCTACTTGTCTTGTAATTATGTACATGTGTCTCATCGCTTTCTTTTGCAAATTCTTCTCCTGTATTCTTAGGCGTGGTGCTTTGATAATCCGTAGACTTTGTGTTCTTTTGGGTGCTGAACGGGTCTATCGTGAGCTATCCACCATACTAGAGGGAGAAGCAGACCTGGATTTTGCCTGCATTATGGTTCAGGTTCTCTCATGTATTTAAGGATTCAATTAATGCAATAATGCTCTTCAGTTGACATAATAAAATGAAGCTGCTCCATAACTTTAAAATGTGATAGTCATGAAATTATTAAAGTTTATATGTTTTTTTCCTGAATTTTTATCCTTTAGCTGAATGGTGTCCAATTTTAAATTTTATCCCGTGTGTAGGCTTTGAATTTGATTCTACTCACTTCTTCTGAGCTATCTGAGCTTCGGGAACTTTTGAAACAGTCACTTGTTAATGCTGCCGGAAAGGAATTGTTTGTTTCTTTATATGCTTCATGGTGCCATTCACCCATGGCGATTTTAAGTCTTTGTTTATTGGCACAGGTAAGAAATTATAATTCCTTCAATAGCTAGCCAATCCCTCTATTTTTGTGTGCGGTGGGCTGAGAGAAGAGGTGTGTTTGGACAATCTACTTTCATGTTTGTTAATCTAGTTTATTTGCTTGATAGGCATACCAGCATGCAAGTGCCGTGATTCAGTCCTTGGTTGAGGAAGATATTAATGTCAAGTTTTTGGTTCAGCTTGATAAACTGATTCGCTTGCTCGAAACTCCCATCTTTGCTTATCTTAGATTGCAGGTTCCTAAATAATACTTACTACTTGCCTCACTTGTCCTTTTAATATCTTTAATATGCTTGATTTGTAGGAATTGTAATATTGCTTGCGTTCTTTATTTAGGTTTTGGTTATATTTCAGCAAGTCTCAGGGCATATTTTTTATTCATAATTATTTCTCTCCCCTCCCCCCCCCCTCCCAGTTGACACATACCGGTGTATTTAACTTAAACTAAATTATGGTACAGCATGCAATTTCATTTTCCGTAGAGAGATGCATATTCTTATGCTCAACCATTTTATGATGTGATGTTTGGCCAATGACTGACTTATGTAGCCTTTGTTATTGAAAAGTTTATGCTCCAACATTTTAGTGGCTGGTCATTGAACTTTTATGTGAACAATTTTCCTTTTCGAATAGTTGCATATCTTCATGCACTGGGAGATTTGGTTGCAGATTGCTGCTCATTTTACCAGTCCAAACTATGGCTATTGTAAATTCATTGGTTGTAATGTAGTTAAACTTTTCTTAGAAGTAATTGGTTTACTAATATTTTCCTTGTTTATGTTTTAAATTTAGAATGTTGTGCAGCTGACCCTTTTTCCTGATTTCAGCTTCTTGAACCAGGAAGGTATATATGGTTGCTGAAAGCATTGTATGGTCTTTTAATGTTGCTTCCACAGGTATGTCTGTGCTACTTTGTTTTCTTGGCACCCCTGCCCCAAACCTAAAAAATGGTTGTCAGTGCATTAACTACTTGCCATCATCAAAATAGATCAAACACTGTAGGGGATCTTTGATTGGTTTTAAGGGGGCATGTAGCGTGTTCATGCATGTCACAAACTGTTGCACGCACATAGACACTGCATAATTTTCATTGTTAAATTATATTGACCCTTTGATTTATCTACAGCAAAGTGCTGCATTCAAGATCTTGCGAACTCGTTTGAAAACTGTGCCATCGCACTCCTTCAATGGTGATCAACTCAAACGAGCATCATCAGGCAACCCATATTCCGAAATTTTAGATTATAGTGGATCCCAAATCACTGAGGATGATGTAAGGCACGATAATGGGAATTTACAGAACGGAATCAACTTTTCTTCAAGGCTACAACAGTTTGTTCAAATACAGAGACAACATCGAATGCTTGAAAAATCACAAGCTCGAAGAAGTTCCATTTTATCAAAGGTGTGTGAGTTACTCATTAATCTTGTTTCATAATCTTGCATCATTATCTTAATGATTATGTTGGACATTGTATTAAGTTGTAAATTTGGTTGAAGTAACCACATAGTACATTTGATCTTTATATGGGCTATTGGCAGAAAATGAAAGGTCCTGTTGACCGGTCTTTCTTCATGGTATTTCACCTTTATACATCTTTATGCAGGAAGGGCCAGAAGCAGAAGAATCCCAGGGACCTCAAACATCCGATCTACTCAAACTTGCCTCCTTCAAGATTAATTGATGGTGCTTCTGTGACCTACTCATAGTTCAAGGTCATTTGTACTATGATCTCAAGATGGTTGAGCCACAGGTGAGATCTGGTATATAGTATGTAAAATTGTATATCATATTAGTTTGTTTCCATTAAACTCATGGAGGTTGGGATGGTGGAAATTGGGTTTTGAATATAAAGCTTGGAGGGGCTTTCCAAGCTATTCTTTTTCCTTTGTAAACAGGATGCGCCCATGTGGTTCTGTGATCTTTTTTTATTTATTGAAATCCACATGGATTAGAGGGAGATAATGAATTTAGAGAATGCAGTTTTTATTTTTATATTTTCTTCATGTCTCGTAGCAATCTTACAATAAAAATAAGGGAATTTCTAATTCATGTACAAATTGATCTTTGGTGTAGCTGTGCATGACCCCTTTTATTCGATACATAATTTGATTATGGTGGGATGTTTTGCTGTCTCAGTTGATTCTTTCTGCAGGCCACAGGAAAATATATTGGATGTATGTGACAGCAAAAATAGACATTTGGCCTCAACTAGTCACTGGATTAGTGGCAAATGACTGGTGTTTTCTGGGTTCATATCTGGATAAACCCTTCCCTTGCATCTGATTAAAAAAAAAAAAAAAAAACCTTTGGCTATTCAAGGTTCCATTTCATTTAATTGATACCTTTTTATTTATTTATTATTTATTATACTTTGATTAATCATAACTTATTTTCAAAAGGAAGCAAAGCCCTGTTCTGCTCTTCTTTTAATAGCATTGATCCAAATAATGGAGAAAGGGATGCTTTTGATTTTCGAAGTCAAGCCTTTTTCATGCCAATTTACAGGGTAGAGAAAAGCATTAAAGCCTCTTCCACCAACTTGTTCTTTTTCTCTTGGTGTGATTAATTCTCTAATGCTGTTTTTTCATGAACCGTTCATCATACCTTACCCTTATTTTCCTCAATTTCACAAACAAGACTTTAACCAGAAAAGTTTCCACTTCCAACTACCAGCAAATCTTCTACAGCATTTGGATTAAAATCTATAATCAGCCTTGTGATTGTAAACCAGGAAGCATGAACTCCAATTTTGCTTTTACAGCATTTGGATTAAAATCTGTCAGCTTTGATATTAAACTCTGAATCATTAAGCGTCAGCCATTTAGTTACACAGCAAAAGACTTTCTGCGATTGTACCATGCTCCTTTTACAAGCTTTAATTTAGTGGCTTTTTTAAAAAAAATTGTGTTTTACAAGGCATATTTCTCAAGGTCAGAATTATAATCATCATCATCTGATAAATATGCAGAATATGTCCATGAGAAAGACTTGCTTCTACTTGCCCTCTTTATTCGTTTCTGTGAGTCGCTGCGAAAACCCCAGAAATGTTGTCGAAAAACAAAGTAACAAATGCTCGCAAGTGTCCCAACCAGAATTGGTGCTCCAACAATGGTTATAGTGACTGCCATCCATGAATTCCCTTTTCCTACAACCACAAAGGCCATTGACAAAAATGCTCCACAGGGCAAGCACAAACAGCCCACATTTGCTTGTTAACCACTGATACCTGTTTTTGAGAATTTGTGTCCCATGCTACTAATGTGATATGAACAACAACAACAACAGCCAATGATATGAAGAGGAATGTGGCATTCAAGAGGCAGAAAATGCGGAAACCAACGTGATCAGCTATGTTGGCTTTCCCTTCATCCAGTTCACTTGTTACGTATTTGCCAGGCAAGTTGAAAATGGCTAAGAAGGCTATTGATGCAAAGAGCACTGCAACATCGGTGACGGAATTGGTGGTGTTTTGAACAGCTTCTCAATGGAGTTTCTGAAGTTCCTTGGCAATTCCGGACACCCTTATGTTGGTTTTTTGGTTTTGTAAGAATTGTGACCGCACTTCATGCTTAATATCACTCACAGTCCTCTTTAAGTTCCATTGCTTCATCCACTTGGCCAACATACCTAGCATGCTGTGCACCTGCCTCCATCAGAGCTCCTTTAATTTCCAGTGTGGATTCTCCATACTGGAGTTTATCAGCCAAATCCAACGCGGTTTAGTGCTGATTATTAATAGCATTGATATAAATCGATCTTTTGGTCAGCAACAAGCTCACAATCTGAAAAGCAGAGAAAAACAGAATATCAGTTAAATCTTACAACTGCATAAGTTATGCCATTGCTGGTATGTGACAAACAGTGTGAGAGATGCCTGTGGACGAGCCTTCCTCGTAGCTATGTGCAACGCGGTATTCCCCTTTTTGTCTCGTTTATTCAGAAGCGAGTGACCGGCAAGTATCAATGACAGCCGGACACTGTCCCTTCACCACCATATGGAGCGCGGTTTGGCCTTTCTTATCTTTGATGCTCACAATGTGTAAGAGCTTTTACTACATTAATAAGGCCATACCTTGCAGCCGTATGCAATGCCGTCTTTCCATTTTTCCGCACTATCCTAACGCAGCTCGGATCGGCCCTCAATATCGCAGTTACGACATCTAAATGACCTTTAACAGCTGCAGAATAAAGGGGGCTGGTACTCGTCGAGTCACATAGCTCAAAAAGGTCCGGCCAAATGCCCAAAAGTTCCTTCACCATACCTACAATACACAAAGCACTATGGTCAATCACAATTCAGACACACACCGAGACAAAAAACAATTAAAATCAAGATTCCCCTATTTCTCTTAAACCTTCCACCAGATGCATGTTTTCATGAAAATGGACCCTCTCCCAATTAAAATCAAGCTAAAATATAAAACCCGGATTGGCAAACTCATGATTGAGAAATCAGAACCATACCCAAGTTTCCTAACTTAGCAGCTGTCAAAACGTTTTTTTTTTTGGAAAAACAATCTCGAAAAATATTTTAAAAAAATTAAAAAATAGGAGTCGGCACCAATATTTTTTATTTGGTGTGATTGGATCACCACAAAACGTTTAAAATCTGTTTTGAAAAATATTTTGGTCTTCAAAATCCAAAAAAACGGGTTCGGGAGTCAGTTACGTGTAAGGAAGGATTAACACCCTCACACGCCCAAAATTAGTACCACATCGATTATTTTCTGATCTTGATTGTCAAAAATTTGAAACCTCGAGTAAAGTTTAAAATACGATCATTGTATGCACGATTTGTTTAGTGTGATTTTCAAAAATTGAATTCGAAGAGAAAAATGTCCGTGTGTTTCAAATTTCTTGGAATAAATACGAGTTGTGCAATTAATAACAAAATTGAATAACACGAAGAAGGTGCAATTACATGAACGAATAAATATGCAAAAATAAGCATATAAGAACAATAAAGTATGGAATACAAAAAAGGGTCAAAATGAATTTTTTTGAGAATTTTGGGGTCAAAATGTAATTCTAGGAAAGATTAGGGGTCAAAAGGTAATATTAGAAAAATTTAGGGGTTAAAATGTAATTTTTGAAAAGTTTCAAGGTCAACTTAAAATGTATTTTTGGAAAGTTTAGGGGTTAAATGTAATTTTTGGAAAGTTTGGGGTAGAAATGTAATTTATATAAAGTTCAAGAGTCTAAATGTAATTTATGGAAAGTTTGGGGTCAAAATGAAATTTTAGAAAATTTTATGGTTAAAATATGATTTTGGGAAAGTATAGGGTTTAAAATATGATTTTGGGAAAGTGTAAGGGTAAAATGTATTTTTGGGTAAAATAGGGGCTTATTGTGCAATAAACCCAAGAATTTGGACACCTGGTAGCTTCTTGTGCTTCCTAAAGCCAAGAGACTAAATTGAAAATCATTTAAAGTTACTGGGTAAATTTAGAATAAATTAAAAATAGTATTAAGGACTAAATTGAAACAATTGAAAAATACGAAAGGATCAAAAAGAAAAATTACCCATTTAAAAAAAAAAGATTTCTAAGTCTTATGCAAAAACGACTTCGTTTTGGAGTTTGGATGCTTAAGCCTAAACGGCATAGTTTTGGCTCCCTATATAACCCACATTTTGTTTTTTGTTTTTCATTTTCACACTATCTTCTTCAAAAATTCAAAAAAAATCTCTCAATTTTCTCTTTTCTCTCTTTCTCTTTTTTTGGGTGACTCTCTTCGGTCGCCGTCGTCGCTGTTCCCCGTCGATCGTCACTCACTACCACCTTCTACTGTCGTGCATGGCCACCCTAAGGTATTTTTTTAGATTGTAAATCGATCTAACCCCTCAAATCTTCAAAAACTTCAAAAATAACCCCTTTTTTTATTTTTTTGAAAACCCAATTTCAAAGGTTTTAACCTTTTTTATTATATTTTTGTCTATATATTTTGCTTAAAAAAAACAAAAGAAAAATTAAATAGAACACACTTTTATACATATATATATGTATAGAAAAAAAATAAACAAATATATGTATGCACGTATGTATATGTATATATATATTCGAAAGTATATAAAAAATAAATAAACGTATATATATTGGTATATATGTATATCTATATATATATATACAAATATTAATGGTAGATTGAATTATTTTTGCTTGAATA
>CM076899.1:29802299-30373299 GCA_039519145.1 Kokia cookei
GGAATCTTGGGAATTCTTCTTGAGAAACCTGCGGAGGCATGTGATTCATAACGATAATATTTGCATCATCTCTGATAGAGGGAAGGATATTATTGCGGCCATTAGGCGTACTAGTGTACCATGGAAATCGATTTACTGCAGCCGACACATTGCAACTAACTTCTAATGAGAATATAAGAATGCAGACTGTCGGAGACAACTTGTGAAAATGGATAAAAAAAAATTAAGTTCCAAATTATATTTTTAAGGTTTTAGTTTTAGACTATAACTTATGTTTTCTTAATATTCCTATAGCGTACGAGCTAGAGCCGCACCGATTCCGACAAAGAATGACCAGACTTTAGCATGACATGGAAGGTCAAACGAACAAACCTTTACGCGAGTGGTTGGGTACCATAGACCCGTGGCAATGGTCTCAAAGTTTTGACGAGGGGTATCGATATGGTCAAATGACGACCAACCTGGCAAAGTCGATTAACAGCGTGTTCAAGAGAATACGACATCTTCCGATTTCATCCGTGTTCTCCGCTACGTTTTATAAGCTAGCTACCTTGATGTCAGTAATGAGAATACGACAAATCGATCAGATGAACGCCGGACACGTGTTTGTCGAAGCTGTCAGGAATGCAATGGATGTAAACTGTCAGAGTGCGAGGACGATGAACGTTGAAATATATTCACGACAGTTTCAACGATTTCAAGTTACTGAGATCATTGGGCGTCGACCTGGTATCCCACCTAGGTCATACGGGGTTTATCTCCAAAATAGACACTACGATTGCAGGAGATTCGATACACTTCGTTATCCCTGTGCACATGCCATTGCAGCTTGTGCTAAAGTGTCGCTCAATGTTGAACAGTTCATCGACTCCGTTTACACTCTCCAGCGTACGTTACGTATTTGGGAAAATGAGTTCCCTGTCCTACCTGACTTGACCACATGAGAGGTACCTCCGACGACTTTCGAGCTTATCCCGAACAAAGGTTTACGAAGGAATCCGAAAGGTCGTCCCCATATCACTAGAATCCGCAACGAAATGGACATTATAGAGAAAACAAACGACGAAAAGCTGTGTGGACTGTGTAGGCTAGCTGGGCATACTCGGCGTAATTGCCCTAAATCATATTGGTCAGTCATTCGGATCGAGTAGGGCCTAAACTCGATTCATTATCATATACCTCTTACTTTTATTTTTACATTAATTTTCAAAGTTGTCCACTTGCGTCACAGTCACTAAATTATTTATATCTTGAGGTAAATAATTCAAAATTATAATCCGTTTGATGTTTCTGAAATTAGACTCAAATATCTTTTTACCATAAAAATTTCATAATTTTTACTTTAGTCAATTTGTACAGTAAATTCTTCCAATTTACCCCTTCTCTGTTGCTTGACAGTTTCGACCTTTCTTCACTAAAAATTATCTTTCTTCCAATTTTTCATCTCTCAAATTCTCTACACTTTTCTTCAAAAATATCTCACTTAATAAAAATGGTAAAATTACAGTTTAAGTCCTTAAGCCTTCTAACTTTACGGTTTAAGGTTTTAAGTTTAGGGTTTATAATTTATGTTTTAGGGTTTAATGTTATGAAATTTAAATAAATGATCAAATAGGTTAAAATATATGTACATTATGGAGAAAAAAATCATCATTATAATTCATCAATAATCAAATTTAAACACTATTAGATACAACCCTAGTATTTATGATTAGATGGTATGGTTCTCGGGGTATATCTTCGTGGTGGTCGGCATCTACATTGAGGTTGCTCGTCAAGTTCATTGTCATCATTAGGGTTCATTTGTCCCGGAGGAGTAGAGTATTGCCTAGGAGGATTAGAATATCGCGATAACTCGTTAAACTTAGCTTGATATCCATCCCTTAAGTATTGCGGTGGCTCGTCAAATTGAGACTGATATCCTTGGCTTTAGTATTGCGGTGGCTCGTCAAACTGAGGCTGATATCCTTGGCTTGATGAGCTATGCATATATGATGATCCCGCAAAATTAGGACGATAAGAATCATCGTCATCCAATACCTCTTCATCCTCCTCTTCTTGTTGCTTTGGCACTGGCTGTGGCTCTTAGGCAGGAGCTACATGATAGGGGCGATCTTGTCGAGACATGTATGGGGGAATTATCATCGATGAAGCACCAAGTAAATATGGTTTCCAAACCTCAATGAACCACTGTATATACTGCAGCGAGGGCTGTAAATCCAGAGTGTACTCCATCGGAGGTACTCGCATCATTTGGTTGTTCTACACATAAACATATTGTCCATGCACACTATGTCCATGCACACTCCCCCAATCACAATTTGCTTTCCCCTTCTTATCCATCCCATGGATAGACCCTAATTGGAATGACGACTGCGAGATAGGCTATTTACAACCAAACTACCGGAGTACTCGATCCCCGGCATACCACTCCACTGTTTAAAAATTGATTATCAGTGCGTTAATGCACCATCAATCTGAGTGGAGGAATATCAAGGCGGGAATAACAGCGGTAATTTTTGGCTGTATATATAGGGTCCAGATGAACTGCACAATTAATAACATGTCAAGATATTAATAAGAGTAAAGTAATATAATTTAGTAACATGCAACCATATTAACGCGAGTCAAGTAATATAATTTAACATGTTAATGAATAACATACCCCTTCCCCAGCATATTGCTCTAGCATCAAACGATACATGGGAACTGTGTACTGCCTCCCGATCCCCGATTTTGTTTTCCATCTAAGAAAACAAAAAATAACTTGTTAGAATAATATAATTAATAAAATATGTCAAATAATTAAAATTTAGGTATATGGTAATCACCTGTTAACGAGTGAAAAAACATATGTTTGGTGCCTAACGGATGCTAAGAATGGCATCCGATATAGTGCCCAAGATTGCAATAGCACTAGGCATCCACTTATATCCCGGGAAGAAGGGTTTGTGGCGCGACAAAGTTCTCGATATAGCATGGCAAGCACCGCAGATCCCCAACTATATTCATGAATCTTTTGCAAATCTCTTAGTAAGGACAAATACATCAAATGGATCTTATTGTTATTTGCGTCTGGCATGAGTATACCCCCTTATCATTAGCAAAATATAAGCTTGAACAGCCCAAGAAACCTCCATTTTAGTTGCGTGTTCGAGTAAGTGCTGAAAATTGCTCTTCAACCATGTAAATAACAACGACGTGAAGTCATTGTTATTACTAGGTGAGCGACCTAGTAACTGGATGCACATCGTTGTCGGCTCTTGAAACGAACTAATACCGGTGACTGGTACACCATTGATTGGTAGCCCTACTTGGATCGCAACATCCTCCAATGTCACAGTGCACTTCCCACAAGGCAGATGAAATATATGGGTCTCCAGGCGCTAACGCTCCACCAATGCACTGATTAATTCATATCTTAACTCAAATTTTTGGATCAATGCTGCTAATCCAAATCCGACATCCCGCATGTACGAAAGCAGACGTTCATGAGGGGGAAATTTAAGGCCCTGTGCACGACCCTTCAATGAACGATACGCGAGCTCTTCCTGTTAATTTACAAAAATAGTTAGTATAACCAAAATTAATTTTGTAAACAAATAATAATATCGTGAATGGCATAATGAACGAATAATAATGTTTTTACATTCATATTAGCTTGGTGTGTATCCGCATTCACCGATTTCGCTATATGAGGACGTTTCGAGTTAATTAATGAAGTCACTCTGCAACTTGAAAAAAAAATTATCAATTAGTTCAATACATAAGTTTACCAATATAATACAAAAATAATAATTAAATACCAAAATGTGTTATTTACTAAATTGTACAAAATATATATTTATAAATCAAAATAGTATCCAAACACCATTATTTACTAAAATGGTACAAAATAAAAAATAAATATTTATTTTGTACCATTTTGGTAAATAATATGATGGAGATATTATTTTGATAATTAATTATTTTTTATATTATATTTTGGTAATTAATTAGCTAGGTTTAACTTTTTGTGAATTATTAAAACTCTCTTATTTTTATAAAATAATAAATTTTTTAATTTCATACTTGTAACTAATTTTAATTATAATTTAAAAATGGTTTATTGTTTATTTTATTAAACACTTGTAATAGTTTTCTTTCACATTTTATTAAATAATCTTATGACTTGTATAATAAAGTTACTAACTAACAAAATTTAAACATTATTAAATTTTAAATCAATAAATATGAACAATATTTTTTACTTACTACTTCTAACAACAAAATAAAATTACTAACTAGCAAAATTAAATTAAAGTAAATTTATAATAACATAATAACAAACTTACATTTCTTCTTCTACTCTTAATTTACTCACCAACTATAACAACATTAAATAACAAATCAATTAAAAATTAAATTAAAGAAAACAAAAAAACTTAAAATAATCAAATAAACTAACAAATTAAAATATTTTAAAATTAACCATACTTAAAATATTAACTAAGCTTACCTTTCTTCCACTCCTCTTAATTTACTTTTTTAATCAACCTATTAAACAAATAAAATTATAATAACAAATCAAACACGTTACCACTATTAATTAACAAATTAAAATATTTTAAAATTAAATTTAAAAATAAACACATTACTTTTTTTTTTCCTTCTCCTTCTTCCCATTCTTCCTTCTTCTTTCTTTCTCTTTTTTCTTTCTTTTTTTCTTCAATTTTCGTTGATTCCCCCTCCCCACCTATTATATATAAAAAAAATATTTTTTATTTAATTTTTATCACCTACCAAAAATCCTCAACCACTCAAATTAATTTTCATCTTTTAAAAAACCCACACAAACACACACACACGACACAATGGGGTACTGCCAAGTGGCAAAACATCCCTTAGTGCCGCCACTTAAAAACCCTCCATTGGTGCCGCCACTTCATGTTCCTCCACTGGGTGTCAAGTATTTTTTTCATGTATTTTTCTGTAAAAAAACCCTGAGTGCCGTCACTTTAAGTGCCGCCACTTTAAGTCCCTCAACTAATAAAATAATAATTTTTTTATTTTTAAATATATAAAAATAAAATTTTTTTTAAAAAAAACACGTGTCAGAAATATCTCTTAATGCCGCCACTTAGAGTCCCTCCACTTAACTAAACATACCATTTTGGTAAATAATAATTTAGGGTACCATTTTGGTCATTAATATTTTTTTTTGGTAATATTTGGGTAAAAAACCCTCAGTCCTCATATATATGGAAAAGTTGAAAATATAATTCATATTTGGTATTTATAATCTCTATACTATCGATCATATTTTATAAAGGTGAATGTTAAATTGTATCGAATAAAAGTTTTTCGAATTATTTAAATTGATGATTCTTATTTTATCATTTTAATTTGATGTAAAAAATTTTGGTCGAGTTAAATGAAATTTGAGTCAAGTCAAGTCGAGTGAAATTATTTAAATTAAATTAAACATATCAATTAAAAATCTTATTACAATATAACTAATTTTAAGGTAGAGCACATAAATTTAAAATCATATATATTTGAAAACTCATTCAAAGCAATTAAGACGGGAAAAAAAATTATTTAGGATGATAAAGTTTTTTTAATATACTGGTGTAATTACATGATAGTATTTGTTTATACTTTTTTAATCCTTTGACAAGACACACACACACCTTACACATATAGGCGCTTAAACCCGAGACTCCTAATATGAACAACATTCTATTTTCCTCTAGAGCCACTTATTGGGTTCATTTAGTATGATAAACTTAAATTGATAATTTACTTGTTAAGCTCATCAAATTTATTATTATGGATTTTTTTTAAAATAACGATTTTATATATTTTTTAGATTTTTATTTTTATTTTTTGAATTTTTATAATTTTTAAATAATTTTTTTATGAAATTTTTGATTTTTTAATAAATGTTTTGAATTCTTGAAAATTATTTTGAATTTTGAATTTTTTTAGTGTTTTTAATTTTTGTTGAGAGTGATCAATTTATTTATTTTCTAAATTAATAAGAATCAAAGAAACATTAACATCAATATATTATTTTCAAGTTCTTCTAATTATTCGAATTGTAAAATTTAACTCAACTTAATTTTGAAAAATTGAATTATTTATATGAAGTTATTAAAAAAAACAATTAACTCAAAATAAAAATAAAATTGTCACTTTTATATATAAGACATAATAACAAATACTAGAATGACCCACGTGGCATTTTTTTATGGCTGGAGTAAGTACTTTTTTTTTTTTTTTTTTTACAATATTAACGCTTTGGGGTAAACTGTAAAATAGGAATTCTTGAACAATTATGCAAAAAAATTTTAAGTACAAGATACTTTAAATAGTTATATTTAAATTAAATTAAATAAATATGACTATTTTTATAGCAATTGTTTTTATTAATGAACGTATCATTTTTAAAATAAAAATTTTATGATAAAACTCATACGGGATTTTTATTTTTGATCAGAGGTGAAATTAAAAAAAATTTTAGAGAGCAAAATAAAATTGTAATTTTTATGATAATAAAAATGTAATTTCATCATTTTAATATTCCATATTTTTATAATTTTTAACGGATTAAATCAAATTTTTATATTTTAAAGAGGTCAAAGTGTAATTTTATTTTTATTAATTTAAAATTTTAAAAAATTAAAGAATCTAAATAAAAAAATTCCATTTTAAAAAGGGTCGGGTATCTAATTTCACCCCTATTTTCAATTGGTAAATAAAATTTTAAATTCTTATAAAGAACAAAATAATGAATATTTAAAAAAAAAAAATATTAGAACTCAACAAATGATTTCAATGAAAAAAAACATGTTGTTCATTTTAAAGATCCTAAATTTAAATATTTACGTGTATATTATCAAATAATTAAAAAAATATAAATAAATATTATCATCTAATTACTTTAATATATTAAAAAAAATGTTGAATACAAGTTTTGTCATGGATCTCTCTGTTTTTGGTTATAAAATTAAAAAGATGTGATATTTGGTCTTCTCATGGTGGAAGATACGAATATAATGCAACTTGAATGGCCCATAAACAAAGTTGGAATTTTCAATTTTCAGTGCCTAAGCTAAGCTAAGATAGGTAGGCATCTTCTTGGAAATGGAAGAAAAGAAATGAAAAAGTAGAAGGAAGAAAATGTGATCACACACAGCACACAGGGCAGGGGCTGTCGAATAAAAATATCCCAGCCTAGACTCCACCATCGGGACACGAAACTTGAAAGCCGCCTACACCTTACAGCTACCCTGAATGGGTCATCAATTCAATAATCTAATTTCTCTAATTGATTTCAATATTCAATCCAAAGTCTACTTGAAATTCAAAAAGATTTTGAGTAAAAATATTAAACATAAAACATAGATTTGAAAGAAAAAATATTATGTTCAACTTAGATTTTAATATTCAAAATTTAAACTTGGTCTGATCAATCTATTTTTAAATTTATAATATAATTTTTTATATTATATAAAATTAAATATATGATAATATAAATATTATAAAATATATTAAGTTATTTATGTTTAATATTTTAATAAATGTAGTAAAAAGAAAATTGTATATAAAGTTATTAAATGTTAAATAAAATAATTGTATTTTTAAAAATAAAAAAATGTGGGTGAGCTTGAGAAAATTGTAGACATATTTCTATAAAGACAAAACTCTTTTTTTTTTTTTTTAATTTTATATAAATGATATTGAAGGATTTTTTACTCAAATAATATAAAAAAATAATTCACTCCTCCCATTATTTACCAAAATGGTACACTTGGGAGAGTGGTGCCTCTTTGATAATTTTATTTTATTTTATACTAAAATGTATAAAAAATAAAATATTGAGTGGTGCCTACTTGACACAGATGTTTGAGGTTTAATTATGTAGTAACTTAAAACCCTAAATTTTAAATCTTAAACTTTAAATCTCATACCCAAAACTAAAACCCTAAACCTTATATCCCTAACATAAACATAAACATAAGCATAAATATAATTAATTAAATACAAACATAAACATAAACATAAGCATAAATATAATTAATTAAATACAAACATAAACATAAACATAATTAATTAAATACAAACATAAACATAAACATAATTAATTTCAAATTCATTCCTAAACATATTTTATTCCAAATGAAAAACAATAAATACAAATGAAAAATGAATATAAAGGCTCATCTCATCGCATTTGATGGTTCGATGGTGTGGTTCTGGGAGCAAAACGTTGTGGTGGTCAACGAGAACGTTGTGGGTGCTCGCGACGTTCAATGTCATCGTCTCCCGAATCGCCAGGAGTCTCGTACGTCATCGATGATGATGAGCCATGGGTGAAGTTCTGCGGGGGTAATGGGCGAGGAAGAGTAGAGTACTGCAACAGACTAAAAGGCGTAGAGTCCTGCTGATCATAGTTGGATCCGAGAAACTCCGAATGATACTCCTAACCTGACCAACCCGTACTATGGCCATGGCTTGATTAACCCATATGATAGATATCATCTGACCACCCCAAATGATATGACTCGGGTGTCAGCTCTAGCTTGGGGTTTGGCTCATGCTCGAGCTCTGGATCGTGCTCGGGCTCTAGAACGGGCTCATGCTCAAGCTCGGGCTCTGGCATAAGTGGATGAAAGTGGTGTGCACGTGGTAGCGTGTACGGGGGGACTAACATTGTTTGCCCATCATATAAATATGGTTTCTCCATCTGGAAATACCATTGCATGTACTCTACGGATGCCGCCAAAGCGAAACCAAGATCCATCTGACATTAAGGTATCCGCTCCACCTGTCTCTTCCACACTACAACATAATCTTCATTCACTAAACCCCAGTCTAGCCCGAGTTTCCCCTTCTTTTCAATTCCGTGAATCTTCCCCAAGTTTATTGGGTCTGTCGAGATAGTTTGTATGCACTCGAATTGTCGAAGCACTCGATCTCCATGGTACCACTCAACTGTCTGAGAGCATATAAGTGGTGCGTTAAGGCACCACAAGTTTGAGTGGTCACGAGCAAACCCAGGAATAATAGTCGCAAAGTCAGAGACTGAGTATGTCATCCAAACAAACTGCAAATTTAAATAACATTGTTACAGTAACATGACTCAATTAATATTAATAAATTAACATGAATCAAGTAATTGCATGTCACAAATAACTTACCTTCTCCCCTGCATGTGTCTCGACCATCAACCGATATATGGAAACTTGTTGTGATCTCCCGATATTTGGATTCCCATGCCATCTACAAAAAAACAACTTGTTAGAACAAATTTACACAAAAAAAATCAAATAATTGTAATAATGCTTAGATGTTATCACCTATTTACAAGTGGGAAAACGCGTAGTAGGTGTTTAATATTGGCCAAGAAAGGCATTTGATACAGGGCCCATGATTGTAGCAATATGAGGCACCCGCATATGTCGACGGTAGCAATCTTTGTCGTTCGACAAAGCTTGCGATACAACATCACTAGTACTGTCGAGGCTCAGCTATATTGACCCGCTTCATCAAAATCCCTTAAAAGGGGCAAGTACATGAGGTGGACCAAATTTGCATTTTACCGTCGGCAACAATTCACCCCCTATAAGGTGCATAATATAAGCCCGAGCGACACACATCACCTCAACCTCAGTGGCATCATTTGCTAAGTGATGGAATCGTTCCCTCAGCTATGTAAACTTCAGCCCCGTGAATCTCGACTGGCCATGACCGAGTGAGACTCCCAATAAGTTATTACAGAGGCGGGTCGGATTAGATACCATCGATAAGCTCGTAACTGCCCCCTCGTTGATTGGGAGCCCAAGCTGGAGTACAACATCCTCTAATGTGATGGTGCACTCCCCACATGGTAAGTGAAAAGTGTAGGTCTCTAGTCGTCACTGCTCGACTAAAGCGGATATCAAGTCGTACCATAAATCAAATGTCTGGAGCAGTGCATCTGATCCAAATCCTGCTGCAACCAAGTATGGCATGATGCGTTGATTCGGATCATAATTGACGGCATTTACTCGACCTCTCAATTTTCGGTACAGATGACCCTGACATTATTAGATTACCGAAATAGTTAATATAACATAGTTTAATTTTGTAAATGAAATGAACTTTTTATAATGTAACAAATAACAATTTATTATCGCTCTATTAGCGTCTTTCGAAATATGGTCATCATCGTTAATTAAAGAGTTCATATTTATATTTGCAAAATAAAAAATTTAAGATTATCAATCTGTTAGAAGTAATTAATATAATTTTTAACTAATATTTATTACAAAGTTAAAAATAAATAATTTTTTAACATTTTTATTTATTGAATAATTAAAACACTTGAGAAATAATAAATTATATAAACATACAAATGATATAAAAATAATAAATTACAAAGAAAAAAAAAACATACCTTCCAATTTCAAACAAACAACCTAATTTAAACATAAATTAAATTAATTAAAAAATTTTATAAAATAATATAAAAAAATACAAACACTATAAACAAACACACTTAACTAAACAAATATTAAAAAAAAAATAACATTTTCCTTTAAACATACATACTTTTCAAACATGGATTTTTTACTAAAATAATAACATACCAATAAAATATAAATAATAAACAAGGATTTTTTTTACAAAATTAATACAAAAAAAATCCTATTATTTAAACACAATTAAACAAATAATAAAAATTATCTTTAAACACAATTAACTAAACACATAACATACTTTTCAACAAATCTTTTTTTTTTTACCTAATTTAATCATAAATTAAATTAATTAGAGAATTTTATAAAATAAATAAAAAATAAAAATATTATAATAACATACAAATAAAATATATAAACACTATAAAAAAATCTTTTTACAAAATTAATACAAAAAATATTTAAATTAATCAAGATATCAATCAAAAAATAAAACATAAACATACATTTAAGAAAACTTTCTTTCTTTTACCTAATTTAAACATAAAATAAATTAATTAAAAAATTTATAAAATAAATAGAAAACAAAAAATATTATAATAACATATAAAAATATAAACACTATAAACTAACTAATAACATAATACAACATTTAATCAAAAAATAAATTATAACAAACAACATTTTAAAAATAAATTAAAATCAACCAAATTTAAAATTTAAATTAAATAAAAACAAAACCCTAAACTTAACATTTTTTTACAAAAAATACAATAAAAATATTAAAATATCATACAAACTTAATTTTCTTACATTTCTTTTTTTTTTTTTCCCTTCCCCCTTCCTTCTTTCTTTGCCGTCGATTTTCCTTCCTTCTTTTTCTCTTTCCTTCCTTTCTTTCGTTCTTTCTTATGCTGGTTGGTTGGTGTGTGTGTGAAACAAATTTTAGGGATCATTTTAGAAGTTTAGGGCTGTCCACCATGCAGGGAAATAGCAGGTGGCAGGGGGAGTAGTAACTTTGTTGTGTCGCCTATCATGTAGGGATCACTCTTTTATACTATACTCGTATTTTTTTTTTAAGTTTATATCAGATCTATATATATATATTTAATATTAAATAAAAATAAAAAATTTGTGTGAGATTTTTCATAGTGTGGTGCTTATCTAAGAGACACCACTCTTTCAAGTGTACTATTTTAGTAAATAATAGGGGAAATGTATTATTTTGATAAATAATTATTTTTTTCTTGTATTATTTGAGGTAAAAAAAATCATGATATTGATACAATGCATTAACCTTGCTTAGATCATGCAATTTTAGTACAAACATTAACATTTATTCTATAATTCCATTATTGAGTCATTATTCCCTTTTATAAATTAGAATTTAATCTCTCGTATTTTTTCATTTAATCAATTTGATTTTTATTTATCAATTTTGTGTCACAAGGACCTTTTGGATATTTGCATTTTTCTTAATCATTAATTAACATTAAAATATTTTAAAATAAAATAAAATAAAATAATAAAATATTTCAACCAATAAATTGTAAATAACATTCACTAATTAGTATGATATTACATGATAATTATCTTAATTGAGAAATGATTATTTTACTCCTCATAATTCTTTATATCCTTGAGCCACTATTTATTTTTTATAAAACTACGATTTAGTATCTTATATTTTTCTACTTATTCAATTTGATCCCTATTTATCAATTTTTTTGTGACAAGAACCTTTTGTGTATTTACACTTTTGGTCCTTTCACTTTTTTGAATTTACACTTTAACCACTCAACTTTTTGAATTTTCACACTTTAACTCCATCACTTTTCACTTCTTTACAATTTAGTCAACATGTCATATTTATTTTTTGTAAATACACGACTCCTTTCAATTTCTCTCGATATCCAATTGCCTTCTCTACTAACTCCAATTGATTTCACTAGAATTTATTTTAAATTTGTACATAAGCATCTCATATTATTATTACTTTTAAATCATGCTTTATTGTTTATATATATTTTTAATTTTCATATGAATATGTGTGATTGGTATACTAGTATATATAAACTATTAATTTATTATATATATATATATTATTTAAGCTAATATTATATTATATAATAGGAGTGTTAACTTTCAAATGTACGAAGAGTATAGAGACTTAAAGCATATTTTAACTAATATAATTAAAAAATATTTAATATTTAATATAATATGTATTAATATTACAGTATGTGATATATTATTATATAATCAGATAATATATTTTAAAAATATTTATACATATGTGATGCCCCACACTTGATCTGGTCACTGAATTTGAAAAACATCATATTCATTGTTGAAACAACTCAAACTAACTCCTATTTCAAATTTAATATGAACATCAAGAATTAATCAATTCATAACAATACATTCACATTGATTAAAATCATTTTCAAGTTATTTAAAGCATTTAAGGAATATTTTAAAACGAGTTTTATGTGCTTGAAGGTGATCGAAACCAAGTATGCATCTCTGGTAAGTCGATTTTAATAGCTAACTACAAAACATGATATACTATTACATAATATAATAATATAGTATATAATTATGAACAAAACTATTGATACATATACATATAACTATTATTATATTATAGATTATAATAAAAGATATATTATCAATAGTGATGTGTAATTTAATATATTACAATACGTGTCTATAACTAGTTAATACATAAACATTATTAAAAATTTAATATCTTATGTTCTTTTTTCTAGTAATAATCATTAAAAAAAAAATTTGATATCTTAATAAAATATAATTTTTTATTAAATTAGATTTTTATTTGGGTTTTAACTTTTACAAATTATATTTGGGTATTGACTTTAATTTCTTTTTATTTTAGACTTGAGATTTGGGTTATAATTAGTTTATTTTGAATCTCGGTAATAATGAGTATATTATTTGGATTTTTGAATAAATATTTTAGAATATGAGTAATAGCTTTACAAATTTTATAAGAAATATAAAAGTTATTCATTCGTCAATTAATATAATAATAAACAATAAAATATATTTAATAATTAGCAAAATACAAAACTCATTTGCTGATGTGATATATAATATAAAATAATGTCACGTCAACATTTAAATACACTTGGATTATCATGTCAGCGGTTAATGTTGACCGTTAGTCAACTAACAGCCACGTCAGCATGTTCGTTAAAAATTTGTCAATTTGACCAAAAAAACATTAGGGGTTAAAGTGATCTAAAAAAAAGATAAAGGGTTAATGTGACTAAACAATCAAATGTTAAGGGCTATTTTTGACATTATGCCTATTTTATATTAACGTTATACATTTTTATAATTAAACTTAGGCTAGGGAAGCTTCACAAAATATTTAAAAAATCAATTAAATCTCTAATTAAAAACTAGAATAATTTAAGTCCTTAATTGAAAATTACCAATCAATTGAGCCTCCAAAGTATAACTTTCTATCAAAGCCTTTAACATGTGATGATGTGGAAATTATCGTGAAAAAAATGATGACTTGGCGATTTGGAGTGAAAAATATTAACGTGGAAAGTTTAATTCATTTTTTAATTATTTTGTTAACATTGTTAATCTTTTATTAAATTTGTAGATGTCACCTTAAGAATTTTATACTTATAAATATTACATATAATAATTATTGTTTAGTTATATTATCGATAATATTTCTATTAAATAAAATATCTATATAAAATTTAAGATTTATATTAAGTGAATTTCTATTGTGTTATCATAATGTGTGAAAGTAAAATTAATTGTTATATTTGAAATATAATTTATAAAATATTAAAATTCTTTGAATTTGCTTAAAGTTTATCTAATTAAAATTGATTTGAATTCAAAAAAATTAAAATCTGAAAAAATTCAAATCTAAAAGGATCGAATCTGAAAATTTTTTTAATCCAAAATATCCAAATTTAAGTTGATTTGAATCCGAGATAATTTGAACCCAAAAAGAGCTCAATTTGAATTTGTACCAACCCGCTCATTTGCCACTTCTACTAAAAATTAGTTAAACCCTCGTAAAATAATTAAAAATTAAATTAAGCCGTCGTAAATTTATTTAAAATCATGTTAGATGCTTTAATAAAAACTATATGTCAAAAGTTTAATTAATTGCTAGGTTTTAATTAATAACTGAATTGATTGAAATTTTCAATTATTTTACATAGATTTTTTTAAGATTTAAGTCTTAATCTTTTATATTAGGTAAACAAGCCCAACTCTTAAACTAAACCATCCTACCAAAAAAAAAAAAAAAATAGCCGACTACTTGCCCCAAAATTTAAATATAAAAATGAATTGAAAAAAGATGTCTATTAGTGTTTTGTTTATCAGAACTGTCTGAAGTCTCCACAAAACTAAACAAATTACTCCAAAACACAACAGATTTAATGTTTTAAATGTTTTGTTTTTAATGTTAATGTAGGTTTATTAATGTTTTCTTATTTTGAATTGATTTTGTAATCTATAATTAATGTTTATGTCATTATTATTATTTAAATGTATTTATAATTCACTTAATTTTTTTTTTCTGGTTTTCCCTATTTTCTTTTTCTTTTTTTATATTCTTTTATCATTGTTTATACTATGTAATAAATCATTTACTGAATTGGTATCACCTTCAATTCGGTCAAGAAATTTTGAAATATTTTTTTTAATTTAAAAAAATTATATTATTCGAGGGTATTACAGTATTTTTATTGTAATAGAAACCAATTAAAATATGTATAAATTTTATTGTTTACTGTTGTCTTTGATTTAAAATCATGTTTTATATTGAAGAAGCATTTTCAACGTGAATGATGATGATTATTTGAGTATAAATAAAAGTTGAATTGTGAATAGTGGTATTTAAATGGTTAATTGGATCGAATTAGTATTAATTGAATTAATCAAAATTTTTAATTCTTTAATTGTTAATTAAATAGAAAATTTTTCAAAAAAATTAACTGAATCGAAATATTTCGATTAATTCAGTCGGTTAACCGAATTAACCGAAATTTATATGTTCTTTCGATAAAACAAAAAATAAATTGAAAATGTTCATTTGACTAAATTAACCGAATTAAAACTAAATATAATTTATATTATTAATTATTAAGTTCGGTTAAATTAATTAATTACCCGATTTTGAACTGAATTAATCGATAATCGACCTTCGATCGATTAACCGGATTAAAAAAATTCGATTGATTAATTTGATTTTAACCAAAATTCGAACACCAAATCAATTCATTTTTTTCTATTTATTCAAGCCTCATTGGGATTACCTTATTTTATTATAAAAAAAAATACAAATTAAGACTGGTGATTTTCATTTTAGAAAAGAATATGATATGGGCCTGGCCCAACTTGAAGAAGTCTACATCTTAGTCCGTCAAGATTGACCTCATATTATCTAGAAAAGAGACCCAATAATATTTAATTTAATTTTATAAGAATTGAGTCACAACATAAGAAAGACATGGTCGTAGTGCAAAAACCTGTTATTGTTTTTAAAAAATTAAAACGGGAAATGCGGGGTGCTGGCTCAAGAATCTTCCTCCTCTCTCACCAAGATCATAACAGAAATGAATTCCCATATATAATCTGAACAATAGATTGTGAATTCATTTCATTTCTTATCCAAACCTCAAAACCCAATACCTTCTTTCTCACATATACTAAAAAAGAAGCTCCCTTTGCTTCAAGAAAAACGATCCCTTTCTTGTAAGTTTCTTCTTTTTCCTTTATGCTTTCAAGCTCTTGTAATCGTAAAGCACCCCCCCCCCCCCCTCCTTGTTATTGCTACCTTTTTCCCTCTCATTCCACTTTTGCTTTCTTTTTGTCTTTTTGGCTTCTTTGGGTACTTTCCCTTTCTTCATTCTCTTTTCTTTAGAATGTTTTTGGATGTATTTTCTTCTATGGCTTCATGCCAATTTGTTTGCTTTTGTGGGTTTTCTTTTTGTCAGGCATTTGTCATAAGTGCCTGTCAAAAAGCCCCTCTTTTTCTTTTAATCTCTCCCTTTTCTTCCTCTGCTTAACCTTTACAAAATTTCAAACTTAAAACTTTATATTTGTATTTGCTCCAATATGTTGAGCTTTTCATGCTGTTCGTTTCTGAGAAAATTTCTTCTCAACTTTCTATGAACTGCTTTTGTCCATACTTTATTACATGCACTTGTTAGGGTGTACCCAATTCTCCTGGTTTCAGTTCCACAATTGGAAGGGACCTTACATGAACTTAAGTCTTATATACTAACAGTCTGACACCTAAATTTTGAAAGCTTTTTGATTGCTTCTAATTATTTGTAGTTGTTGTTGCACAGCAGGAAATTAAACAGGAGAACTTGATCAAAACCATTCTTGCCTTGCCTTTGGCTTGTTTAAAGCTGATTGTTGAGTTTTCATTTTTGTATCTGATCATGGGGGATCATTTTGTATTACTAGTGGACCGGTTGATAACTGAATCCACATTGGAAGCTGCAATTGAAAGCAGGAACCGGTCTTTTCAGGCCACTGCATCAGTGGTTGATGACACTAAGGTATTCAACTCTTCTCCAAAGTTGAATTTATCGTCCCCGGGGGAAATTGTTGAATGTAGGATATGCCAAGATGATGATGTAGACTCGAATATGGAGACCCCCTGTGCTTGTTGTGGCAGCTTGAAGGTTAGTTTGGTGCTTATTTGACTACAATTTCTCAGAATTTGAATATATCTGTATATGTTATGTATATTAAGATAACCCCGCAAATTTTTCGCTATAATGAGTTGCAGTGTTACTTGATAACATAAGTGAAACTTTTGCATGTTTTATAGATAAATTAGATCATCATAATTATATATCTTAGCCTTACACATATACATATATCGTCTTGCTTCACTCATATGAGCACTTTTGTGTTGCACGTTGCACCTCATGCAATATAAGGGTTCTAGTGCCTAGAGTGCGCCTTGCAACTTCGACAACATTTTGTTTCCGATTTTCGGTGAATGATGTGATGAACTTTGTGTATTTTTTGCCCCTTGGAAGTTTGAATACATCAGCAGTTTCAATCTGGCTCCTGTATCCTTCAATACTCATTCATTTTCAATAAATCTTTTTAAAGAATCCAGTCTAGGGGAACCTGTGAATATGCATTTTCTTCTGAAGGGTTTAGCTAGTCTGATTAGTTGAAGCTTGATTTTTCTACTAACCCTTTTTATTTTTATTACAGTATGCTCATCGCAGATGTGTACAGAGATGGTGCAATGAGAAGGGCAACACTACCTGTGAAATATGCCATCAGGTACCATAATTTTACATTCACGACCCACGGTTCTTGTTAAAGCATTTTTTCCCCCTTCTAACTCCAACTTCTTAAAGTGGTATGGAGTTCTAATTCTTCATTGAAATATAGTTTCTTACCTAAATTTATGTGATCATACGTCTTCTGCATTACAGCAATTCAGGCCAGGTTATACTGCACCACCTCCCTTGTTTCATATCGGGCGTATTCCAATGAACTTCAGGTAAGTCTTGTTTGAAATTTAACTGTTTTAGGTATTAACCAAGAACTTCTAGTCAGATTAAGAGATTTTAAAGTGCTTCATTTTCCTCTGGTGTTTTATGAATAAGTAACCTTTATGCCTTTCTTTTTTATTATGAAATCAGGGGCAATTGGGAGATATCTAGGAGGGAGTTAAACAATTCTGGCTTTATAGCAGTGGTCTCAACAGATCATAGCTTACTGGATTCTCGCTATGATGAATATTTAGCTTCGACTACAAGAAGCTTAATCGGTTACCGTATGGTTGCAATACTTGTAAGTCTCTCTCTCTCAGATTTGGAAACGTTTGACATATAAGAACTGTATGATATTACGTAGAAACATGACTGTCATATCATATTGTACTCATGTTTTAATCTTTAAAAAAGAAAAAAAACAACAACAAACTATCGTGTGAATATATTTGTATTGAAGTTCTTTTTCAATTTATTGTGCTTTTAATCCGCAGTTCATGCTTCTTTTGGTTTTACGGCATCTTCTTCCTGTCCTACTAAGGGGAAGTGATGACTTCTCTTTCCCATTATTTATGGTAAGCTGTCTTTTTTCCTCATGCATTTAAAGAATACCATCAGATTCTTTACTTTTCAGACTATCACTTCTTTCGTTTAACAGTTGATATTACTTCGGACCATCGGAATTATCCTGCCAATGTATGTCATTTTTAAAGCAGTGACTGCCCTCCTTCGCCGCTGGCAGCATCAGGTGAATACTTGCCATTAAATCAGCTTGTATTTCCTACTGTTCCGGTTGGTTGTCTATAGTTTGCTTATCAGAGTTACGTTTCTTTTCCGGTTGTTCCATTAGGAGACTCCAAATTCATTGTTTGGTGAATCAGAGGAAGAGAATGAAGTTGCTATCATGCAAACTCAGCCTCACACTGTTAACATACATTGAATTCCGACATGGATAAGCCCAACACTCGCATCTCTGTATGTTCGGTAGGTGAAAAAGAGTTGAAACGTAGGGGTTGATATCAGGTAATAATATATAACATGTTTCGCAGGTAATTTTAGCTATCAAAGAAATATACATTAAAGCCAAGAAATCCAAACAATGTACAGTGTATATATTCATTGTGCAGTTAATTCAAGTGAGATTTGCTTAATTGTACAGAAAATAAAAGAAGGGAAACGAAAAACAGATTGCCTTTCTATTTATTCATTTATTTTCTTAGATTCGCGGTTTTTAAAGTATTGGAAACAAGAATTAAAATGACAATTTCAACGGATAACTAACTGTTGGGCTCAGAATTTGGAGCCCATAGAAATAGGTGGGGTTGTATTTTCAATTTAAAATGAGTAAATTAATCTTATATATTAGATTAAAAAAATAATTTTATTTGTTTTTATTATTAAAAATTGACATGACTTATGGAATAATTAAGCAATTATCTATGATGTGTCACATGTGTTTCACGTTGATGCACATGGAAGAACTTTTAATAGAATGATCAATTTATTCTTTTGATTTAATGTTATTTTTTTGAAAAAGAAAAAGAACAAAATATAATTTGATTCTAAGTGCAAAAATCTTTATAATACTTTTACCAGAAATAAACCCAAATACCCTCTCCTCGGTAACATCCTTATCCTCATGGATTGAAGTGTATTGTTTCATACAATTTTTATGAAAATTACCCACCAACTCTTGAGACGTTTGTTTAACATTATCCTAATTTTACCAATTTTAGATTGAATGCATTTATTGATTGAAATTTTTTCTTCTAAATCAGTAATTATAATACTGAATTTGATAATAGAGTTTAAAACATCATAAAGAAAAAGTAGTAAAATTAAAACAGTATGTATTTTTTTAATCAAGTAAAAATCAGTGATTATTGATTTTCAGTGAACTGGGATGCATTTATTTCAATCGTAAATTAACCATAATTCTTATAGTACAAATTACAAACCAATATATTGTGAAGAAGCAAATGGGTGAGAACTGAGGTGTGGGATGAATGGCCGAGACTCAAACTCTAGTTCTTTGAAGCACTTGATTCCAGGATGCACCACTCTTACGGATCTAAAATCAACCTCTATTGGGGCACAGGCACTAGCATGTACCATCCAAGTAATTTACCAACAAATCTTGAACCATGCCTCGATCTGGCATCTTCCCTGCAGCACCGTATATGGGTGCTAGACCTCCGCTTATCGGCCCTGGGTTTTCTTTCACCTGAAATGGAACATATATGTATCGAGTATTCAGCAAATTCTTAAACATTACAAAGACAAAAAAGAAAAAAAGATGCTTACAGTTTGTACGGCTTCCCTCAAATCCTGCAGGAAGGCATCAACTACTGGTACATGTTGAAGAGTGACACAGATATGAATGCTGTTTCAATCACATCAAAGAAAAGAATCAGTCCTGATAATAGAAATTGCTACCAAGGTAACAGATTCTAACTTGAAGACAAGTATACTAGTATCTATGAAAGCATCTAAAAATTCACAATACAAGAAAACATTTGATCAATCATACTAGAGTCTAGAGGCCGACCATAGGTACAATTCATCTCAAATGACTAAGGGAATTCAATCCAATGCAAAAGCAAATAAAGAATGAGGTAAACAGTGGTCACCTGTTGGGCCTCTGCAGTGCATTTAAATGCCAACCTCTGCAAGACATGATATCATTGACTTCAAATATGTCTAGAACAGCCGATCCAAATGCCACAATTGTCATGTCTGGGTTCCCAATGATGAACAACTCAGGAATCTCCTTTATCCTACCATTTCAAATGGCTGTTATTCTACATATCTCAACATTAAAGAATTCAGCGGAAAATGTGAAATGAATACGAACCCTTTCTGAATCATCTTCGATACTTCCATGATTTTTCTTGTGTTCTCCAAGTAACCTATGCGTTTTCAAGGAAACAATAATCAGCCAAAAACAGGAACCCCTGAATAATCTAACAACAGTGTAGATGACAATTTGCTAGCTTCAGGCATTGTGGACTAGAAAGGAATTTTGCTACCTTGTTGTCCCAGAGACATCATTGCTGCCCAAGCTCCAGCAATTACTCCTCCAGGCCTGCTTCCAGCTATGGTTGGAGACACGTAAAGCCCACCCGACCACTCAGTAACTGTCCATGAGAAAAAATAAAACGAATATAACTGAGTAACACATTTCTTACATAAATTAATAATTAATTCTAGCATCTGAAAGATGATATCAATACAGTATCTGCTCTCTTTAAAAATAATCGTCCCTGTTATACCAAACTAATGCTTTCCTTCTCATCTTAAATGTTTAAAATGGCCCCAACAATCAGAAATACTATCCTAGAAGTGATTTGGCTGCCTCAGTTTTTTGTTTGAAACAACCCAAAGATTTTCCTATCCCCCCTTCTTTCCCATCTCAAGCATATTTCTCTTTTCCTTTTCTTTGACAATAGAGATTCTACTTACCAGCTACAAATTGATGCTGTTAAAGAACAGTCGGCCAAGAAATCCAGCATAATATTTAGTATCCACCAAGCAAAGATGACATGAAAAGAAAACATCATAAGAACTTGATCAGAAGTGTAAGAAATATGTTAGACAAATATCTGAAATTAACCCTACTGACTTATCTGATTTTATCACAAACTTAATCTTGACATTTCTATTCAAGTTTATGTTAATACAATGTGCATAGTCAAAAGGCAGAATCAAAGCAACAAAAACAGATAATATGCATTACAGAACTTGTACAGAAAATTGATATTTGTCAGTAGAGACATATACCTTCAAATCACCAATTTAAAGTCTTTACTTAAGCAGCTAGATATAATCAAATAATAAAGCCCAAACAATGTTCAATACTGTTCAAAGAGAACTGTTAGATACCTTTCTAATGTCATGATTTCTGTAAAGAACTACACTCGTTCCTTTAGGAGCCAGCCCATATTTATGCACATCAGCTGAAATTGAAGTTATTCCCCTAACAGTGAAATCAAATGGCGGAATTGGGTACCTGAGAAAAAGATATAACCAATCAAGTTTTAGCCAACATTCCTGAGATAGAGATGGAACAGAAACAATTCTATTAAGAGCTTATACTCCCGATAATACTTTCTACTCCAATTCAAAAGCAAAACACTAACATTTCCAAACAAGAATTCATGTATCAAAGGGAGAAAACCACTACCTGTAGTCCATACAAGGTATCTGCTAATTAAGAAAAAAAGTTGGAAAAAGAAAAGGTAAATTGATACTATCGTAGTGAAATGATGAATAAAGTGGCAGCCCCAATCATATCAAACAGTTTCCTGATAAAATTGCACCTGATAGCAGGTTATGCAGATCACACAATCAACTCAATGGCATGAAACACACAAGTTGATAAATTCATTCAAAGGAAAAAAATGTTAAGTGAAGACACTTATCCAGTGTAAGAACACCTCAGCACATTCAACAATTGCATAGAAGAGAGAAATACTAATCTCTTACAGGTAAAAACACTCAACTTCTTCAGAATAAAGTGAATAACCAGTTATTCATTGAAAACTAGAACTACTAAACAGGCTGGTATCAATTTTTAAAAAGTTTTGATGACCCAAATAAACAGTACTTCAACGAGGGAGCCCAGTACCAAATCAACAATAGACAACTACCCTCTTCAAAGAACAAGAACCGAACTTAACAAGGACAAGATGACTACCACAATTCCAATATCTTAGTCCATGTTGAAAAGAAAATAAATAATATAATTTAAAACAACTGAGAGTTCAGCAGCACATACCCGAGTTTACGAGCAAAAGGCAACACAAAGCCACCAAGACAAAGGTCAACATGGAGACAAATTCCATAGCTATCAGCCAATTTACCAAGCTCCTGTGAGAAGGATGCTATATTTTGTCAGAAAGACTCCCAAGTAAAATATTACATTAACAAATTACATTTAAAAGCTTTTCCTACCCTGATGAAATTAGTGGCTTACCTCAATAGGGTCAATGATGCCATGAGGATACCCAGGTGCAGATCCAACAATCTGCAGAATCATAAGATTTTTGTTAGGCCAACTTACAACAAAGACCTTAGGTGCGTATAAGATTACTAAAAATAATATAGGCATGCATACCAAGATTGTGTTTCTGTTAATTTGTTTTCTGATTGCTTTGACATCTGCTTTAAATTCTTTATTGACAGGGACGCGACGGAGTTTGATGTTAAAATATTGTGCTGCCTTGTCATATGCTGAATGTGCAGATTCAGCTATTATCCTATGGTTTGGAATCGAATAATTCAAATTGATAAAATTGGGATTGATAATAAATTAATGAAATAATTTTAAGTAGATATCAGGAAAAGCTTACATTTCTGGCCTTGTAATTCCCTTCTTTGTCTTCATGTAATCCCGAGATGTTTTCACTGATAATAATATGCTCTCAGTTCCTCCTGATGTCATGTTTCCACAAATTTGTCCTCCAGAAGCCTTCTTTTTACTGCCAAGTAGATCTGCTGTCATAGCAACCACTTCAGCCTCAAAACGCGCCACACTCTGGAACACATCTAAATGTAATGGGTTGGTATGTGCAAACCTGAAAACAGTCAACAGCACTTTTTAAAAATGTGTGGCTGAAAGTGGAGTGGGGCAAACATGATTTCCTCAAAGTAATAATAGAAAGAATATAAATTTTTAACTGACGCAAATAGAGTATTTTAAACACTCTTTTTGTAACCAAGATAGTGTCAAGTAATTATCTGAAACTTCCAATCCAATCAAATGAGTTCAAAGCATTGCAAATAATAACATACCAGAGATGTTCTCAGGATTTTTTTTTTTAATTGAGAAATTTGGGTATCTTACTAACATTGAGCATGCCTCATTGATCAAAGAAAAATGTCCTTCAGATTCACTTCCACCAATGTAGCTGGACAAAAGAAAACCCATAACTTATCAAGCTCAAGCACAATTCAACAAAAACTGATTTATATTTGATATAACAAAATAAATATAATTTTTTTCTCAGACAAAATTATAAACATACACTGTACCGGAGCATTTTCCTTTCCAATCAACATCATTGCTCTTTGCATCTTTCATTTCCTCTATAACACCCACTCCTAAACCTGTGGTTGGCAACTCTGTCGTCCAGTGTTCTCTGTTGGATTTGCTACCAGATTGTAGCTTATCCACAACCTGCATTATTCAGACCGGTATATGTAACAAATTATATTCATCCAAATTTTCAAGACAGAAATATTTTAATAATTTAAGACAAAATTTACTAAGACATGACTGATTGGAACATAAAATCCACAAACAATATTTAAAAATACAAAATTGCATGATGCATCTAGAGCAGATATTAGTATTCTAGTTCTAGAAGCAAGAACACAAGTGTCTCTACAACATGTGGAAACAACAATCACAAGCCTTCTCTAATTCCTGTTATAATGAATGCTTATGCACTTCCGCACAATTTCATCCAACAGGAGTTTAAAATATAATAGTTAATCGATGTAAGAAACACTTCCACTGAATTCACTATATAATCAATAAGACAACTTCCCTACCAATATTCCAACATTATTTATCTCTCTTTGCCTCTTACAGTTTAATGAAAGCAGCACTCATGCTTAGTTTAAACAAATACACAGTACATTTCTATCTAGACAAACACCAAAAAAGCAAACTAGTGCTACAGTACAGTCTCACAACCCAAACTGCAAGCCCTTTCTTTTAAAATTTTATTTATGAATTCCCTTATTAAATGCACAAAAAGTAGGTAAAAAAAAATCTATCTCAATCAGAGAGAAAATTGTAATAGCGCCAGCGACTATAACTGTAATACAATAAATGAACTAATCATTCACTGATATAAAGTAAGGCCCTCTATGATGCCAAATAAAAGAAATCAAATAAATTCAAGGAACCGTATAATACTATAAAATGCAGGCCATTAATGTGTTTCCAGATATCCACAAACAATAGTAGCGGTCAGCGTTGGAATTTTTATAGCATCATAATACTACTACACAAACAAATGCTATGAATGCAACTCAGCGGACCGTTATTAAATGCTTCCAGTTAGTCCTGAACCAGTTACAATATTTCGTTTCATTCATTGCCCAAACAAAAAGAAAATTAAATTCCTACTGTTAGCAACGAATCAAAACTAAGCATTAATCCGCAGCACGAATAAAACTGAGTGTATAAGTAATTTTTTTAAAAAAATCAATAAATATGCCTTAAATTATAAAAATATATATAACCTGACCTTCTGTTTCTCTGCATCAATATAACTCTGAACACCAGGAACCAACCTTTTTTTTTTTTTTTTTTTTGCAAAATGGAAAACAAATTGATTAGTCAATGAAGATGAATATTTCCGCTCTGAAACTTAAATAAAATAAAACATATCAATTTGAATAGATTACTTGATGGAACTCATGAACAAGGCTAAGACCGTAGCTTTGAGGCCTTTCTCGTGAATAACGGAAAGGAGCGAGTGAAGTAGACGGGCGATAAAGAGAGTGAGCAGAGGAGCCAGAAGCAGAGCCAAAGGTTCGAATTGTGAAAGGAAAAGATTGGCAGAAACTCTGAAGCGAAGTAAGAATGAATTAAACCAAGAAGAATAAGAATCCATTTTTGTTCTGTGCTGAAAATTTTAGGAAGAGGAGAGGACAAGTGAAAGGGGTTATAATGTTGGGGTTGGTAATCGCGTGCAAGGCACGTCCCTTAACTTGTGTTGGCGGGGGTGGACTGCGTAACGTTGCCTCACTTTTCCTAAACTTTCCTCGCTCGTTATTATCTCACAATTACATTACCAACTTATTCCTCTAATAATTGCATTCATTATTTTTCTTCAATTTATTTATAAGAGGAAGGATGGTTCATGAATTAATCAAAATATTTTATCATTGCATTTAAATATTATGAAATTTTATCGAGTTTTAGTTCGATTAATATGAATATTATTATCAGTTTGAGTACATTAAAACGTATTATTTACTTATTTATGTAAAAAAATTCACATTAAATATACGAAGTGTTAATTATTTAAATTATTATAAAATTTTTAAAAGCAACTTAAATAAAAAAAATATAGAATATCTTCAATCAAATAAGACAATTATTTAAAGGATTTATATTTAATACACTATTTATGTATAAATATTTAGTTATTTTTAAGACATTTATAGAGAAAATCTTCACTTCTGATTTTGCTGTTGGTTTGAGTTTCAACTATAGTAGCACAATTTTTTTGTATATAAAAAAAAGTTGTAGCAACTCTCTTAAGAACGAAGATTGGTGCTTTCAAGATAGTTTTCGGTTGGGATATTTCTCTCAGGGCAGCATCGAAACGTCAAAATTCTTCATTAAGTTCGTGGCTCCGAGAGGCTGATGGGTCGGTCAGTCGACATGCAGAAATGGAAAGTGAATTTGCGGGCAGGAAAATAGGGAAGGAGGGAGATTTGGGGCGTCATTGGAGGAATCTGTTAAATCCTATCCTAATCTTAATTTTATGCTTATTGGATATGGAAAAGAGACTTCTTTCAAGGGATTTCCTAGTCCAAAAAATTTAGAAATAAGAGAATTATTAGGGTCAACTTTTGATATTGGGCCCACTGATTTAATTCTACTTGCCAAAAATGACCTTTGGGAAAATGTAAAGGGGAAAAAAGGGCAACAAACTGGTGCAAATGGGAATGACGATTCTTCAATGGTTGTGGAGGAGAATGTACCTGACCAATAAACTAGCTCTGTAAGACAGAGTAGTCGGACGCAATGAGACTTATTAGTTGGAATATTTATGGTTTGAGGAGACCACAAACGATTTGTAAGCTCTGAAACAAAGTGATAGCCTTGAATCCCTAAGTTTTGTTTCTCATTGAAACAAAAGTTTGTTAAAAAAAAAGGGAGCTATTCGTTTGAAATGCGGTTTCAACAATGGTATTGATGTCGATGTTATTAGATCCAAGAGTGGATTATCTTTGTGGTAGAGAGGCAGTAATTTGATCAGTTTAAGAAGCTATTCATAATTTCATATTGACGTAGATATTCATGATAATAAGATTGATGGGACATGGAGACTAACCGGGTTCTACGGGAATCTAGATGAATGATATAAAAACGCTTCTTGGGATTTATTACGTCATTTACAAAATGCAAAAGTAGTCCTTGGCTTGTGATTGGTATTTTAACGAAATCACTAGTTCTTTTGAGAAAAGATTCAAGAGGCTTAGAGCAAAGAGGTAGATGGTTACATTTTACGAAGCTCTTAAGGATTGTGAGTTGAGTGATCTTGGCTATGAGGGTAGATGGTACACATGGGAACGAGGCAGATTTCGATCGACGAACATTAAAGAAAGAATTGATCGGGTAGTGGCTAATGTTGAATGGGAGGATATTTTTTCGAATTATAGTGTGGAGCACCTATCCCACTCTATATCAGATCACTGTCCTATTTCTTTGGACTCTTGTGGAAGACGAGTTTGTTCTACCTTGCATCGAAGTAAGCCTTTTCATTTTGAGGCCATATGATGCCTTGACACATATTTTGAGGAGTTATGGAAACATTGGGTTGAATCGCTTAGCAATATTCCCGACAAATTGACTGAGTTTGGGAAACAAATTCAGAGATGGGCTTATATGAAAGCGTATGACTTCCGAAAAATAAAACATATTTCGAAACTCATCTTTTGGAGCTTTCTTCTAATGGTCCGACTGATGATAACCTGACTGAGATTATGCATGTTCAGATGGGGCTCAATTGGGAAGCAGACAAAGAGGAAATTTATTAGCAACAACGTGCTCGTATTAATTGGCTCCAGAATGGTGATCGTAATACGAGTTACTTTTATAAGGTGGCTACAGGTCAACATTTCAGGAATAAAATTCTTTGTTTGAAAGATAGGAATGAGAGTTAGGTGACTGGCAGTCATGGAATATCTAAAATTACAGTTAAGTATTTTATCAAGTTATTTACTGCTTCTAATAAAGGTGATGATGAGAGACTTTTTGGGTTGGTCCAAAAGCGTGTTACTTCTGAAATGAATGTTGAGTTGCTCAAGCCTTTCACTTTAGCAGATATTAGTAATGCAGTGAGATCTATGGCGCCTCTTAAAGTACTCGGGCTGGTTGGCTTTCTCGATCTCTTCTTCCAAAGGTACTGGCATGTTCTAGGCCCTCAAATTTCCAAAGGGTTTTCATCTTGGGAAGGCATATTTCTGACAATGTTCTCATTGTGTATGAAGTCTTTCACACTCTAAAGATAAAGAAAAAGGGCACGCTTGGTAATTTTACGCTTAAGCTCGATACGAGCAAAGCGTATGATTGAGTCGAATGAGACTTTTTCACTAATATGATACACAGATTGGGATTTCACATAGATTGGATTAGGTTGACTATGCGTTGTGTTTGCTCGGTTAGTTATACTGTGGGTGTTAATGATGAAGTTAGTGAACGATTTATGCCATCAAGATGGCTATGATAAGGGGATCCGTTAAGCCCCTACTTCTTTCTGATTTGTGTAGAAGGCTTCTCGACTCTGTTGAATGAAGCTAAAAAAGTAAGGGTTATGTGAGGGGCGCAGATTGAGAGAGGTCGATTCGCTGTTAATCACTTATTCTTTGCGGACGATTGCATTCTGTTTGGTGATGCTACGAAAGATGGTGCTACTACAGTTCAAGATATTATTTTGGAATACGAAGCAGTATCTAGTCAGTCAGTAAACTTGGAGAAATCTTTAGTCTACTTTGGTGCAAATGTATATCTTTCTATTAGAGATTGGATTACCAACAGTTTGGGTGTTCGTGTGGCTACTAATCCCAAAAAATTACTTAGGGCTGCTCATGATAGTTGGAGGAGGAAACGTTGGGCTTTCTCTAATTTTGTTGACAGATTTTGTAAAAGGATTGAGGGTTGTAGTTCTCGTTATCTTTCGATAGACGGTAAAGAAGTGTTCCTTAAATAAGTTTTACAGTCTATACCTGTATACGCTATGTAGTGTTTTGCGTTTTTGAAACTATTATGTAGAAATTTGGAAAATATTTTGAACAAGTTTTGGTGGTCTAATTCAAAGTCTAGTAAAAGGGTTTATTAGAGCACGTGGAGTTCTTTATGTAAACTTAAAAGCATAGGAGGTATGGGTTTTCGCGATTTTTATCTGTTTAATAAAGCGTTGCTTGCTAAAAAAGTTTGGACATTACTTTCGCAGCTTACTTGTTTGTTAGCCAAGGTTTTTAAAAGTAGATATCATCCTTTTTGTGATTTCATGACAGCCAATATAAGTACTTACCTATCCCTCACCTGGCTTAGTATTTGCACTACTCGGGACTTAATCACAGATGGCTTGATATGATGTGTTAGAAGTGAAAAAGCTGTCAATATTTGGAACGATCCTTGGGTTTCGAGACCTAAAAATTCAGGAGTGTCAGTTTCAACTATTAACCCCAAATGGATTATTGTTAGTCAATTAATAGATAAGGAATTAGTGACCTAGAAGCAGGAAGATATTGTTGATTTACTGGGTTCGACTCAGGTGGAGCGCATTCTCAAAAATTCCTACTTCACGTAGTAGCCTGACTGATATGTTGGTTTGGAGGTATGAGGCGACTGGTGAGTATATTGTTAAGAGCGGTTACAAAGCCTTACTTACAAACTCAATCCAACCTGCTTATCAGGTTCCTACTATCCTGGGTAATAATTACAAACATTTTTATAATTCCTTATGGAATTTACAAGCACTAGGGAAGATTAAAATACATGCTTGGAGACTTTTTAATGATTTCTTGCCTCATTATTCCAATCTAGCAAAAAAGAGATTGATTGCTGATGCTACTTGCCCTTTCTATAAGGACTCTTTGGAAGATGCCATTCATTTAAGTTGTGACTATCGTATGCTTGAATAGATTTGGCATCACCTGTAACTTTCGAGTACCCAAGGAATGGATATATCAAATTATAAATAGTGGTTAGTGCAACGATTTAGTTCTCTTAATACAAAATAACAACTGTTATTGGTGATTTCTTTTTGGGCTCACTAGTTTCACAGAAATAAACTCATTCATGAAGGAAAACAGTATTTTATGCTACGTATTGTGGGTTTTATCCAAGGCAACATGCAGGAGTTAGATCATATTCACAACCATACCTTTCCTAAGAAACCCATGGTGAATGAGTTATTGCGGCCACCTAATCCTGATGTTATTAAACTAAACTTTGATGCTTCGTTTGATGCAAATGAGTCTACTTCTATAGCAGCGGTATTGGCACGAAATCACAATGGTCAGATAATGGGTTATTGTACGTACCCTTTCCATGGTGTTTCGGATGCATTTGTTGCTAGAGCAAGGACATGTGAGATAGCTCTTCTTTTTGCGACAAAGATGGGCTTTAATCGAATCTCGTGGAATGAGATTCTTTGATAGTCATCCGAAAAGCTCAGTAAAAAAAGGAAGACAAATCAGTTCTACAACTGATCGTTGAAAGCATTTTTGATATGGGGAGACAGTTTCATGAGATTTCTTATTAGTTTATCCCGAGAGAAGCTAATGAAGTTGTTCATCTGTTGGCAAAGGAAGGGTGTCACCATCAAGCTCCATGTTTCTGGGTAAAAGAAGCTCCAGATTTGGTCGAAAGAAGGACGATTGAAGACTGGCGCACCTGGAATCGACATCGTTAATTTCACTGAAACTTGGGTTTGGAGAAGGTTCATATCGAATCTCCATGGTTTGCATCTTCTCAAGTTTCGACCTCTTCTTCAGGTTGTGGGGTTTTATCTATCTTTTGAAGAGGTTTCGATTGATATTTTCTGTGTTTTAAGGTTGCTTTGGGGGAAGCTTTGGATTTATTTTGTTTTGGTTTGATTTTCTTTTGTCGTTTCTTTTTTTTCTTTTAGCTTTATTTGTGTGGTTATTATGCTTTATGTTTTGTGGTTTCCAACACTCTGTTTGCTGTGTTGGTTTAGTCTTTTCACCCATTGTTAAGTCTTTTCAGGTCATCAGTATTTATTGAGACCTCTCTTTAATAAATACTAGCTATTAATTCAAAAAAAAGTTGTAGCAGCAAAGATGTGAAAAGAAGAGGATGAAAAAGAAATTTAACCAAAAAATTAATTAAGAATTACATTTTAAAATAGTAACATTTTGATTTAAAAAGATGTTAGTTTTTTAATGTATAAAAGAAAACCTGTGGCATTATTTGATTGGCCACCAATTTTTTTAAACATATGTTAAAAATTAGACCAAAAAGGCAAAACCTATAAAAGAATATACTCAAAATTAAAAACTTTTCCCTTTTTTCTTCTAAGTCATTTGTTTCTTATATTTTGTTTTGTCCAACGACGGTGCCAACTTTCAAGTTGGTTATCGCTTGTCTTTTTCCCTTCCCATCAACCTTTTCTTTCTTTTTCCTTGTTATTCACTACACATATATTCTTTCTTTTCAATTTGTAGATCTATTTTGTGGATATCTTTGTTGTCTTCGCAAGTTGTAATGGACAGATGACGGTGCTTGTCGATCGTAAAAACTCCAACCATCGTAGTTTTTCTTGGAAATTGGGTGGCTCTTCGTCAACTTATTAATCTATTTCTGTTTTGAGAGTATTTCAAAATAATAAATTATTTCCTGAGTCAATCTAGACTCGTGTTGTTAAGTTTTATATGTTTTTTTATTTGTTTTTCCATTATTTAATAAGTCTTTAGTTTTAGAAGTTTTTGTCTGCTCCTGTAGCACGTGTTTTAGTCTTACTTATGCATGTAATTTTAGTTTTAGAAGTGATTTTAGGGATGATTTTGTCGTCATTCTCTCTAGTTTGGTGAATGTTCGATTTTTTTGTTGAATTTTGCTTGCTGCTTTAGACCATTCGGGGCTGATTTCCTTATCGTATTAAGTGCTTGCAATCACTCCAGATATGTTGTACTTGAGTTGTGACAAAACCAATTGTTAACATGTCATGATGTTCTATTGATGTTAAGGTTAAAACCTTTGTTGTGTTGATAGAATTTGTCTTTTTACCATCTACGACAAGTGTTTGCTATTTTTTTCTTGAATTGTTTGACTCCGTTCATTAAATAAATTAATGAATTTACCTTTAAAATAGTATATTCAACATTCAAATACAAACCTCAATTGCTAAAGGACAATCATGCTTAATAACAAATTACAAATCATGTTTCGATATACTTTAAAATGTATTTTATAACAATTAAGCAAAACAATTACACATACTCAGTAAATTTAAATCAAACTATTAATAATTAAAATCCTATAACATACATCTTTCTCATGGATTAATTTTTTTTGTTAAATTTATTGGTTTAACATGTTGAAATTAAAATAATAAGGTGAAGAAAAGTTTATTACCCTAGCACGAACTTGTTGCTGCTTCCTGGTTGTTTTTTGTTTTCTAGGGTTTTCTTGTTTTCTATTGAAAAGCTTTTTAGATCTCTTCAATTAAGATCGTTGGAACTGAATCGAAGAATTTCAGCCAAATAGATTTCGATTTCGCTTATTGTGGTTTCTCGTAATGGATTTCGATGGTATAAAGAGGGGTTTGGAGGAGTTATCCTTAAACAAGGAGAAAAACGAAGTAATGGAAGCCCAAAAGGCTCCTAAAGTACTACCGGAAGTCATAGATTGAAGGTTGGTGGGATGCTTTCCAACTGCAAGCCTAATTCACTTTCCAGCAATGAGAAGTACAATGGCTAATCTTTGGCACCCGGTTAGGGGTATTCAGATCTCAGATCTGGGAGAAAGAAGGTTCTGTAGATTTTTTTCATAGAATTAACATGGAAAGAGTCTTAAAAGGTTTACCATGGACCTTTAATAATCACCTTTTATTGCTTCATCATTTAAAAGTCTATGAGGATGCGCTCAGGCTGGCTCTTACGCATACAGTATTCTGGGTTCAGATCCATGTTGTCCCTTTTGGGTTCTTCACGAAGATGTTGGCTTGGTAAATTGGGGATTTTATCGGTCAATTCATAAAATTTGACGGCTCAAATCTTGGTAAAGGCTTCTATGCATATTTACGAGTTAGGGTAAAAAAGACGTAAGACGCCCCTTGAAAAGAAGGAAAAACATGATGTTTTCGACATATATTATTTCATATGTTTCGTTCAAATACAAGCAACTAACAACGTTTTGTTTCTACTGTAGGAGGTTGGGGCACACCAACTCTTTTTGTCAAGCAAAGATGACCTTAGGGTATGAGATAGCTGAGACAGGATGAGACTTGTCATTACATGCTCAAACTCGTAGAACATGGGATTTACACAATATATGGCTTTGAGATGACAAAAGCAAAAACAATTATTGGGATAAAAGAGGCGTGGGAAAACGTTTCGACCCTATGATGAGATTAAACCTTGAAGGAGATTCAGGTATCCCTCCCAACAACAAGAATGAATTGGCTTTACGAGATGAATCAATAATGGAGCATGATCTCGAGGATAATTTGATGATCGGTAGTGATAGGAAGAAACGTCGTAGGGTTTCGGTAGAAGCAAATAAAGAAGGAAGAGAGATGGGGAGTATTGTGACCAAAAATAAAAATAGTTTGGTAATCAATTCTTTATTATCGACGGCTACCAAAGGGCAAGCCGATCGGTCGCAATGAAGCTCATAAGCTGAAATATTTGTGGATTGGGGAGTCCACGAACGATTCGTAGACTTCGAAATTTTTTAAAGTCCCATGATCCCCAAGTTGTTTTCTTTATGGAGACAAAACTTAGTATTATTCAAATGGAACGTGTGCGTCAGAGTTGTAGGTTCAGTTACGGTTTTGAAGTCCCAACTATAGGGACGAGAGGGGGTCTAAGTCTTGCATGAGGCCCTAACGTCAGAATATCTCTTCAAAAATTTTCAAATAATCATATAGATGCTGATCTAATTGAAGATGATTCGGGTTCTCAATGGTGATTAATAAGTTTCTATGGCTCCCCCTATACGCAAGATAGGGAGGATACTTCGCGACTGTTACGAAGTTTCAATAATGCTCTCGATTTGCCATGGATTGTTATAGGTGATTTCAATAAGATCCTTTTTTTTCTTTTGAAAAAAAAGGATCCCAAGAGACGAAAGGAGGATGGAAGCTTTTCATGAGGCCTTTCGAGATTGTCATTTGTTGGACATAAGGTATTCAAGTTCTTAGTTCACTTGGGAAAGAAGAAATTTTGCAAACACAAACATATGAGAAAGGCTTGACAGAGGAGTTGCAAACTCTGAATGACTTTCTCTCTTTCCTTTGGCAAGATTACATCTCTCCCATTCTTTTTTTTTACCATTATCCATTATCGTTCATTACAGCCCAAAAGCCGATTTAGAAAGCGAAAATTTCGCTTTGAGGCATGGTGGGTTTTAGAGGAGTCGTTCTTGGACGAAGTGAATAAGTTATGAGCTCAGACTTTTGGAGATTTATTGAAGAGATTGAAAGGGATTAAAAATGGTTTAAGTTCTTAGGCAAGCACCATTCGAAGAACTAAGAACGATAATAAAGAGAAATTACTAGCCTACCTTGAAGAGTTAAATACAAAAGAGAGAGACAATGACCGTTTGGCAGAACTCATAGACACAAAGATCTCACTTAACTAGGAGATGGAGAAAGAGAAGGCTTATTGAGAGCAAATAGCATGTGCGAATTTGCTAAAAGTTAGGTGATACAAAATATAAGATTTTTTCACAATCATGCTTCTCAATGAAAACGAGCAAATTGCATTAGACAACTTCAATGAGATGATAGTGCTATTACATCCGATGGGTCGATATTAGGGGGAAATAGCCCGTAAGTATTTTCAAGATTTATTAAGCTCGACATGAGCAAGGCCTATGATAGAGTTGAGTGGAAATTTTTGTATGATATGATGATAAAGATGGGTTTTAATAACAGCTAGGTTTCACGAATTATGACGTGTGTAACCATAGTATCTTATTCGGTCATTATTAATGGTAAAGATGGAAGTCCGTTTCAACCTTCAAGAGGACTCCGACAAGGGGATCTCTTGAGTCCGTTTCTTTTCTTAGTGTGCAGTAAAGGATTATCGATTTTGATGAAAAAGGGTTTGTGAGATGGTCTGTTCAGAGGATCTAAGGCAAGTCAGAATAGGCCTCAAATATCTCATTTACTTTTCGTTGACGTCTGTATTCTTTTCGGTGAGGCAAATAGAAGAGGTGCACGCACAATTAAAACTTTACTAGGAGAATATGAAATTGTTTTTGGTCAATGTGTGAATTATGAAAAATCTTCTATATTTTTTAGCTCAAATACGTTAGAGAGGGATAAGTAGTGTGTTTCAGGCATATTGGGAGTGAGAAGATCTAATAATATCGAATAGTATTTAGGTTTGCCAAATCTTGTTGGACGACAGAAAAAGCTATCGTTTCAAAACATTAAAGAACGTTTTGTTAAGAGAATTGAAGGGTGGAGCACTTGTTTCTTATCTCAAGGCGGGAAAGAAGTATTTATAAAATTCGTATTACAATATATCCCTATGTACGTAATATCGTGTTTTTTATTGCCTAAATCGATTTGTGATGATCTTGAAAAAATAATTACCAAATTTTGGTGGCAAAAAGGTTTCGGGAAAAAAAGCATCCATTGGTACAAGTGGGTGCATTTGTGTAAGCCAAAAGAACTTGGTGTTATGAGGTTCCGAAAGCTTACCCAATTTAACTTGTCATTATTATCTAAACAGGGATGGAGGTTATTGCATAATCTAATTCCCTTTTAGCACAAGTACTTAAGGCCAAATATTATCCAACTAGTGATTGTTTATAAGAAAGGTTAGGGAATTTACCATCGTATACCTAGAAAAGCATATGGGCTGCAAAAGCCACTTTGCAAAAGGGACTTGGCTAGCAGATTGGATCTACACGTAGCGTCTCAATTCTAAAGGATGTGTGGATTCTGAAACTTGCCAACAAAAGATTAAGCGATACTTTAGAAATCGAGGATCTATAAAGTGATTTAATTGAGACTGAAACTATAAAGTGAAAGGGTGACCTTATTTGAAGGAGTTTTCCCCTAATTGTTGCTTCGGCTATTAAGTAGGTCCCTCTGGCAAATGTCGACATAAAAGATATGCTGATATGGAAGGGAGAGGCATCGGGAGTATTCTCGATACGTTCAGCCTACAAACTATTATAGAATGCACCTAGCTTTTATTCATTACAACCCAACCTACGTCACTTCTATAACAAGCTATGAAACTTAAACCTTCCTCTGAAAATTAAAACAACAGTATGGAGGATCTCTTGTAATTACTTACCTAACCTAGTGAACCTAAGATACAAAAGAATAGTGAACTGTTGAAGCCCAAATTTGTCTAGGCCTATTGAAATTTGAATTTATTTTAAAATTAAGTTTATTTTAATTTTAAATTTATTTGAAATTTAAATTTATTATAAATTTAAATTTAAAATATCCAATTTAAAGTCCAAAACAAATGCAAAGTTCGAATTACAATCTTGGACCTGAAATCGACCCAATTACGAATACAAACCCAACTGGCCAAATTGACCCAAACTCTATCCTAGACACCTAAATACAAGTGGAGTATGTTGCTATGCCAACTTGTACAGCTGCTGCATCCATTCCAACCATTCAGAACAGGCCACGTCATCAATCTCATGACCATCTTCAACCACCATCTTCAGCATCCACTTGCCTCTACAATAACCGCCACTGTTACAAGCCACTGCCATCGTCGGACCTGCAAAAGAAAAATGATGTATATTTAGTTACATAAGAAAAAAGGAAATGATTGAAAATTCGACTATAAGAGCCAAATTAAACGTTTGTAAAAAGAGGCTTTTTTTAAAAAAAAGAGATCGCACTAAACTAAAGCCTTTTAATCCATACACATTTTTTGTTCTTTTATCGATATCTAATAGCTCGAATAGGCACCAAACAACCGAAACGGAGTCAAAGTATCAAGCCTTGAAATCAACCAGGTACATTTAAGGTATTTAATGTCATTTGCGTTTCAAAATTCTAATACCATCAGTTTTTAGTGCATATTAATACGTGTATTCAATACCCCTAGAGCATTTACTGTTTTTGTTTAGCAAAACATACAAATAAATGTCATTCGTAATAATAATAGTCATAATAGCATTAATAATAATACTATAACATTAAATAATAACATAGTAATTAATAATAATAACTAAAAATAGAAAATGAAAGGACAGAAGTACTCCTTTGTTGCGCCGTCGTCGGAGGTCCGCCGAAACCATCACCGAATATCACCCATGCCTTTACGAATCTGCAAGAAAACAAGGAAAATATGTTAAAACTCTTTAAAATAGCAAATAACAGAATCGTAAAAAATGATTTCCTAAAAAATTGTTAGAAGGAAAAGATCGGGGTTTGATCTCACCGAATCTAAATCCGATCTTTGTTTTAAAAGAACACACAAAAAAAAGGAAGAAAAAGGGACGGTTTACCTTCGACGAAGTCGCGTGGCGCGTGGGAGGAAGCGTAGCGACGGAGACACGGTTGGACCGACGTGCGTGACTAGGTGCGACGACGACGCGCGATAACGCGCGGTCGCGAACAGAGGTGCATGGTGACTACGTGCGACGGACGGCGATCAGTCCGACCGGTCGGAGCATGGTCGGTCGAGGAGGGGTGAGAGGTTTTTTTTTATGCATGATCAGTCCGACCGCTAAAGAAATGAATTTTTTTTCTAAGAAAGGTTATTTATAAGCCCTCAAGACGGCGTCGTTTTGAGGGTTGAGTTTCAGTCCTAAAACGGCGCCGTTCTGAGTTATTACCCATGTTCGACCCGAAATTCGACCCAATCGATCTATGATTTGCGTGTTTTCAAAGGAGGGGTTATTTATGCATTCGATCCTTCCGCTTTTTCTAAAATTTTCAATCAGGTCCTTTTTACACTTTTAATTAATTTTAAATTGGCCCAATGATTTTCATGGTTTTCCAATTTAGCCCTCGACCTTCTAAAAGCACCAGGAGCTACCACGTGTCATAACTTTAACTTATTTATGCAAATGGTCCCTTTTATTTTTAATTTATTTCAATTTAATCCTTAAATCAGGTTCGCTTTAATTACAAAATTTCCCCAAAAATTTTCCATGGTTTTCAAAATAGTCCTCTGACTTCAGGATGCCTGAGGGGCTGCCACGTGTCACCTATTTTTGGTTTTATTGCCTCGGAGGTCCCTAAACTGTCCAAAAATTCCATTTTTACTCCCGAACTTTCAAAAATCCCATTTTTGACCTCGAAACTTCCAAAAATTCCATTTTTACCCTCGAACTTCCAAAAATCCCATTTTTAACCCCGAAACTTCCAAAAATTCCATTTTTACCCCCAAACTTCCAAAAATCCCATTTTCAACCCTAAAACTTCTTACAATTCCATTTTTACCCCCAAACTTCCAAAAATCCCATTTTTGACCCCAAAATTCCAAAAATTCCATTTTTACCCCTGAACTTCTAAAAATCTCATTTTCAACCCTAAAACTTCTAAAAATTCCATTTTTACCCCTTAACTTCCAAAAACACCTTTTTTGATACCTAAATTTCCAAAAATTCCATTTTTACCCCCCAAATGTCTAAAAATTCCATTTTTTTAAACCACGAATTTTTCCAAAATTATCATTTTGTCCCCGAGTATCCGAGAAGTCTCATTTTCAAACCCGATCGCATCCTTCTTTTCATCATCAATATTTGTGTTTATTTTAACCATTATGCACTCGTATTCTACATTTTTTTGTTTTTTCGTCATTTTATCTTCTTATTTATCTTGCTTCGCGTTATTTAATATCTTTTAAAATCGAGGCAATATTCTTTTATTTCGAGTTTCAAAAATTTGTGCCTTAACTCATTAGGTGCAATTTTTTCTTCAAATCGAAATAATCAAATACCCTTAATCGAGACAATGTTTCCTTATCTTTGATTCTGAAATATTGCGCCTTAACTTACTAGGTGCAACCTTTCTACAATTCAAGATAATCAAATATCCTCTTCGTAAAAATAAAAAAAAAAGGTTTTACAAAGGAAAGCTCGCTATTTCTGGAACTTGAAATGCCGTGTCCTAACTCACTGGACATAACTTACCTCCTCGATCACTTTGAAATAGCGGGAATTCCAAACAAACTCGATTTCTTTTAAACTTAACTCATGCATTCAAGGATCGTATTTTAAATTTTATTCGAACTTTTAAATGTTACAAATTAAGACCCGAAAATAATCAATACGGTACCAATTTTGGGCGTATGAAGGTGCTAATCCTTCCTCGTGCGTAACCGACTCTCGAACCTATTTTTTCTGGATTTCGAAGAACTACGTGTTTTCAAAATGGTTTTTAAAACGTTTTATGGTAATCCAATCACACCGAATAAAGGATTGGTGGCGACTCCCATTATTTTTTCGATTTTAGAATAATTTTCGAAACTCGTCGTTTTCAAAAAAGGGATGGTTTCGACAGCTTGGTGACTCTGCTGGGGACCTTCTTAAAATAAATGAGAGTCAAGCCAAAATTGATTATTTTCGAGTTTTCTTTAAAAACTTTTAAACTTCAATTTTGTTTAATATGCGATCCTCGACATCTTTTGTGACATTATATCATGTGGTATTGCTGGTGTAAATTTCCATACATATGCATTTGATATTACCTTTTAAGTGGAAGTCGGAAACTACTCTTTCGTGAGGTCTTCACCTCCGTGCAAGATAGTGGATTGCTTTCGGGATTACCAAGTACCCTTATTTTCGTGAAGTTTTCACTTCCGTGCAAACATGTGGGAAATGCGTCCCCCTAAATCGGACTCGTTCGTATGAGCCTCTAATGGGTGAGTACCGAGAAATCTGCTGGTTTGGGTACCCCTACTTTAGAACATAAAACCACATGTAGTAAGACGTAAAAACTTGCTTAGAAAGGAGTTATACTAAACCATTTGGCAACCTTCCAAAACAAACTCTTAGGTTCTATGCTATACTTGTATATTGATATTGTTGTGTTTCGCTAACTTGTTTATTTTGTCTCTTTTTGCATCGCATTTCATCATCATATAAAGAGAAGGTATAGACTCAAAAGTTCAGTTACCGATAAGAGAATTAATCATGGAAAACAAGTACTTTGATAAAGTGGAGGATAATATGGTCGTGCGTATGTGGTCGGAGGAGACTTAACGCCAAAAGAGAGACAGCTTAGTAAAAGGATATGAGTCAGAACTTTAGGATTATACCATAATCAGCACGGCTCAAAATAATGTGATAGAATTGAAAGAGAATTGGAACAGTTGGGACAACAACATGAAACAGACCTTTTACCAAGAATACGAAGATTTTTCATACTTGTGCGAAGTTAAGGTGGACAAATCCCTCTTTAGAGCCTTAATACAGTATTGGAATTCAACCTACAATTGCTTCACCTTCGAGAATATAGACATGACACCGATGATAAAAGAATACACCACTCTGCTCCGGTGTTCGAAGACGTCAGTAGATAAGGCCTATTCTAGAGCTTCAAATCTCCCGACCATGGTTAAAAGATTAATAAACATCACGTGCATGAGCGAACAGTGGGTTGCAACTCGAGTTAAGGTCAAAGGCGATAACAAGTGCATCACGTGGAAAAGTCTGCGAGATTTGATACTGGCTCATCCAGATGCGAAGAAAAAGATCGACATTTTAGCCCTAAGTATCTACGGGTTGGTCATTTTTCCAAAGGCTTTGGGGTATATAGAAGACGCAGTGATATATTTATTTGATATATTAAATAAAAGAGTGACACCTGTCCCGGATATACTAGCTGAAACTTTCAGATCCTTAAATGCATGCAGAAAGGAGGGAGAAGGTCGGTTTATCGCCTGCGCACCGCTACTGATGGTATGGTTTCACAGTCACTTTTAGAAAACAAAAAAAGTCTCCTATCAGTACTTGTCTAAAGATTACTCCCCTTTGAAAGAGTTCATGACCACGCAGAGACAAGAAAACTTCTCAGAAGAAAAGTGAATGGCCATACTTCAAATCCTCAAAGACGAAGACATAGAGTGGCGAGCACCCTGGTTCGTTCCTGATGAAATATTGTATCGGTGCGGAGATCTTGACTGGGTCCTATTGGCAGGAATATGGGGCACAACCGGATATGCACCTTTGCTGGTTTCAAGACAATACAGATCAAGACAGTTCATACCCGCAACTCAAGGGATAGCTCAGTGTGAATTCGTGTACCGGAGAGAAAACAATAAGAAAAGGATTCGGGAAATCTCAAATGCATGGAACCAGGTTCGAAAAATGAAAGCATTCGGCGCCAATCCCATGATAACTACAGAATATGATTGGTGGAGGAATAGAAGGATCAACGACAATAGTCCTGTGCCAAACCTGGAGATTGTCCGCCCAATTGAAGAACATTTGCAGGTTATTCCGACTGAATTAGAAATAATTAAACAAGATTTCGAAAAGAAAAATGCTGAGATGGGGAAAATGATAGAAAAACTAGAGGAAGAGAAGGTGTTTTTAGGATTAGACGTTGATGTTCAGAAGCTAGTGGCGGAAAAATTAAGAAAAGGGAAGAATAAGGCTGAAGAGGGTCTTAACAACCTAAAGAAGGACTATAAAAAGCTTCGATTGTCAATAAAAACCGCCAGTTTAGGTAAGACATCAGAGCAATGACAGCAGGAAATCCGCGAAGAGAAAAATAAAACAAGTCAATGGAAAAACAAATTTCAAGACGCCCAAGTTCAGGAAAACGCTATGAAGAGAAGCCTTCTAGAAAGCCAAGCCGAAGTGATTGAATTAAAAGCTCGAGTAGGAGAAATGGAGGAGTCCTTGTACAGGCATCATAGTCGAAATTCAGTAATGGAGTTAAAAGCAAGTCGAGCTGAGATCGAGAGATTAAGTAAGAGGGTGGAAGAATTAGAGGCCTCTTTACAGAATAGTGAAATACGAACTGAGATTTTTGAAAGGACGTTGGAGACAAATGATTAGCATCTTCAGCAATCTCAAAAAGAAGTCAGAGAAAGAGATTACATTATGGGTAAAGCTTTAAATCAAATCCGCGAAGTTGCTAATCATGTGCAGACACTGGTAGTTTAAGCAGAAGAACTAAGCTTACAGTACAAGACAAAGACGGAACGAGGTCAAAAGCTATCAAGCCTCCTTAAGAAAGTTAAGGATCTGAGCATTAAAGCAAAACCGTTTATGTAATTTGCTTTATGTTAAGGAACTTGTTATCCAAATGAAGTTTTCTAATGAAAAATGAATTATAAGTCAATACCTTTCTCTTGCATACATGCATATTATTCACATCACATTTTTGCATACTTTTGCATAACAATCCTAACTTATTAAAAATGAACCAACCAGCTGCATCAGTAACCATTAAAAACTCACACCGCTATAATACTCGAAAGAAAACTAAAGCCATGGAACAAAGACTTCACAAATCCAAAAGGAGTTACAAGACCAGATGCAAGAGCGCATCCAAGAGCAAATGAGCATGATGTGCAGAGAAATGAAGAATCAATTCATGGAGGTATAGAAAAGCCTAATGAATGAATTGACGCAAGTAAAACAAAGCATGGCTGACAAAGGAAAAAGCCCGACTATTGAGGAAGAAGAAGACCCAATGGTCCCCCCGGGCTTTACACCCCTCCATAACCCTGCGTCGCATGAAATGCCGACACGGGAGCCGACCATCACTGTAAGGGCACAACAACCAGCCATAGAGACGTCGCGACCAACTAATTATCCAATTGGATCAGGGACAAATCCAGAAGATAATGCCACGAATCTGGGTGTTCCAGACTTTGACGAGATGATAAGAGAAGATCTCCCCAGACAAATAGAAGAAAAATACAGGCGGTTAGAAGAGAAAATCGACGCGATACAGGGGGTTGAAATTGCCTATTGGGTAGATGCCAAAGAACTAAGTCTAGTTCCGGATCTAGTTCTCCCTCCCAAATTCAAAGCTCCAGAATTTGAAAAATATAGCGGAACGAGCTACCCTGAAGCTCACCTAACCATGTTCTGTAGGAGGATGGCGGGGCACGTGCATAACGACCAACTGTTAATTCATTATTTTCAAGACATCCTGGTCGGGTCGGCAATCAGATGGGACAATCAGTTGAGCCGATCAAAAATTCATTCGTGGAAAGATTTGGCACAAGCTTTCTTAAAACAATACGACCATGTGATAGAAATAGCTCCTGATCGGCTTACTCTGCAAAATATGGAAAAAAAGTCAAATGAGAGTTTTAGAACATATGCGCAGAGGTGGCGCGAGGTGGCAACCCAAGTACAGCCACCGCTAACAGAAAAAGAGACAACAATGTTGTTTGTCAATACACTTAAAGCTCTTTACCTAACTCATCTGTTAGGAAACGCTACCAAGAGTTTCTCTGATATGGTCATGTCAGGGGAAATGATTGAAAATTCGATCAAAACCGGTAAAATTGAAACCGAAAAAAGCCCCAAAAGGCCTGCCCCTAGAAGAAGGGATAACGAGGTCAACAATGCAAGCATATACAGACCTAGCTACACCAGAATCTTCGTGACAAGTCAACCCAAAACTCCAATGGGCAATTATCAAAATACCCCGCGGTAGGAGACAGGTACTAGGCCAAGTACAGGAAGAACTCAACATACTCCCCTTCCGATGTCATATGGGGAACTTTACAAGATATTATATGATGCGCATGAGATAGCTCCTCAACATGTAAGACCATACAAACCCCCATTCCCGACTTGGTACGATGCAAAAGCTTACTGTGAATACCATGCAGGAGCAGAATGGCACTCAATTGAAAACTGCCCTGCTTTTAAAAGACGAGTCGAAGTACTCATAGAGCATGGGATTGTAAAGTTGGAAGAGTCAGCAAAGCCCAATATAGTTGAGAATCCTCTGTCTAACCACCCGGAACAAAGGGTGAATGCCTTGCAGGAAGAAAGAGCCCGAAAAATTAAGGGAAGTGTTGAAGAAATCAAATCTCCACTTTGGTGAGTATGGCAAGAGTTGGTTAAAGAAGGGATAATCGTGAACGATAAAAAGAGTTATGGAAGCCGTTAAAGGGTATAAAATTCAAAGTTGCATCGAGATAAAAGCTGTGGTCCAGATGTTGATGGACAATCAAGAGCTGAAATTTTTTGAATAAGGAGGGGGAGCTGATGATGTTTACGTCACCGAGGACGGGACAGCTAAGACTTATGGAAGCAATCGCCCCAAAGTGATTATTCATGGTACGGTAAGAGAACAGATAACTCCCCGCATTATCATACAAAAACCTATAATGTTTCCTTACAGAGACAGCAAGAAGGTCCACTAGAGTTACAATTGCAACGTGACCATACCAAGAGAGGGGGAACCTAAGAAGGACGTTAATCTTGTTACCCGTAGCGGTAAGAATTATGACCTTTGAATAAAGAAAAAGATGTCAATAAAGGGAAAGCTTGATTGTGTGTGCCTGAGGAGGAAATGACTGACCAGCCTGAAGCACCCATCAATGAGCTTGTATCCGAGAATGAGGCAAAGGAGTTTTTAAAGTTCTTAAGGCATAGTGAATATAGTGTAGTAGAGTAATTACACAAACAGCTTGCTTGTATATTAATCCTGTCATTGCTTTTAAGCTCGGAAGCCCATCGAAGCGCACTAATGAAGGTGCTGAACGAACATACGTAGCAAATGACATCTCCATCAACAAACTAGATCGATTGGTCAATAATGTGAGTGCTGATAACTTCATTTTCTTCAGCGATGATGAAATACCAACGAGAGGAATAGGGTCTACCAAGGCTCTACACGTCACTACCCATTGTAAAGGGTATACGCTACCCGGAGTACTCATAGACAATGGTTCAGCCCTGAATGTGCTACTGCTAGCTACACTGCAAAGATTGCTAATTGATAGCTCTCACATGAAAGGATGTAATGACATAGTAATAGCATTTTACCGGATAGAAAGAAAGGTAATGGGGAAGATTGAAATACCCCTTCAAATTGGGCCGAATACGTATGAAGTAGATTTTCTAGTGATGGATATTAGGGCCACTTATAACTGTCTGCTGGGAAGACCATGGATCCACTCAGCTGGGGCAGTACCTTCCTCGTTGCACCAGAAAGTGAAGTTACTAAATAAAGGGCTGCTAATCACAATTAATTCTGAGGAGGAAATAATCGTGTCCATAACAAGCGATTCACCCTACGTGGGGATAGACGAGGAGGTTGTGGAATGCTCATTCCGCTCACTGGAGTTTGTCAATGCAACCTTCATTTCGGAAGGGAGGAAGATACCTATGCCTACAATATTATTGACCACTAGGATGAGTTTGAAATTAACAGTCGAAAAAGGAGCAATACCTAGGAGAGGACTAAAAAAATATCTCCAAGGAAGAGTTAATATGTCGATGCTAATAAAAAAGCGGGATCGTTTTAGCCTGGGGTACAAGCCAGACACGAAACAAAAAAGGAAGGAGCTAGAGAAAAGGCAAGAAAGAATGAGGCCCAGACTGGCTGGAAAGGACATTTCGTGGGAACCCATGGTTTTCCCGCACATCTACGAGACTTTCACCTTATGAGAGGTGATCAACTAGCAGGAAAAAGAGCGAGTGACAATTGGAACCACTAGGGGCATCATAAAAGAACTAAGCATTAATGCTATATCTGAGGAAGGAAAGGAAGGGAATCCATCAAGAATTGGTCCATGTGCACCTAGAAGCACCTTGAATAATTGGACCGTGGAGGAACTCCCTGTAATTTTTAAGACTTCCTCAGAGTAATGCTCGAAAACACCTATTGTTTTAGGCTCGAAAGCAATATGGATCTTTTTGTAAAAGGGCCCATGGTCATTATTCATTTATTTGAATGAAATGCACTTTCCATCTTATATTTTTCCCCATAATTATTCTTTCATTTCTTAATTTGTCTTAATAAATCATTCGTACATATCTAATAAAAAAGATTAATTAATCTTTAATACATAAATACTCATACATATACCACATAATCATTCTTTCGTAAATTTATTTTGCTCCTTGGACCTTTCTTTCATCCATTGACAGAGCCTCGAATATCAATAATATGAGCAACCATGACGCTAACTTAGAACCTCACTTCGAGCAAGATACATGTTTGGAAGAGCTTCAGGACCTTGAAGATAATCAAGATTGTGATCTACTTTCGGATCTGTTAAGAATGATGGAACAGGAAGAAAAACAGATCCTGCCTTATTCGGACCTAGTGGAAGTTATTAATCTGAGGCACGAAGATGAAAAGAAAGAGGTAAAAATTGGGACGAGCATCTCCGTAGAAACCAGAAGGGATCTTATCGAGTTGCTTCAAGAGTTCCAAGATATCTTCGCATGGTCTTACCAGGATATGCCCAGCTTGAGCACTGACATTGTGGTGCATAAACTCCCTATAAAGGAAGAAAGCAGACCTGTGCAGCAAAAACTCCGAAGGATGAGACCGGATGTGTTGTTAAAAATAAAAGAAGTCAAAAAACAATTTGACGTCGGTTTCCTCCAGGTGGTTAAGTACTCTAAATGGGTAGCTAATATAGTCCCCGTTCCTAAAAAAGACGGAAAGGTGTGCATGTGTGTGGACTATCGAGATTTAAATAAAGCTAGCCTAAAGGATAATTTTCCCTTACCCCACATCGACACTCTAGTCGACAACACGGCAGGACGTTCCCTATTTTCCTTCATGGATGGCTTCTCAGGGTATAATCAGTTCAGGATGGACCCTGAGGATATGACCAAAACCACTTTTATCACGCTATGAGGAACATTTTGCTACAAAGTAATGCCCTTCGGACTCAAAAATGCAAGGGCAACTTATCAAAGGACCATGGTGACCCTGTTCCATGACATGATGCATAAGGAAATTGAGGTTTACGTCGATGACATGATTGCGAAATCCCAAACAGAGGAAGAACATGAAAGAATCCTGAAAAAGTTATTTGAAAGGCTAAGGAAATATCAATTAAAGTTGAATCCATCATAATGCACTTTCGGGGCCACATCAGGAAAATTGTTAGGTTTTGTAGTCAGCAAAAGGGGAATTGAAATCGACCCGAATAAAGTCAAAGCCATACAAGAGCTACCACCACCCAGCACACAAAAAGAAGTTCGGGGGTTCTTAGGAAGACTAAATTACATTGCTCGGTTAATTTCGCAGTTGATCGAGAAATGCGATCCTATCTTCCGTCTGCTTAGAAAGCGCAACCCGGGTGTATGGGATGATAAATGCCAGGAAACCTTCAATAAGGTCAAAGACTATTTATCCAAAGCACCCATCTTGGTACCTCCAATTCCTAATATGTCATTGATCCTGTACTTAACGGTCTTTGAAAATTCCATGGGATGCGTACTAGGCCAACATGATGAATCCGAAAAGAAAGAAAGGGCAATATATTATATCAGCAAGAAATTCACTGATTGCGAGACATGATATTCACTTATTGAGAAAGTATGTTGTGCACTAGTCTGGACTACACGCAGATTAAGATAATACGTGTTATATCATACCACTTGGTTGATTTTGAAATTGGATCCTCTGAAGTATTTAATGGAGTCAGCGGCATTGAATGAGAAATTAGCTCGATGGCAAATCTTGCTCTTGGAATTCGACATAGTTTATGTCAATCAGAAGGCAATAAAAGGAAGTGCGATAGCAGACTTCCTAGCAAGTAGGGCTTTAGAAGACTATGAGCCGATAGACTTCGATTTCTCGAATGAAGATTTATTGTATATTGCGACTACTAAAGGGGCAATCACGGAAGAATGACCTTGGAGATTGAATTTTGATGGAGCTTCAAATGCCACAAGTAATGGGGTCGAGGCAGTCCTAGTATCACCAGAAGGAGATCATTACCTTTTCACCAGCAAACTTGATTTTGATTGCACAACAACATGACTGAATATGAAGCATGTATATTGGGAATCCCTGAGGCCATAGAACGGGGAATCAAAATTTTGGAGGTTTATCAACTAAAAGGAGAATGGGAAACAAGGGATTCAAAGTTAGTGGATTACCGCAAATTGGTCCTTGAGTTGATCACAGAATTCGATGACGTCACATTCCATTATCTCCCAAAGGAAGAAAACCAGATGGCTGATGCTCTTGCCACTCTAGCATCGATGGTTAAGATAAGTAGGACGAAAAATGTAAAACCTATTCAGATTCGTATCTATGAAACTTCTGCTCATTGTTGCAATATTGAGGCAGAGAAAGGAGAAGAAAAAGATGATCACCCATGGTACCAGAATGTTCTTCAATTTGTGAGAGATCAAAAGTATCCCGAGCAAGCCTCAGAAAATGAAAAGAGGACATTACGAAGACTAGTTAGCGAATATGTCCTAGATAGGGAAATCTTGTACAAAAGGAGAAAAGATCAAGTGTTGCTGAGATGTGTCGATGCAATTGAAGCTAAGAAGATCTTAGAAGAAGTTCACGAAGGCATTTGTGGGACACACACCAACAGTTTCACGATGGCCCGACAAATAATGAAATTTGGGTATTACTTGTCTAGTATGGAGTGTGATTGCATCAATCATGCCAAGAAGTGCCATAAATGTCAGATCTATAGAGATAAGATTCATGTACCTCCATCACACCTTCATGTCATGACCTCTCCCTGGCCTTTTTCTATGTGGGGCATGGATGTCATCGGGCCAATTTCTCCAAAGGCTTCCAATGGCCATAGATTCATCTTTGTGGTGATTGATTACTTCACTAAATGGGTAGAGGCAACCTCATATGCAAATGTTACCAAGTCTGCGGTTAGCAAGTTCCTGAAAAAAGAAATTATTTGCCGATAAGAGATGCTCGAAAGGATCATATCTGACAATACCCTCAATTTGAACAATAGCACGATAGAAGAAGTTTGTGAACAGTTCAAAATTAAGCATTATAATTCTTCTCCCTATCGCCCAAAAATGAATGGAGCTGTGGAGGCAGCTAATAAGAATATCAATAAGATTGTGGAGAAAATGACTGAGACTTATAAGGATTGGCACGAAAAACTACCATTTGCTCTCTTTGCCTACAGAACTTCTACTTGGGCAACACCATTCTCGTTGGCATACGGTATGGAAGCAGTCTTGCCTATTGAGGTTGAAATACCTTCCCTACGAGTTTTAACAGAGCTTCAACTAGACGAGGCTGAATGAATCCAAGCTCGATATGACCAGTTGAATTTAATCGAGGAAAAGAGATTAAAAGCTATTCGCCATGACTAGATGTACCAAAAAAGAATGATGCAAGCTTACAACAAAAAGGTTCGTCCCAGGGAATTCTATGAGGAAGATCTAGTTTTGAAAAAGATACTTCCCATATACAAAGATTTTCGCGGGAAATGAATGCCCAATTGGGAAGGGCCTTATGTGGTAAAAAAGGCTTTCTCAGGAGGAGCTCTCATCTTAACAGAAATGGACGGCAAGGAACTGTACAACCCTGTCAATTCAGACTCGGTGAAAAAATACTTTGCCTAAAAACAAAAGGAGAATTGAGATGAAAACCCGTAAAGGGCGTCTTTAAAAAAAAAAAAGGGTTTAGGGTGAAAACTCGTAAAGGGCGTCCTGGAACCAAGGAAACTTTGAGTTGAAAACCAACAAAGGGCGGCTCAGGTCCAAGAACAGGTCGATGAAATGGAGGAAGGTTACAACTTGAAACATCAAAGCACTCTAGATCTTTTAGACACACATTTGAGTTAGGAATGATTCTCAAGCAAGTTGGCGCAGAGTAGCTCATTTTGCGATATCTGGGGCAACCAATTATTTTTCATTATATACTTGGCAATTTTCAACTAATGATTGTTTTCTTTGATCCTCTTGTTAATATTGTTTCCTTTGATCCTCTTTTTAATAGAATTTTTGAAATACGACTTTATTTTTGCACAATTTTGTCCAAGCATTTTGCATCTAAAAAACGAGTAATGAACTAATAAATCATACAAAAAGTTATGAGCATCATTCTGGAGTTTTCAGAAATTACAAGAAGTCCGAAACAAGACCACCAATAAGAAGACAAGCTTAAAAACAAGCAGTTCCAGAACAACCTAGAAAAGATAGAGCAACACATCAAAGACAAGAATTTGGACGGGCGACAAACCATGCTGACCTTAATAAATAATAAACAAATCTGACCTTCATCATACACATACAAGTTAGGAGCATTTAATTCATTCTAATCATGACTTTCTAATTTAGGCCTACATGAAGGCCCATAGAAGCATATTTCACAGGTCACATCCCCGCCACATGGTGAGGTGAATCATTAAGATCACCAAGGAAAGTTGAAGAGATGCAGGAATCCAAAACCTTACCCCGATTACGGGGCAGATTACGACTATCCACAAACAACGCGGTCATCTCCTTGATGAGATATTGAGAAGAAGACCAAATCAAACCCACGCTCGATGCGAGTAAATCTTCGAACCCTAGCTTCCTGATGAGACATTGAGAAGCAGGTCGAAGCAATAGGTTAGCTTCCTGATGAGACACTGGGAAGCAGGTCGAAGCAATAAACGGTTAGTTTCCTGATGAGATATTGAGAAGTGAACCAAATTCGTCTTCCTGATGAGATACAGAGAAGCGGATTGAAACAAAAGACACGGTCATCTTCCTAATGAAATACTGAGAAGAAGACCAAATCCAAACCCACGCGCGATGAACGAATCTTCGAACCCTAGCTTCCTGATGAGATACTGAGAAGCAGGTCGAAGTAATAAAATGGTTAGCTTCCTGATGAAATACGAGGAAGTAAACCAAAATTATCTTCCTGATGAAACACAGAGAAGTGGATCAAAGCAAGGTGGTCATCTTCCTGATGAAATACTGAGAAGAAGGCCAAGTCAACAAAACCATAATCAAGGACTACGATGACGAATTACAATCTCCTTGAAAGATATAGAGTAAAATTACAGTAGCAAATCTTGAAGATTACCTTAGGGCAAGATGGAGTCGTGATGAATAAGATACAGAGGTAGATGCGGTAAAATCAAACGGTCAATAAAATGAAAGGCGAACCATTTGGAGAAAGAACGTCAAAGAGATGAGACCTGACAAATTGGGCATCCTTTTGGGTCCTTGCTCCGTTCCTGTTACACAACAACGAGCAAAAAAAGGCAGCTGTTGAAGCCCAAATTTGTCTTGGCCTATTGAAATTTGAATTTATTTTAAAATTAAGTTTATTTGAAATTTAAATTTAAAATATCCAATTTAAAGGCCAAAACAAATGCAAAGTCCGAATTACAATCTTGGACCCGAACTCGGCCCAATTACGAATACAAACCCAACTGGCCAAATTGACCCAAACTCTATCCTAGACACCTAAATACAAGTGGAGTCTATTGCTATGTCAACTTGTACTGCTGCTGCCTCCATTCCAACCATTCAGAACAGGTCACGTCATCAATCTCATGACCATCTTCAACCACCATCTTCAGCATCCACTTGCCTCTACAATAACCGCCACTGTTACAAGCCACTGCCATCACCGGACATGCAAAAGAAAAAGGAAGTATATTTAGTTGCATAAGACAAAAGGAAATGATTGAAAATTCGGCTATAAGAGCCAAATTAAACGTTTGTAAAAAAAGGCTTTTTTTGAAAAAGAGATCGCACTTAACTCAAGCCTTTTAATCCATACACATGTTTTGTTCTTTTATCGATATCTAATAGCTCGAATAGGCACCAAGCAACTGAAACGGAGTCAAAGTATTAACCCTTGAAATCAACCAGGTACATTTAAGGTATTTAATATCATTTGCGTTTCAAAATTCTAATACCATCAGTTTTAATTGCATATTAATACGTGTACTCAATACCCCTAGAGCATTTACTGTTTTTGTTTTGCAAAACATACCAATAAATGTCATTCGTAATAATAATAGTCATAATAGCATTAATAATAATACTATAACATTAAATAATAACATAGTAATTAATATTAATAACTAAAAATAGAAAATGAAAGGACAGAAGTACTCCTTTGTTGCCCCGTCGCCGAAGGTCCGCCGAAACCATCACCGAATATCACCTATGCCTTTACGAATCTGCAAGAAAACAAGGAAAATATGTTAAAACTCTTTAAAATAGCAAATAACATAATCGTAAAAAATGATTTCCTAAAAAACTGTTAAAAGGAAAAGATCGGGGTTTGATCTCATCGGATCTAAACCTGATCTTTGTTTTAAAAGAACACATAAAAAACAAGAAGAAAAAGGGACGGTTTACCTTCGACGGAGGCGCATGTGAGGAAGCGCAGCGACGGAGACACGATCAGACCGACGCGCGTGACTAGGTGCTGCGGCGACGAGCGATAACGCGCGGTTGCGGATAAAGGCGCGTGGTGGCTATGCGTGACGGACAACGATCAGTCCGATCGGTCGAAGAATGGTCAGCCGATGAGGGGTGAGTGGTTTTTTTTTGAAGGGTCTTTGTTTTTTTTTTTTTCTGAAAGGGCTAAAGAAATGAATTTTTTTTCTAAGAAAGGTTATTTATAAGCCCTCAATACGGCGTCGTTTTGAGGGCTGAATTTCAGTTCTAAAACGGCACTGTTCTGAGTTATTACCCATGTCCGACCCGAAATCCGACCCAACCGACCTAGGATCTGCGTGTTTTTGAAGGAGGGGTTATTTATGCGTTCGATCCTTTCGCTTTTTCTAAAATTTTCAATCAGGTCCTTTTTAAACTTTTAATTAATTTTAAATTGACCTAATGATTTTCATGGTTTTCCAATTTAGCCCCTCGCCCTTTTAAAAGCACCAGGAGATACCACGTGTCATGACTTTAGCTTATTTATGCAAACGGTCCCTTTTATTTTTAATTTGTTTCAATTTAATCATTAAATCAGGTTCGCTTTAATTACAAAATTGCCCCAAAAATTTTCCATGGTTTTCAAAATAGTCCTCTGACTTCAGGATGCTTGAGAGGCTGCCACGTGTCACCTATTTTTGATTTTATTACCCCGAAAGTCCCTAAACTGTCCAAAAATTCCATTTTTACCCCCGAACTTCCAAAAATCCCATTTTCGACCTCGAAACTTCTAAAAATTTCATTTTTACCCTCAAACTTCTAAAAATCCCATTTTAACCCCAAAACTTCCAAAAATTTCAATTTTACCCCCGAACTTCCAAAAATTCCATTTTCGACCTCTAAACTTCCAAAAATTACATTTTTACCCTCGAACTTCCAAAAATTCCATTTTTAACCCCAAAAATTCCATTTTTACCCTCGAACTTCCAAAAATCTCATTTTTAACCAAAAAAATTCCAAAAATTCCATTTTTACCCCTAAACTTTCAAAAATCTCATTTTCAACCCCAAAAATTCCATTTTTACCCCCGAACTTCCAAAAACACCATTTTTTATCTCGAAATTTCCAAAAATTCCATTTTTACCCCCCGAATGTCTAAAAATTCCATTTTTTAAACCACGAATTTTTCAAAAATTATCATTTTATCCCCGAGTATCCAAAAAATCTCATTTTCAAACCCGATCGCGTTCTTCTTTTCATCATCAATATTTGTGTTTATATTAACCATTATGCACTCGTATTTTACATTTTTTTTTTCGTCATTTAATCTTTTTGTTTATCTTGCTTCGCGTTATTTAATATCTATTATTAACGGCTTATTCATATTTTACTCGCATGCTTGTTTTCAAAATTGTTTTATAAAAACTTTTAAAATCGAGACAATATTCTTTTATTTCGAGTTTCGAAAATTTATGCCTTAACTCACTAGGTGCAATTTTTTCTTTAAATCGAAACAATCGAATACCCTTAATCGAGGCAATGTTTCCTTATCTTTGATTCTGAAATATTACTCCTTAACTTACTAGGTGCAACCTTTCTATAATTCAAGATAATCGAATATCCTCTTCGTAAAAAAAAAAAAAAATTTACAAAAAAAAACTCGCTATTTCTGGATCTTGAAATGCCGTGTCCTAACTCACTGGACATAACTTTCCTCCTCAATCACTTTGAAATAACAGGAATTCCAAACAAACTCGATTTCTTTTAAACTTAACTCGTGCATTTCAAGGATCGTATTTTAAATTTTATTCGAACTTTTAAATGTTACAAATTAATACCCGAAAATAATCAATACGGTACCAATTTTGGGCGTACGAGTGTGCTAATCCTTCCCCATGCGTAACCGACTCTCGAACCTATTTTTTCTGGATTTCAAAGACCTACGTGTTTTCAAAACGATTTTTAAAATGTTTAGTGGTAATCCAATCACACCGAATAAAGGATTGGTGGCGACTCCCATTATTTTTTCGATTTTAGAATAATTTTCGAAACTCATCATTTTCCAAAAAGGGATGGTTTCGACATGAACGATGCAACTTGTCCTCGATGTCACGTTAGAGAAGAGGATCCGAACCACATTTTTAAGTTTTGCCCTACATTAGTAGAAACGTGGACTTTATTAAATCTATCCTAGGTATTAACTCCAAAAGAGTTAGAAATCTGGAAGTGGTTAACCTGGATAGCTGCAGTAGGGACAAACGAATAATTTAGGACCTTCGCATGTAGAATCTGGGCCATCTGGATTGGGCAAAACAAACTTGTTTATGAGAGAAAATCACCAATGGAAGAGAAACAATAATAAAAGTCCTGAGTTATCTAAAATAAATTGACGGACTAGAAGAAAGAAATCGTACCAATTCGGGATGGCTCGATGAGTGGATGCCACCGCAAGTTCCTTTCCTCAAAATCAATTTTGATAGGGCGTTTAATCAAAACATTAATAGGTTAGGCTCAGGGGTGATAGCTAGAAATGAGAATGGAGAGATATTAGTGTCAACATCAACGCTTCATTTTGGAGTTGCCTTGCCTTTCATGGCAGAAGGACTAAAGTGTTTCATCGCGGTTAATCTGGGGTTATCACTGGGTTCCGAGAGAGTGGTGATTGAAGGGGACTCATTGTCCATAATCAAGAAATGCAGGAGAAATGAACGAGATAAGTCAGAAATCAGGGCAGTTATTACAAATATACAACTAATAAAAGATCAGTTTAAAGAAATTATTTTTGTACACACTCCCAGATCATCTAATCTATTAGCACATAAAGTAGCCACTGGAAGCTTGAAAGAGAGCAAAGAATTTTACCTCGTGGGTGGAATCCCGGAGTATGTAGGCCGCGAGAGAGGAAGATAACGACCAAGAGAACCAGACTAATTTCAGATCTAATTTTCTAGTTCGAAGAGAAAATAAAAGGGTAGTAGAAAAGTCTGGATTTGTTTTTTGGAAATCACTACCCTATTTCTTTTGAACACTGGTTAGGGCTTCAAGAAAACTAAAAGTTTGAGGAAATGGAAACCAGATGTTCATTCTTTAGGGGTTGGAGGGTTTTTTTTCATCTTTTCTTTGATGTTTCATTTCATTTTACTTTTCTTTATTATCGGTTTTCTTTTTTATCCTTTGGGCCTCCGAACTTATGAGGTCTTGGATGGCAGACGTTGTTGTTTTTTTGGTTATTAATTAAATCCCAGCCCAGTAGTATTCATTCAAAAAAAATCTTACAACATACATAAAGAAATAAAATGGAAGTGGTTAAATTGAAATGCGTTTGAAATTAAATGAGGATCAAATTTAATTAATTAAACCTAATTGGGTATCAAACCACACATGAAACAAAATGAAAAGGATAAAAAATAAAATTACACTATTATTTAAAAAATTCGAATCTCAATGCTCAAAATGGGTTGAAGCAGGAATATTTGGTAACTGAACTTGATACTTTTTCTTAATTTGGTATCTAAACATTTTTTTGGTCCAATTTGGTACTCAAACTCAACAAATTTTTTTTTTCTAATTTGGTACGTAAACTTGACACTTTTTTAAGTTGGTACTTAAACTTTTTGGATCTAATTTGGTAATTTAGTACCTAATCTTTTTATTATTAATTCGTTAAACATAACTCAATACCTATTTTTAACATAATTTTTTTTCTAAAACTAACAATATTTTTGTAGCATAACAAAAAAATTTTAATACCGTTATTGTTTTGCATAAATTTTATAATATTTGATAAATTTAGGTACCAAATTGAATCTTAAAAAAAACTTAAGTACCAAATTAGGAAAAAAATGACAAGTTCATGTACCAAATTGGATCCAAAAAAGTTCAAGTACCAATTAAGAAAAAGTGTCAAATTCAAGTACTAAATATTATATTAAGCCTTTAAAATAAAAGGATATATATTTTGAACCCAACAAGTGGCTCTAGTGGAAAAGAGGATGTTGTTCATCCTAGGAATCTCGGGTTCGAGCGCCTGTGTGTGCAAGGTGTGTGTGCGTTGTCAAAGGGTTACGAAAGTATGAACAGATACTACCATGTAATCACACCAATATATTCAAAAAAAAAAAAAAAATATATATATATATATATATATATATATATATTACTTTATATCTTTACGCAAAAAAAAAAAAAAAACCTTAAAAATAAACCACGCTAAATATAAAAAAGTTAGAATATTTGCTCAATTCTAAAAAGTACTATGGGCTATATATTATATTATTATATGTTTGAAAAAATAAATCAAGCTAAATTATTAGGGAAAATTAATTAAAAATTTAATCTAAAAATTGAAAATGCATATTTTTTAAAATAAATTAGTATGACTAGTACATTTCACGTTGGGTTTATTATTTATTTATTTTAAATTAATGAATATAAATTTGAAAGCTCAAATATCCTCTAATCTTATTTTTATTCTCAGAAATTAAAATCATTTACTTTTTGGATTCAAAAATTTAGATCCAATTGTCATTATTATTAAAATTTTCTATTAAATTCACTGATATAATATTTTGAAATTTACAAAAAAAAAAAAATTGGTAATCATGTAACAATAAAAAAATAACATTGAAAATATTTCTATAGAATTTAAAAAAAAATTCGTTCGAACTCGTCATGATAAACAAAATTATTCGAATAGTTTTTTAAGAAAAATTGATGTCAACATTTTGATTGAAATAGTTAATAATATTAAATATTTAGACTAACTAATGATATTATAAAAGTAGAAGGATTAAATTATGTAAAAAAAATAAGATATATAGATTAAATCTCGAGTTTCAACATAATATAAGGGTTAAACTTGAAATTTAATAATTGTTTTATATATATATATAAAAGAAGCCTAAAAGAAATAAATTCATACATATGTCTCTAATACCTTTAGGGTATTAGATTTATTATAATCACATAATGTTTTAATTGAAAAAATAATAATATTAATTGTTTTGATTAATTAATAACATTATAAAATTATAGGGATCAAATTACATTAGAAATTAAAGTGTAGTGATTATATATCACATTTAAGCATAATAAAGGGATCAAAACTATAATTTAACTATTTTTTCTAAAACTACCAAAAAAAAAAAAGGTAAGCATCGACAAAAACCTAAAAGAGATAAGAAATCATGTGTCAGTCTTTAAAACTCTTAAGATATTCAAAATACATTACTTCCTATTTCTTTAAAAGAAATATATACAACTAGATCTGTTAATGGGCTGGGTCATCTGTCTAGGCCTGAAGACTTACCCCAAAAATGGTAGAGTTTTGACAAAAATACGAGGCCAAAAAAAAAATGACCTAGGTAAAATTTAAGGTCTGTTTTTTATATGGGTTGAGCCTTGAACAAGATTTTTTCGGCTTGACCCCAACCCGAATATATTATATTATAAAAATTAATTATATTAATTATATATGTTAAGTAATACTTAGATATATGTTTATATTAAATCACTATCCCCAATAATAATTAAATCCATTACCCAAAACCTCAAAAAAAATTTACCCAACTAAATAAACCAACCTAAAATATAAAATTTTAAAAATTATATTTCATACAATAAAACATTTATTATATTTATTTGTATTTTTTAATATAATAAAATATTTCTTATATTTATGGTAGTGCTTTTAAATATAAATACTTTTTTAATGTATTTTTAATGTGTTTGAAAACTTTTATTTTAGCGTTTTTAGTGCATTTAGTATATTATATTTTTAAAAAATTATTTTAAAATTAAAAACTAATCTAAAAAATCAATATGGGTGGGCTAGGTCGGGCTCGAGTTGATCTTAAATTGGGCTGGGCTTGGACAAAAAAAGAAACTTTTTTTAGGGTTGATCAAGTCCAAGCTTGAAAAATTGGTCTAGATAACTAGCATGGGCTTGACTCGAACCCGGCCCAACCCCTTAGCACCTCTCTATATAAGTATAACCATGTAATGTTTTAACTGAAAAATTAACTAAATTAATTATTTAAATTAATTAATAATATTATAAAAATATGTGGAACAAATTATATTAAGAATTAAATTATATAAATTAAATTAAAAATTTAAACGCATTAGAGGTATCAAAGATAAAATTTAATTATTTTTGTAAAATAAAAAAAGAAAGAAAGGAGAATAGGTGAGAGATCGATGCCTCATCACAAAGAAGGTTGAAGGTTCAAAGCATCTTCCTTTTATATATAAGTATTAGAATGAAAGTGAGTACGAAAAAACTTTAAAAACTAAAATGATTAAACATTTAAATATTAAGGATTAATTTTATACAAATGTAATTAAAGCGCGCATTTCTTTTCCGAAAGGCGAGATGTTGTGAGAAAAATTGAAAACATGACAGCATTAGTTACATGAAAGAAATAAAAAAAACATAACGAAATATCAAACATGTTTTCAAGCATTTATTATTCCACGACGCATGCCGAAGCATCTTATCATAGTTCCAAGCCAAAAAATAAATAAATAATATTCAATTATTATTATTAAAAAATTATAAATTTAAAATATAAATATATGTTTAAAAGTAATATATAATAAATAATAAAATATGTTATTTGAAATTAATTAATAATAATACAAGAAATATGTATGCTATTAAATTAAAAAATTATATTAAATTGTTTACAATCATCAATTTTGAGGGTTGACAAGGTCCTATCTTCTCCAAAATGAAAAATTTTTCATTTAAGTTCTTAAAATTTTTTATTAATAAAAGTAAAATTGTATTTCACTTTCTTAAAATATAAAAAATTGATTTAATCATTTAAAAATTATAAATATATAAACTATTAAAATGGTGAAATTGTATTTTTTTTCCATAGTAAAAAATTACCATTTAATTTTGGCCCCCAAATTTTTTTTTTTTTATTTTGCCCTTGATTTTTAGTCGGTATTGAGTGAACTTATTACACCGAATCAATCAAATACATTTTTACTATATATAATTGGTGGAAGTACCAATGTGTATAATAAAATTAAAATGTATAAATGAATTAAAATAATGCTTTAATTAAATGGTAAATTAAAGATTTTACTAATGCAATTGGCGTGGGTTTAAATGCCACCATATGCATATTGTTATTGCTTTTTTAAAGTGAAAAGACTAATATACCCTCGAATAATATTACTTATTTTAATCATAGAAAAGCATTCCCGTAACTTTCTAATCAAGTTGGTGAACCAATTGAGAGTGGCATCAACTCAATTAGGAGCTTAAATAATCGTATAGATTATTATTATTATTATTGGAAATCTATCACACGCGTATGCGTGTGGAAACCAAAAATTTTGAACACAAATATGTGTTTAAAAATAACATACAATAAATAATGGAACGTAAGGTTTGACACTAATAATTGTTGAAACCATCTTTTTTTTTTGAAAACGACGAGTTTCGAAAATTATTTTAATGTTGGAAAATGAGAGTCGCCATCAATCTTTATTTCGGTGTGATTGGATCACCACAAAATATTTAAAAAAAAAAACCGTTTTGAAAACATATAGGTCTTCGAAATCCAGAAAAACAAGTTCGGGAGTCGGTTACGCATGAGGAAGGATTAGCACCCTCATATGCTCAAAATTGGTACCGTATTGATTATTTTAGGGTCTTGTTTGTAAAATTTTGAAAGCTCGAATAAAGTTTAAAATACGATCATTGAATGCATGAGTTAAGTTTAAAAGAAATCGAGTTTGTTTGGAAGTCCCGTTATTTCAAAGTGATCAAGGAAGAAAGTTACGTCATGTGAGTTAGGACACAACATTTCAAGATCCAGAAATAATGAGTTTTCCTTTGTGAAACTTTTTAAATTTTTGGAAAAAGAATATTTGATTATCTCGATTTGAAGAAAGGTTGCACCTAGTAAGTTAAGGCGCAAATTTCAAAATTGAAGATAAGGAAACATTGCCTCGATTAAGGGTATTCGATTATTTCGATTTGAAGAAAAATTGCACCTAATAAGTTAAGGCACAAAATTTTGAAACTCGAAATAAAAGAATATTGTCTCGATTTTAAAGTTTTTATGAAAACAATTTTCAAAACAAACATGCGAATTTAATATGAATAAGCAGTTAATAATGGATATTAAATAACACGAAGTAAGGTAATTAAGAAGATAAATGATATGCAAAAATCAAAAATGCAAAATACGAGTGCATAATAATTAAAATTAAAAGCAAATATTGATGATGAAGAAAAAATGATGCAATCGAAGTTGAAAATGAGACTTTTCGAATACCCGGGGGCAAAATGGTAAATTTGGATTCTCGAGGGAAAAATGGTAATTTTGGGAAAGTTCGGGGGTTAAAAATGGAATTTTTAGACATTTGGGGGTAAAAGGGTAATTTTGAGAGTTTTGAGGTCGAAAATGGAGTTTTTGGACATTCGGGGCAAAATGGTAATTTTTGAAAGTTTCGAGGTTAAAAATGGAAATTTTGGAGGTTTGGGGGTAAAAATGTAATTTTTGAGAGTTTTGGGGGTAAAAATGGAATTTTTGGAAGTTCGAGGGTAAAAATGGAATTTTTAGAAGTTTTAAGGGTAAAAATGGAATTTTTAGAAATTTAGGGGTAAAAATGGAATTTTTGGAAGTTTAGGGGTAAAAATGGAATTTTTGGATGTTAAGGGGTAAAAATGGAATTTTTGGAAGTTTTGAGGTAAAAAATGTAATTTTTGGAAGTTCGAGGGTAAAAATGGAATTTTTGGATAGTTTAGGGACCTTCAGGGCAATAAAACCAAAAACAAGTGACACGTGGTAACCCCTCAGGCTTCCTAAAGTCAAAGGACTAATTTGAAAACCATGAAAAATTTTTGGACCAATTTTGTAATTAAACAGAACTTGATTTGAGGATTAAATTAAAACAAATAAAAAATAAGAGGGACTTTTTGCATAAATGAACCAAAACAATGACACGTGGCAGCTCTTGATGCTTTCAAAAAGTCAAAGGATTAAATTGAAAAGCATTGAAAATCATTGGGCCAATTTAAAATTAATTAAAAATATAAAAGGACTAAATTGAAACAATCAAAAAATGCAGAAGGACCAAATGCATAAATATCCCTTTTCTAAAAAACACGTTGATCCTCCAGGCGGTTTTGGTCGGATCGGGTCGGCCATGGGTTTAACAAGTAAGACGGCGTCGTTTTGGGGCTTAAGAGCCTAGACCAAAACAACGTCGTTTTGGTCTCTTATAAAAACAATTTTAAGTTCAATTTTTTTCATTTTTCTTCCTCCTTTCTTCAAAAAATCCCAAAACTCTCTCAAAAAACTTTTTCCTTTCTCCATGGCCGGCCAAACTCTGGTCGGTCAGTCTTCCGCTGTCCACCGTGCGTGGCCGCCACGAACCGCCGTCTGCCTCTGTCTTCGACCGCCGACCATGATTTCAGGGTAAAAAATTCCTTTTTTAATCCCCTTTTTTTCTTTTCGTAACCTTTCTATTTTTATTTAAAAAAAACTATTAGTTTATTTCATATGAAAATTTTCAGATCTGAGTTTTAGTTCCCTAGACCTTTAAAAAACATATATATATATATATATATTAAAAAAATCATTGACAAAATTAAATCAGTTCCTTTGATTTCCCCTTTGTTGCATGTTCGAAGATAGAGTGGTTCTGAAGACTCCGGTCGCGACTTCATCAACGGCGGCGACGGCAACAACCAGGTACTTCCCTTCGTCTTTTCAATTTTTTTTATTAATAATTATTGATAATATTATTAATTATTTAATAAATATTATCTTTAATAAAATTATTATTATTATCATTAATGAAATTATTTAATATATAATATATATTTAATGTGAGTTTGTGGAACCCGATGGCCAAAATTAATAGCAAATAATAACTTAGTATGTATATGTTTATGTTAAAACGTTTGAAATAACTTAGGATAATAAATTATAGTAGTAATGAGTTAATAGGCATATTAATGCATAACACTGATAATGAAAACGTTTTGAGGCTTGAATAATAAACAATAAAGTAAACAAACAGATAATTAACGCATGTATTTAATGTATCTTTGCAAGTGTTCAATACTTTGTTCTGGTAACGTTTGGTGCCTCTGTTTGTTATTGATTGCTCTTACTAGTTCACCAATACTTAGTTGCTTATGTTTGATGAGAGTATATTGATTTCAAAAAATAAAAATCCAACCCCTTTACAAGCTATTTGATTCGGCTCTTATAGCCATGTTTACAATGATTTCCTTTTGTTTTATGCAACTAAATGTGTATTTATTCTTCTCTTTGCAGGTTTGGCGATGGAGGCTTGTAGCAGTGGCGGTGGCAGTCCCAGCTGCTGGTGGTTGCAAGTTGAGTCTGGTCAAAGCTGACATGGCATGTCTTGATAGGCTGAAATGAAGGCATCAACAACAGTAGGTGCAAGTGGGTTTGGGGTGTAAATGGGTTTTGGATTTTGGGCCATTTAGGTTGTTAGTATTTGGGTCTTTTGGATTGGGCCAAATTGGGTCCAAGATTGTAATTTGGATTTTGTATTTGTTTTGGACTTTTAATTTAATATTAAGTTCTAAATCAATTTGAATTTTAATTAAATTTAAATTTAAAGCAAATTTAAATTTAAAAGATAAATTTAAATTTAAGATAAATTTAAAACCAATCTTAAAATAAAAGGCCCAACCCAATACTCAGGTCCAGTTAAAATTGGGCTTCAACAGCTGCCCCTCTTTCTCGTTGCTGTGTAACAGGGACGAGGCAAAGACCAAAAGAAGACCAATTTTGCCCAATTTCCCTTTGATGCTCTTCTTTCAACCAGCTCGCCTTTCGCTTTGTCAGTCGTCCAATCTTCGCTGCATCCATCTTTCTACATCTTTGATGTTGTGATTCCATCTTGACCTTAGGCAATTTCAAAAAAGACAAAATTTGCTACTGTAATTTCACTCCATTCTCTTGAAATTTCAAGGAGATTGAAATTCGTCATCGTAGTCTTTGAGTCTGGTTTCATTTACTTGGCCTTCTTCTCAGTATCTCATCAGGAAGACGAATGCATCACTTGTTTTGATCCATTTCTCTGTGTTTCATCAGGAAAACGGATTTGGTTCACTTCTCCGTATTTCATTAGGAAGCTAACCTCTTTATTGCTTCATCCTGCTTCTCAATATCTCATCAGGAAGCTGGGGTCGAAGATTTGTTCGCATTGAGTTGGTATTCTTCTCTGTATCTCATCAGGAAGATGACCGCCTCACTTGTTTCAATCCGCTTCTCTGTATCTCATAAAGAAGACGAATTTGATCAACTTCTCAGTATCTCATCAGGAAGCTAACATTTTTATTGTTTCGCCCTGCTTCTCAATATCTCATCAGGAAGCTGGGGTTCGAAGATTTGTTTGCATTAAGCGTGGGTTTGATTTGGTCTTCTTCTCAATATCTCATCAGGAAGGTGATCGCATCGCTTGTTTCAATCCACTTCTCTGTATCTTATCAGGAAGATAAATTTGGTTCACTTCTCAGCATCTCATCAGGAAGCTAACCATTTTATTGCTTCGACCTGCTTCTCAGTATCTCATAAGGTAGCTGGGGTTCGAAGATTTGCTCGCATTGAGCCTCAAGTTGGTATTCTTCTCTGTATCTCATCAGGAAGCTAACTATTTTATTGGTTTGACCTGCTTCTCAGTATCTCATCAAGAAGCTGTGGGTCGAAGATTTGTTCGCATTGAGTTGGTATACTTCTCTGTATCTCATCAAGAAGATGACCGCATCGCTGCTTGTGGATAATCGCAATCTGCCCCGTGATCAGGGTAAGGTATTGGAGTCCTGCTCCTTTTCAACTTTTCCTTGGTGATCTTAATGATTCATCTCGCCATGTGGCGGGGATGTATCTTGTGAAATATGCTCCTATGGGCCTCAATGTAAGCCCAAATTAGAAATTCATGATTAGAATGAATTAAATGCTCCTAACTTGCATGAATGTGTATGATGAATGTCAGATTTATTATTATTATTATTCAGGTCGGCATGGTCTATCGCCCGTCCAAATTCTGTCATTGATGTGTTGCTCCATCTCCTTCTAAGCTGTTCTTGGACTGCTTGTTTTTAAGTTTGTCTTCCCATTGGTGATCTTGTTTCAGACCTCTGTAATTTCTGAAAATTCCAGAATAATGCTCACAACATTTTGTATGATTTATTAGTTCATTTCCCGTTATTTAGATGCGAAATGCTTGAACAAAATTGTGCAGGAACAAAGTCGTATTTGAAAATTCCATTCAAAAGAGGATCAAAGGAAACAACATTAGTCGAAAATTGCTAAGTATACAATAAAGGATAATTAGTTGCACCGGATATCGCAAAATGAGCTACTCTGCGCCGACTTGCTTGAGAATCATACCTAGCTTAGATGTGTGTCTAGAAGATCTAGAGTGCTTTGTTGATGTTTCAAGTTGTGAGCTTCCTCCATCTCATCAACCCGTTCTTGGATCTAAGCCGCCCTTTGCGGGTTTTCAACTCAAAATTTCCTTGGTTCTAGATGCCCTTTACGGGTTTTCATCTTGAACCCTTTTTTTTTTTAGGCGAAGTATTTTTTCACCAAGTCTGAATTGACAGGGTTGTACAGATCCTTGCCATCCATTTCTGTTAGGATGAGAGCTCCTTTTGAGAAAGCTTTCTTTACCATATAAGGTCCTTCCTAATTGGGCATCCATTTTCCACGGAAATCTTTATGTATGGGAAGTATCTTTTTCAAAACTAGATCTCCCTCATAGAATTCCCTAGGACGAACCTTTTTGTTGTAAGCTCGCATAATTCTTTTCTGGTACATCTGGCCATGGTGAATGGCTTTTAATCTCTTTTCCTCGATTAAATTCAACTGATCATATCGAGCTTGGATCCATTCAACCTCATTTAATTGAAGCTCGGTAAAGACTCGAAGAGAAGGTATTTCAACCTCAATAGGCAAGACTGTTTCCATACCGTATGCCAATGAGAATGGTTTTGCCCCGGTAGAAGTTCTGACTGAAGTTCTGTAGGCAAAGAGGGCAAATGGTAGTTTTTCGTGCCAGTCTTTGTAAGTCTCAGTCATTTTTGCCACAATCTTCTTGATGTTCTTATTAACTGCCTCCACAGCACCATTCATTTTTGGGCAATAGGGAGAAGAATTATGATGCTTGATTTTGAACTGTTCGCAAACTTCTACTATCATGCTATTGTTCAAATTCAAGGCATTGTCTGATATGATCCTTTCAGGCATCCCGTATTGACAAATAATTTCTTTTTTCAAGAACTTACTAACCGCATACTTGGTAACATTGGCATATGAGGTTGCCTCTACCCATTTGGTGAAGTAGTCAATTACCACAAAGATGAACCTATGTTCATTGGAAGCCTTTGGAGAAATTGGCCCAATGACATCCATGCCCGACATAGAAAAAGGCCAGGGAGAAGTCATGATATGAAGGTGTGATGAAGGTACATGAATCTTGTCTCTATAGATCTGACACTTATGGTACTTCTTGGCATAATTGATACAATCGCCCTCTATAGTAGACCAGTAATACCCAAATCTCATTATTTGACGTGCCATCATGAAACTGTTAGCGTGTGTCCCACAAATGCCTTCGTGAACTTCTTCTAAGATCTTTTTAGCTTCAATTGTGTCGACACATCTTAGCAACATTTGATCTTTTCTCCTATTGTACAAGATTTCCCCGTCTAGGACATATTCACTGGTTAGTCTTCTTAATGTCCTCTTTTCATTTTCTGAGGCTTGCTCGGGGTACTTTCGATCTCTCACAAATTGAAGCATATTCTAGTACCATGGGCGATCATCCTTTTCTTCTTCTTCCTTGGCCTCAATATCACAACAATGAGCAGGAGCTTCATAGATACTCATCTTTTGTCCTACTCACCTTAATCATCGAGGCTAAAGTGGCAAGAGCATCGACCATCGAGGCTAAATGGAATGTGACATCATCGAACTCCGTGATCAACTCGAGGACCAATCTACGGTAATCCACTAGCTTAGAATCCCTTGTTTGCCATTCTCCTATGAGTTCATAGATTACCAGTGCGGAGTCTCCATAAATCTCTAAAATTTTGATTCCCGTCTATGATCGCACGGATTCCCAAGATACATGCTTCGTATTCAGCCATGTTATTTCTGCAATCAAAATCGAGTTTGCTGGTAAAAGGGTAGTGATCTCCTTCTGGTGATACCAAGACTGCCCCGACCCCATTACTTGTGGTATTTGAAGCTCCATCAAAATTCAATCTCTAAGGTTGTTCTACCGTGATTGCCCCTTTAGTAGTCGCAATATACATTAAATCTTCATTCGGGAAATCGAAGTTTATCGGCTCATAGTTCTCTAAAGCCCTGCTGGCTAGGAAGTCTGCTATCGCACTCCCTTTTATTGCTTTCTAATTGACGTAGACTAGGTCAAATTTTGAGAGCAAGATTTACCATCGAGTCAATCTCCCATTCAATACAGCTGACTCCATCAGGTACTTTAGAGGATCTAATTTCGAGATCAACCAAGTGGTATGGTATAACATGTATTGTCTTAATCTGCGTGTGGTCCAGACTAGTGCACAACATAATTTTTCAATTGGTGAATATCGGGTCTCGTAATTAGTGAATTTCTTGCTGAGATAATATATCGCCCTTTCCTTCTTTTCAGATTCATCGTGTTGGCCTAGTACGTATCCTAAGGAATTTTCAAAGAGTGTCAAGTACAGGATCAATGGCTTATTAAGAATTGGAGGTACCAAGATGAGAGCTTTGGATAAATAATCTTTAACCTTGTTAAAGGTTTCCTGACATTCATCATCCCATACACCCGGGTTACGCTTTCTAAGCAGGCGGAAGATAGGATCGCATTTCTCAGTCAACTATAAAATTAACCGAGCAATGTAATTTAGTCTTCCTAAGAACCCTCGAACTTCTTTTTACGTGCTAGGTGGTGGTAGCTCCTGTATGGCTTTGACTTTATCCGGGTCAATTTCAATTCCTCTTTTGCTATCTACAAACCCTAACAATTTTCTTGATGTGGCCTCGAAAGTGCACTTTGCTAGGTTTAGCTTTAATTGATATTTTCTTAACCTTCCAAATAACTTTCTTAGGATTCTTACATGTTCTTCCACCGTTTGGGATTTTGCAATCATGTCATCGACGTAAACTTCAATCTCCTTATGCATTATGTCATGGAACAGGGTCACCACGGCCCTTTGATAAGTTACCCTTGTGTTTTTTAGTTCCAAGGGCATCACCTTGTAGCAAAATGTTCCCCATAGCGTGACAAATGTGGTTTTGATCATATCCTCAGGGTCCATCCTTATCTGATTATACCTAGAGAAACCATCCATAAAGGAAAACAAAGAATGTCTTGCCGTGTTATCGACTAAAGAGTCGATGTGGGGTAAGGGGAAATTATCCTTTGGGCTAGCTTTATTTAAATCTCGATAGTCCACACACATGCACACCTTTTGTCTTTTTTAGGAACGAGGACTATATTAGCTACTCATTCAGAGTATTTAACAACCTGGAGAAAATCGGTGTCAAATTGTTTCTTGACTTCTTTTTTTATTTTTAACAACACATTCGGTCTCATCCTTTAGAGTTTTTGCTGCACGGGTCTACTTTCTTCCTTTATAGGGAGTTTGTGCACCACAATGTCAGCCCTCAAGCCGGACATATCTTGGTAAGACCATGCAAAGATATCTTGGAACTCTTAAAGCAACTCAATAAGATTCCTTCTGGTTTCTACGGAGATGCTTGTCCCAATTTTCACCTCTTTCTTTACATCTTCGTGCCCCAGATTAATAACTTCCACTGAGTCCAAATGAGGCAGGATCTGTTTTTCTTCCTGTTCCATCATTCTTAATAGATCCGGAGGCAGATTACAATCTTGATTATCTTCAAGGTCCTGAAGCTCTTCTAAACACGTATCTTGCTCGAAGTGAGGTTCTAAGTTAGCGTCAGGGTTGCTCATATTATTGATATTCGAGGATCTGTCAAGGGATGAAAGGAAGGTTTAAAGAGCAAAGTAAATTTACGAAAGGATGATTATGTGGTATATGTATGAGTATGTATGTATTAAAGAATAATTAATCTTATTTATTGGATATGTTCGAATGATTTATTAAGCTGAATTAAGAAATGAAAGAATAATTATGGAGAAGAATATAAGATGGAAAGTGCATTTCATTCAAAATAACTGAATAATGACTATGGGCCCTTTTACAAAAAGATTCATATTACTTTCAAGCCTAAAGCAATAGGTGTTTTTGAGCATTACTTTGAGGAAATCTTAAAAATTATAGGGAGTTCCTCCACGGTCCAATTATTCAAGGTGCTTCCAGGTGCACACGGACTAATTCTTGATAGATTCTCTTCCTTTCCTTCATCTGATATAGCATTAATACCTAAATCTTTCATGATGCTCCCCTTGGTTCCAATCGTCACTCGCTCCTTTTCCCGCTCTGTTTTCTGGTTGATCACCCCTCTCGAGACGAAAGTCTCATAGATGTGTAGGAAGACCATGGGTTCCCACGAGATTTCCTTTCTAGACAGTCTGGCCCTTCTTTTTTTCTTGCCGTTTTTCTAGCTCTTTCCTCTTTTATTTCACGTTCGGCTTGTGCCCCAGGCCATAACGATCCCGTTTTTCTATCAGTATCGTTATATTAACTCTTCCCTGGAGGTATTTTCCTAGTCCTTTCCCAAGTAAAGCTCCCTTTCTAACTATTAATTGGAAGCCCATTCTGGTGGTCGATGATATTGTAGGCACAAGTATCTTGCTTCCTTCCGAAATGAAAGTTGCATTGACAAAACTCTAGTGAGCGGAACGAACATTCCACAGCTTCCTCGTCTATTCCCACGTAGGGTGAATCGCTCGTTATAGACGCGATTATTTCCTCCTTAGCATTAATCGTGATTAGCAGTCCTTCATTTATTGGCTTCACTTTCTGGTGCAAAGAAGAAGGTACTGCTCCAGTTGAGTGGATCCATGGTCTTCCCAGCAGACAGTTATAAGTGGGCCTAATATCCATCATTAGAAAATCCACTTCATATGTATTCGGCCCAATTTGAAGAGGTATATCAATCTTTCTCATTACCTTCCTTTCTGTCCTGTCAAATGCTCTCACTATTATATTACACCCCTTCATATGAGAGCTATCAATTGGCAATCTTTGCAGTGTAGCTAGCGGTAGCACATTTAGGGCTGAACCATTGTCTATGAGTACTCCAAGTAGCGTATACCCTTTACAACGGGTAGTAATGTGTAAAGCTTTGGTGGAACCTATTCCTCCCGTCAATATTTCATCATCGCTAAAGAAAATAAAGTTATCAGTACTCACGTTATTGACCAATCGATCTAGCTTACTGACGGAGATGTCATTTGCTACATATGTTTCGTTCAGCACCTTCATTAGTGCGCTTCGATGAGCTTCCGAGCTTAGGAGCAATGACAAGATCGATATCCGGACAGGCTATTTGTGTAGTTGTTCCACTACACTATATTTACTATGCCTTAAAAACTTCAGAAACTCCTTCGCCTCCTTCTCAGATACAGGCTCGTTTGTGGGTAATTCGGGCTTGCTAGCTATTTCTTCCTCAGACTCATACATTATTGCTTTCCCTTTGCTGACCTCTTTTTCTTTATTTACTAGGTCATAATTTTTACCACTACGGGTAACAAGATTCACATTCTTCCTAAGTTCCCCCTCTTGGTATGGCCACATTACAATTGTAACTTCATGGGACCTTCTTACTATCCCTGTAAGGAAACGTTGCAGGCTTTTGTATGATGATGCAATGGGTTGTCTGTTCTCTTACCGCGCCACTTGTTGGTTTACAAATAATCACCTTTGGTCGATTAATTCCATAAGCCTTAGCTGTTCCATCCTCGGAGGCACAAACATCATTAACTTCCTCTCTTTCTTCGAAAAATTCCAACTCTCGATTGTCTATCAACACCTGCACCATGGCTTTAAACTCGATGCAGTCTTGAATTTCATACCCCTTAACGGCATGAAACTCGCAATGGTTATCAGCCTCTATTATCATACTCTTTTTATCTTTCACGATTATCCTTTCTTTGACCAACTCTTACCATACCCACCGAAGTGGAGACTTAATTTCTTCAACATGTCTCTTAATTTTCTGAACTTCTTCTTTCAGTAAGGCATTCACCCCCTGTTCTGGGTGATTGGGCAGAGGATTCCTAGCTATATTGGGTTTTGTTATTTCTTTTAATTTTACGACTTCATGCTCTATGAGTCCTTCGACTCGTCTTTTAAAAGTAGGGTAATTTTTAATCGAATGTCCTTCTGCCCCTACATGGTATTCACAGTGAGCATTCGCATAGTACCAAGTCGGGAATGGGGGTTTATATGGTCTCACACGCTGAGAAGCTACATCATGCGCGTCATACAGTATCTTGTAGAGCTCTCCGTATGACATTAGAAGGGGAGTATATTGAACTCTTCCTCTATTTGGCCTGATGCCCGATTCCTGTCGTGGGGCATTTGGGTAATTGCCCATTGGAGCTTTGGGCTGACCTGTCATGAAGGGTTTGGTGTAGCTAGGCCTGTATATGCTTGCGTTGTTGACTTCATTATCCCTTTTTCTAGGGGCAAGCCTTTTAGGGTTTTCTCCGGTTTCAATCTTGCCAGCCTTGATTGCATTTTCAATCATCTCCCCCGATATGACCATATCAGAGAAACTCTTGGTGGCGTTTCCTAACAGGTGATTCAGGTAAGAAGCTTTGAGGGTATTAACAACAACATCGTTGTCTCCTTTTCTATTAGTGGTAGCTGTACTTGGGTTGCCATCTCTACGCATATTGTCTAAAGCTCTCGTTTGATTTCTTCTCCATATTTTGCAATGTAAGCCGATCATGAGTTATTTCTATCACATGATCGTATTGCTTTAAGAAGGCTTGTGCTAAATCTTTCCATGAATAGATTTTTGATTGGCTCAATTAATTATACTATCTGACTGCCGACCCGGCCAGGCTGTCATTATGCACGAGCCCCGCCATCTTCTTGCAAAACATTGTTAGGTGGGCTTTTGGACAGCTCATCCCGTTATATTTTTCAAATTCTAGAACCTTGAATTTGGGAGGGAGAACCAGATCCGGAACCAGACTTAACTCTTTGGTATCTACCCCATAAGAAATTTCAATTCCTTGCATCGCGTCGATTTTCTCCTCTAATCGCCTGTATTTTTCCTCTATTTGTCTAGAGAGATCCTCTTTCATCATCTCGTCAAAGTCTGGGACACCTAGATTCGCAGCATTATCCTTTGGGTTTGACCTAGATCCAATTGGATAATTGGCTGGTCTTGACGTGCCCGTGGCTTGTTGCTATGCTCTTATAGTAACGATGGGCTCTCGCGCTGACATTTCATGTGAAGCCAAGTTATGGAGAAGTGTAAAGCCTGGGGGAACCATTGGGTCCTCTTCCTCCTCAATAGCAAGGCTCTTTCCTTTATCGACCATGCTCTGTTTTACTTGAACTAATTCATTCATTAGACTCTTTTGTACCTCCATGAATTGATTTTTCATTTCTCTGCACATCATTGTCATTTGTTCTTGGATGCGCTCTTGCATCTAGTCTTGTAATTCTTTCTGGATTTGTTCAAGTCTTTGCTCCATGGGCTTAGTTTTCTTTCGAGTATTATAGCGATGCGAGTTTTCAATGATTACTGATGTAGCCGAAATGTAAGTTTTTAATAAGTTAGGATTGTTATGCAGAAATATGCAAAAATGTGATGCGAATAAGATACATGCAATCGAGAGAAAGGTATTGACTTATAATTCATTTTCCATTTAGAAAACTTCATTTGGATAACAAGTTCCTTAACATAAAGCAAATTACATAAATGGTTTTGCTTTGATGCTCAGAGCCTTGACTTTCTTAAGGAGTCCTAATAACTTTTGTCCTCGTTCCGTCTTCGTCTCGTATTGCATGCTTAATTATTCTGCTTCAACTACCAGTGTTTACACATGATCAGCTACTTCGCGAATTTGATTTAAGGTCTCACTCATAACATAATCACTCCTTCTGACTTCTTTCTGAGCTTGTTGAAGATGTCAATCATTTGTCTCTAACGTTCTTTCCAAAATCTCAGTTCGTATTTCACTATTCTGCAAATAGGCTTCTAATTCTTTCACCCTCTTATTCAGTCTCTCGATCTCATCTTGGCTTGCCTTCAACTCCATCATTGAATTTCGACTACGATGCCTGTACAAGAATTCCTCCAATTCTCGTACTTGAGCTTTTAATTCAGTCACCTCAGTTTGGCTTTCTAGAAGGCTACTCTTCATAGCATTTTCCTGAACTTGGGCGTCTAGAAATTTGTTTTTCCAGTGACTTGTTTTATTTTTCTCTTCGCGGATTTCCTGTTGCTATTACTCTAACGTCTTACCTAAACCGGTAGTTCTCATTGACAAGCGAAACTTTTTATAGTCTTTTTTTAGGCTGGTAAGATCTTCTTCAGCCTTATTCTTCCCTTTTCTCAATTTTTCCGCTAACATCAACGTGCAATCCTAAAAGCACCTTCTCTTCTTCCAGCTTTTCTATCATTTTTTCCATCTCAGCATTATTCCTTTCGAAATCTTGTTTAATTATTTCTAATTCATTCGGGACAACCTACAAGTGTTCTTCAATTGGGCGGACAATCTCCGGGTTTGGCACAGAAATGTTATCGTTGATCCTTCTATTTCTCCACCAATCATATTCTGCAATTATCATGGGATTGACGTCGAATGCTTTCATTTTTCGAACCTAGTTTCATGCATTTGAGATTTCCCGAATCTGTTTCTTATTGTTTTCTCCCCGGTACGCGAATTCACACTGAGCTAACCTTTAAGTCGCGGGTATGAACTGTCTTGATCTGTATTATCTTGAAACCAGCAAAGGTGCATATCCTGTTGCTCCCCATATCCTTGCTAATGAGACCCAGTCGAGATCTCTGCACCGATATAATATTTCATCAGGAGCGAACCATGGTGCTCGCTACTCTATGTCTTCGTCTTTGAGGCTTTGAAGTATGGCCATCCGCATTTCTTCTGAGAAGTTTTCTTGTCTTTGCATGACCACGAACTCTTTCAAAAGGGAGTAATCTTTAGACAAGTACTGATAGGAGACTTTTCTATTTTCCAGAAGTGACTATGAAACCATACCATTAATAGCAGTGCGCAAGCAATAAATCGACTTTCTCCCTCCTTTCTGCACGTATTTAAGGATCTAAAAGTTTCAGCCAGTATAGCCGGGACAGGTGTCACTCTTTTACTCAATCTATCAAACAAATCTATCACCACGTCTTCTATATTCCCCAAAGCCTTTGGAAAGATGACCAACCCGTAGATACTCAGGGTTAAGATGTCGATTTTTTTCTTTGCATCTAGATGAGCCAGTATCAAATCTCGCAGACTTTTCCACGTGATGCACTTGTTATCGCCTTTGACCTTAACTCGAGCTGCAACCAACTGTTCGCTCATGCCGTTGATGTTTATTAATCTTTTAATAATGGTCGGGTGATTTGGAGCTCTAGAATAGGCCATATCTATCGAAATCTTCGGACAACGGAGCAGAGTGGTGTATTCTTCTATCGTCAGTGTCATGTTTATATTCCCGAAGGTGAAGCAATTGTAGGCTGGGTTTCAATACTGTGTTAAGGCTCTAAAGAGAGATTTATCTACCTTAACCTCGAACAAGTATGGTAAATCTCCGTATTCTTGGTAAAAGGTCTGTTTCATGTTGTTGTCCCAACTGTCCCATATCTCTTTCAACTCTAGCACATTGTTTTGATCCGTGCTAATCTTGGTATAATCCCAAAGCTCTGACTCATATCCTTCCACTAAGTTGTCCCCCTTTTGGGCTGAGTCTCCTCCGACCACATGCGCACGACCATATTGTCCTCCACTTTATTAAAGTACTTGTTTTCCATGATTGATTCTCTTATCGATAATTGAACTTTTGAGTCTGTACTTTTCCTTTATATGATGATGAAATGCAATGCAAAAAGAGACAAAATAAACAAGTTAGCGAAAACACAACAATATCAATATATAAGTATAGCACAGAACCTAAGAGTTTGCCTTGAAAGGTTGCTAAATGGTTCAGTATAACTCCTTCTAAAGCAAGTTCCTACGACTTACTATATGTGGTTTTAGACTGTAAAGTAAGGGTACCCAAACCAGCAGATTCCTCGATCCTCACCCATTACAGGCTCATATGGACGAGCGGTTTAGGGGACGCATTTCCCACATGTTTACACGAAAGTGAAAACTTCACAAAAACAAGAGTACTTTGTAATCCCGAAAGCGATCCACTATCCTGCATGGAGGTGAAGACCTCACGAAGAAATAGTTTCTGGCTTCCACTTAAGAAGGTAATATCATATGCAGATGTATGCAAATTTACACTAGCAATATCACATAATATAATGTCACACAAAAGATGTCGAGGATCGCATATTAAACAAAATCGAAGCTTAACAGTTTTCAAAAAAGACCCGAAAATAATCAATTTTGGCTTGACTCTCGTTTATTTTTAAAAAGTCCCAGTGGAGTCGTCAGCTGTCAAAACCATCCTTTTTTTTTAAAACGACGAGTTTCGAAAATTATTTTAATGTTGGAAAATAAGAGTCGCCACCAATCTTTATTTATGTGTGATTGGATCACCACAAAATATTTTTTTTAAAAAAACCGTTTTGAAAACATGTAGGTCTTCGAAATCCAGAAAAACAAGTTCGGGAATCGGTTACGCATGAGGAAGGATTAGTACCCTCATACGCCCAAAATTGGTATCGTATTGATTATTTTCGGGTTTTGTTTGAAAAATTTTGAAACCTCGAATAAAGTTTAAAATACTATCCTTGAATACATGAGTTAAGTTTAAAAGAAATCGAGTTTGTTTGGAAGTCCCGCTATTTCAAAGTGATCGAGGAAGAAAGTTACGTCATGTGAGTTAGGATACAACATTTCAAGATCCAGAAATAACGAGCTTTCCTTTGTAAAACTTTTTAAATTTTTGGGAAAAGGATATTCGATCATCTCGATTTGAAGAAAGGTTGCACCTAGTAAGTTAAGGCGCAAATTTCAGAATTGAAGATAAGGAAACATTGCCTCGGTTAAGGGTATTCGATTATTTCGATTTGAAGAAAAATTGCATCTAGTAAGTTAAGGCACAAATTTTCGAAACTTGAAATAAAAGAATATTGTCTCGATTTTAAAGTTTTTATGAAAATAATTTTGAAAACAAACATACGAATTTAATATGAATAAGTAATTAATAATGGATATTAAATAACACGAAGTAAGGTAATTAAGAAGATAAATGATATGCAAAAATCAAAAATGAAAAATACGAGTGCATAATAATTAAAATTAAATGCAAATATTTATGATGAAAAAAAAAAGATGCAATCGGAGTTGAAAATGAGACTTTTCGGATACCTGAGGGGCAAAATGGTAATTTTGGATTCTCGGGGGCAAAATGATAATTTTTGAAAGTTTTGGGGTCAAAAATGGAAATTTTAGAGGTTCGAGGGTAAAAATATAATTTTTTGAAGTTTTAGGGTTAAAAATGGAATTTTTGGAAGTTAGAGGGTAAAAATGGAATTTTTGGAAGTTCGAGGGTAAAAATGTAATTTTCAGACAGTTTAGGGACCTCCAGGGCAATAAAACCAAAAACAAGTGACACATGGTAGCCCCTCAGGCTCCCTGAAATCAAAGGACTAATTTGAAAACCATGAAAAATTTATGGACCAATTTTGTAATTAAATAGGACTTGATTTGAGGATTAAATTAAAACAAATTAAAAATAAGAGGGACTTTTTGCATAAATGAACCAAAACAATGACACATGGCAGCTCCTGATGCTTTCAAAAGGTCAAGGGACTAAATTGAAAAGCATTGAAAATTATTGGGCTAATTTAAAATTAATTAAAAGTATGAAAAGGATTAAATTGTAAAAATTAGAAAAAGCGGAAGGACCAAATGCATAAATAACCCCTTCAACGAAAACTTTGGGTCGGGTCGGACTGGTATGGGTTGGATATGGCCAAAACGGTGCCGTTTTGGCACCAAACATTGGTGCTCAAAACGGCACAGTTTCATGTGTGTTATAAATTCCAACTTTTTTAACGAAAAAAATCATTTTGTTTCTTTGTTTAAAAAAAAAAACATTTCATTCTTCAAAAAAAGCTCTCTCCTTTCCCATGGCTGGCTAAACTCCGGCCGATCACCTCATCGCCGTCCACTGCGCGTCGCCACCACGAGTCGTCGTCCGTCGCCGTCTTCGATCCTTCTCCGTTCACGCGCCACCGTCAGTCAGGTAAAATTCTCGCCTCTTCTTCTTCTTCCTTTTTCTTTTATTTTAAAAAGAGGTTTGAAATTTTTCATTTTTTAGATCTTCCAAACCTTAGCAAACTTTTTTTTTAAAACTAAGATCCGTTTCACCCTTTTTTTTGTTACAAAATATTTTGTATTTTTTTAAAACACCGTTTGAGTCTTTGCAGATCTGTTCTCGACCAGTATGTAACGGTGACGGTGGTAGGCTCCGACGACGGTGTGGTAATTCAGGCTCAGTTCGGTCGAAGCAGATAAGTTCTGACCTTTCAATTTCTTTTTTATTATTAATGTTTTTATTAAAAAATACTTATTATTATTATTATTATTAATTAATAATATTTATTAATGTCATTTATTACCATCCTTGATTATATTCATTATTATATTTATTAAATAGTTGTTATTATTAATATTATTTATTATTGATTCGTTTAATGCATTTAGTAAAACCGAAAATAATGATAAATGGTAGCAGTCTGACATTGAATGTGTATTAATGTATGGAATAAATATAAAACATTTAAGACTTAATTATAATAATGAATGTATATTGGGATTTACCTGAACGATTTAAATGCCCTGAACTTTGAATTTGCTTTTGCTGCCTTGTGAATCTGTTTTCAAGAACTCTGTATATTGCCTTCGAATGTTCAACAGTCAACTACTTTGTGTATTGCACTTTTGGTGAACTTCTCTTGTATTGATTTATAACTTCTTAGAGAACCAAAAAATCAGTCCTCTACAAAAGATTGAATATGGTTTTTATAACCAGTGTTACAATGATGATTATTTGTTGTTTTACAATTTAATGTCTGTCTTGCTTTTTCTTTTGCAGGTTCGGCGATGGAGGCTTGTAGTAGTGGCGGTGGCAGCCCCAGCTGCTAGTGGTTGCAAGTTGAGTCCGGTCAATGCTGACGTGGCGTGTCCTGATAGGCTGAGAGGGAGGTGGCTAGTGCAAGTTGCCCAACAAATTTGACTTGGGTCATGGGTCAATGGTGTAATGGGTTTAGGCAATCTGGGTCTGTATTTGTGATTGGGTTTATCTAGGCTTGTTTGTAATGGGTTAGGGATATAGGTCTGTTATGGGTTAGGGATATGGGTCTGTTTGGTATGTAAATTGACCCAATTGTAAACCTGAATCAGTTGATCTGGGCTTTTAAAACTGAGTTTGTAATTTGGACGTTTTATTTTGTCTTTGTCTTGGACTTTTAATTTAAAATTAAGTTTTAAGTCAATTTAAATTTAAACCATATTTAAATTTAAAAATAAATTTAAATCAATTTAAACCCAACTTAAAATAAAAAACTTAATCCAACACTCGAGCCCGGTTAAAATTGGGTTTCAACAATAACAATAACGCATATACAATATGTAAGAAATTAAAATGAAAAATAGTTTAACTTGTGAGTAAAAGAAAATTAAAATAGGTAAATACATTATATTGAAAATATTAAATGCACTCAAGTTGTTTATTGTAATATTGTCATTTTCTATAGCTCATCAATATGTTATCAAGTTAGTGAAAAAAAAGTTTAAAAATTAAATATCGAATTGATTTGTGACACTAACGCAATCAGTGACATTATCTACACATGTGAAGGTCCACATCACCAAAATTTGGTGAGCGAAATCATTTTTTGTTAAAAGTTAATAAATTTTCTCAATAATTATTATCGATGTAGTGATAAATAATTTGTTTATAAATTCATTAAACACAAGTTTAATTCATAGACATGTTATTTTTAATTCTTTTATTTAAAAACTATATAAAAATATGAAAAGATAAAAAGACAATCAATATCATAATAGTAGTCATTTAATAAAAAAATATATTAATCATTTTCTAACTGATTTAATATCCAACCAACTCGTGATACCAACTCAATTATAATATAGATTATTAAAATCTAAGTCTACAAATTAATTGGAGAAAAATAGCCTTGGAATGTTTTTTTGCTGGTTTTATTATTATAAAATTTTATAATTTTATTTTGATTTCTCTCAAAACAATATTGAAAATTTCAAATTAAACTCAAATTCTTTTAAATATTTTTGAAACTTTAAGTAAAATAATAAATTAGGGTCTTTTTTTTAAAAAATTATAAATTATAATACAATAAAATAAAAACATATACTAATAATAAAATAAAAAATTGAAACTTTTTTTTTATTTGCAATAAAACGTCAATCATAAAATTTAAAAAATTGAAGTTTTTTTTTTACATTTAAAACTGAAGAAAAACCTTTTAAAATACTTTTCAATCATGAATCTTGAATCATCGCATTTTCAAATTTCCCAAAATCGAGTGTGATTCAATCACATCAATTGGTTTTTTTTAGCCATCAAACAATATTGTATTATAGGTAGATATCACTTTCACTGAACGATTTCAATATTAGAGTGGTGACAAATAGTTGATAATTGTTGAAAAACCAATTATTCTTTTTTTATTTATTTAAAAATGGTTAGAACCATGTTAGCATAAAAAATGAGTACAGCTTACAAAAGTATCATAAATGCCATTCAAATTTAAAATATTAAATATTAAATAATAATAGTTTTTTGTTCTTTCTTCTGTCCGTTCAACTAGTTTTCTTATTAAAGATCTAATTACGTAATCACAGTAACTTTATTAGATGTCACGCGTTTCAATAATTAGAAATTTTAAAAAGCTATTAGATGTCACGCGTCTCAATTTATAGTTTGAAAAATAAAATGAAATTGTCACCAATAATTTTTTAAAATAAGTATAATTTGATCACTTTTCTTGATTTTTTAAAAAAAATCTTTAAAATAATTTTGATCCTTGAAATCATAAAATGAGTTTTGGAGTCAGTTACGCATAAGGAAGAATTAGCACTTTTACACCCCAAAAATTGGTACGTAATCGATTATTCAAAATCTTATTTGTTGAAAATTAAAATTTCGAGCAAAATTTAAATCGCGATCCTTAAATGCATGAATGTCATATTTATTCTATTTTCAAAATAAATTTTATTTTTGAAAAAAGCTCGTTATTTTTAATTAATCGAGAAAAAAGTCACATCCAATAAGTTAAAAATAACAATTCGAATATTCAAAAATAATGAGTCTTTCAAAAAATCTCGTATTTACATTTTTTAAAAGGATATTTAATTATCTCGGTTCAAAGAAAAAAAATGATACCCAGTGAGTTAGGGTATGATTTTTCAAATTCTCGAGACAAATGACATTGTCTTGATTTTTAAAACAATTTATGTATTTAAAAAAAATGAATTACCATGTTATGCAAACATAAATATGCACATAATTTACAAGTATAAATAATAAAAAAACAATATATACATAAAAACAAGCAAATAAAATAATATACATATACATATAAAAGGGATTAATAAAAAAGGATAAACAAGAAAAATTAAAAGCATGTAATATATACATATAGGATAAAATAAAAAATTAACATTAAAATCGGATCAAATTTGAATTTTTGGAAACTTTAGGTGTCAAATCAAAATTTTGGAAAATTTAGGGTCAAATTGGAATTTTTGGAAAATTTAGGTGTCAAATTCAAATTTTTGGAAAATTTAGGGGGTCAAATTTCAAATTTTTGGAAAGTTTAGGGGTCAAATTATAATTTTTGGAAAGTTTGGTGGTCAAATTATAATTTTTGGAAAAATTAGAGGTTGAAAAATAATTTTTGAATAGTTTGAGGGTCAAAGAATAATTTTAAAATAAAGTAGGGGCTTCGTGGGTAATAAACTCAAAATCCTTACACGTGACAACCTTGAGACACTTTTGGGTCAATGACCAAATTGAAAACCAAGTAAAATTGTGAGGCAAATTTTAAATAAATAAACAGCACATTAAAGGACTTAATTGAAATAAGTCAAAAAACCGAAAGAATTACGAGAATAAATTCGTCATTTTCTGAAAACACATGAACCCTGATATGGGTCCGGATTAGGTCGGGTCAGACAGTCTAAACGACGTGGTTTTGGAATCTATTGAGTTAGGGCAAAATGACGTAGTTTCAATGGCCTAAATAAGCCATTTAAAAAAAAAAAAATCATTTTTCTTCTTTGTTTAAAAAAAAAACTTCTTTCACCCCTTTCTTTTTCTCTTTAGCCCCCTCATGCCTGACCATCAGACTGCTGTGGCTTCACCACGACTACCGATCGTCGATGACGACAATCGTCGTGCCCGATGGTCAGAAACTCAAATTTTTTTTTTAATTTAAAAAAAAAAACATAGATCAAGACTTTTTAAAAAAAAAATCAAGTCAAATCCCTTAAAAAACCTAAAAACTTCATTTTTTTTTTGCAATTTTTTGAATTTGTTTTGCCTTTTTTATTTTTTCTTAAAAATCCCTTCATCAAAGCCCCCCACATGAACATCGACGAGTTCAGAGGGACTCCGTTAAAGCATGAGGGTGGTGTCGAGGTCGACAGGTATGAAACCCCATTCCCTTTTTATTTTCTTTATTTAAAAAAATGTTTCAAAATAAGAGGAAATAATAAAAAATAATGATAAAATAAAATGCAAAATAAATACGAATATATATACGTATAGACAGTGATATACCTAAAAAATGCCGATTTTTCTTTGCATTCCAAATGCTAGATATTTTTTGTAGATCAATTTTTTCATAGTATTTTCGATAAATTTTTCGTGTTTATATACATATTTTTTACAATCTTTTTTCGGATTTTTCGGTGTGAGTGGGTTGTGTGCAGATCGTGGAGATCTAAATTTGAGGGTGGCATCCGAAGATCCCGACGACAATGGCGACGACGACTGCTTGGAGGGTTGACGGTGGTGGCAACTGATAACTTGGCTAGGGTTAAGGTTTCAATTTTTTGTTTAAGTTTTGGGTTTGTAAGATTGGGCTTAAGTTTTGGGCCTTGAGTATTGGGTTTTGGTTTGTATTGGGTTATTTAATTGGGTTCTTATTATTTATTTATTTTTAATTTTTATTTATTTATAAATAATAAATAAATAAATAAATAAAATGAATAAATAAATTTTGGCCTTTGCAAATGAGTTTTTAAATTTGTATTCAATTTTACTTGTATTTATTTATTTATATTTATAAAATAAAAAATAAATAAATAAAAATAAAAGTAAAAACAAAATTGGGCTTGTATTTTTTAATTGGTATTTGGGCTTCGTATTGGCTCGAAAGAAATTGGGCTTATACAGCTACCCCTCTTTGCTCGTTGTCGTATAACAGGAACGGAGAAAGATTCAAGAGAAGACCAATTTCGTCTGGTCCTGCTGAATTTCGTCTTCCGGTGTTTCTTCTTAAGTCACCCTTCCTTCCACTTTATTAACTACTCTATTCCACCGTATCCACTTCACTGTAATCTCAAGAAGATAGGATTTAATGTTGTAGCCTTATCTTGCTTCACTCCATCTTTAGGGAGATAGGATTTGCGAATGTAGTCTCCATCCAACCTATTGGATATAAGATTTGATGTTGTAGCTTCATCTTGCTCCACTGCAGCTTCAGGGAGATAAAAATTTGCTTTAATGACTTTAATTCGACCCATTACAACATCAAGGCATGTTTTATTGCAACTTCAGAGAGATAAGGATTCTCTTTCGTAGCTTCACTCCATTTCTCTGCAACTTCAGTGAAGATAAAAAAAAGAGGTCTACTATTGTGAGTTCTAATTCACCCCTCTACAACTCTAGTGGTATAAGATTTGTTTCTGTAGCTTCAATTTGCCCCTCTATAGCTTTAAGGGTAAATGATTGAATTGCTTCAATTTGTCCCATGGTCGAGGTAAGAGATCGGATGGTCTTCAATCTACCCTCTGGTTAGGGAAAAGATTGGATTGCTTCAATCTGCCCCATGGTCGGGGTAAGAGATTGGATGGTATTCTCTCCATTTCAGCTTCAGGAGTATAAGATTCGTCCTTGAGACTTCAATCAGCCCCTCTACAGCTTTAGGTCAATGAGATTTTCCATTGCAGCTTCAATCTGCTCCTCTATAGCTTTAGGTGTATGAGATTTGTCATTGCGGCTTCAATCCATTCCTCTATAGCTTTAGGGGTATAGGACTCGTCGTTCAATCGCCATTCTTTGAGGATATGACCTGTAGAACTTGTTTTATGGGCCTTTATCTAGGCCATGTAACTAGGATGCCATGATTTGAATGAATCAAATGCTTCTATCTAAATGCACATGAATGATACTGATATGCATGCAAAGATGTCATTTTAAAATGTTTTTTATTTTTTTATTTTTTTAGTCCTTAGGTTGTCACTAATCGTCTTTTGCCTAAGTTCTAACATTGATATGTCACCATGTCTTTCTTTCAAGTCTGGTGTTCTTGATACGAAATTCGAAAAGGAAACTATAAGTTGAACTTATTCATTTCAAGACCCCTTCAACCTTCAAATTCGGTTATTTTCGACTAATGGTCCTGTTTCAGGTCCCTGTACTATTTAGAATTTACTAAAGTAATATGCAAAAATCTTTTTATACCTTATACCATCAAGTCTATTAACCATTATTTCAATACAAAGAATGCTCTGAGAAGAGTTACAAAAATGGATAAGATTGAATTAGCGATAACGCTTGAAAGGAAATAAATGAGAAGACATCAAATATTAATCAAAACATCAGCCAAAACAGCTAATATTAGTCAAATGCATAATAGAGAGCAAAAAATAAAATAAAATTGGATGTCATATATATCAACGTATGAACCTCTTCGAGCAAACTTAATGAGGACCACTTTGAGCTTGATGTGTACCCAAGAAAACTATTACACTTCGTCGATGCCCCAAAATGTACTGTCTCTCCATCCTATTACTTTTGAGAAGGAAACCCACTTCGTGACTCATTTTTTATCCAAATCTGAGCCGTCATTTTAGGTTTTCGACTCAAATCTCCTTAGGCTTTGAGATGCCTTTTACGACTTTTCGTCTCGACCCCACCTTTTTTTTTGAGTCGCCCTTTGTAGGTTTTCAACTCAACTTCTTTTTTTTAAGCGAAGAATTTCTTCACTAAATCTGAGTTCACGGGGTTTGACAAATTTTTGCCGTCCATCTCAGCTAGAATCAAAGCTCATCCAGAGAAGGCTTTATTTACAACGTATGGGCCTTCCCAATTTGGATCCATTTGCCCCAGAAGTCTTTTTGCATAGGAAGGATCTTTTTCAAAACTAAATCTCCCTCATGGAATTCTTTAGGGCGAACTTTTTTATCATAAGATCATTCGTTTCTAGTACATTTGGCCATGTTGGATAACTTTCAGCCTCTTCTCTTTAATTAGGTTTAACTGATCATATCTTGATTGGATTCACTTAGCCTCATCTAATTTTACTTCTGATAAGACTTGGAGGGAAAGAATCTTGACTCCAATGGGTAAGACTGTCTCATTCCATATACTAATGAGAAAGGTGTTGCCCTCGTAGAAGTTCTGATAGATGTTCAATAAGCGTAGAGAGCAAATGGTAACTTCACATGTCAATCTTTGTAGGTCTTTATCATTTTCCCCACGATTTTCTTGATGTTTTTATTAGCTGCTTCCACAGCTCCGTTCATTTTCGGGCGATACGGAGCTGAATTGTGGTACTTGATCTTAAACTGACTACAGACTTCTGTTATTGTGCTATTATTCAAGTTCAAAGCACTTTCAGATATGATCTTCTTTGGCATTCCATACCGACATATAATTTCTTTCTTCAAGAATTTACTGATCGTTGATCTCGTGACACTAGCGAAGGAAGCAGCTTCTACCCATTTAGTAAAATAATCGATGACCATAAAAATGAATTTATGCCTATTAGAAGCTTTTGGCAAGATTGGTCAAATTACGTCCATGCCTCACATAGAAAAAGGCCATGGGGAACTCATAAATAGAGAGGTGAAGGAGGTACATGAATTTTGTCTCCGTAAATTTGACACTTGTGACATTTCTTAGCATATTTAATGCAATCTTTTTTCATGGTTGACTAGTAATACCTGAATCACATAATCTGTCTGGCCATCATGAAATCATTGGCATGTGTTCCACAAACACCCTCATGAACTTCTTCTAAGATTTTCTTAGCCTCAACAAAATCAACACACCTTAACAGGATTTGATCTTTTCTTTTTTTATACAGAATATCCCCGTCAAGGACATAGTAAATCGTGAGCCTTCTCAATGTTCTTTTGTCATTCTCGGTGGCTTGCTCTGTGTACTTACGATTTTTTACATATTGCAAAATTTCCAGGTACCAAGGGTGATTATCCTTTTCTTCCCTTTCAATGTTGTAGCAATGAGCTGGAACCTCGTAGATACTTATCTGAATAGGCTTCATATCTTCTTGCCTATTGACCATGATCATGGAGGCAAGATTAGCCAAAGCATCGGCCATCTAATTTTCTCTCGCGGGAGGTAATGGAAGGTGATGTCCTCGAATTCTTTAATTAGCTCGAGAAATAACTTTCGATAATTCATTAACTTGGTATCTCTTGTTTCTCATTCTCCCTGAATTGATAAATTACCAACGCAAAATCTCCGTACACTTCCAGAATCTTAATCTTGCATTCTATAGCTGCTCGAATACCCATGACACATGCTTCATATTCTGCCATGTTATTTGTGCAATCAAAGTCAAGCTTGCTTCTGAGGGGATAATGATCTCCTTCCAGGGATACTAGAATCGCCCCAATCCCTTTGCCAATAGCATTTGAAGTATCGTCAAAATGCATTTTTCATGCTTGCTCTTTTGAAGCTTTTTCTGCTGTGGTTGCAACATACATAAGATCTTTGTTTGGGAAATGAAAATCTAATGGCTCATAATCCTCGATAGCTCTGCTAGCCAAAAAATCTACTATTGCACTCCCTTTTATCGCCTTCTGGTTCACATAGACTGTCAAATTCATATAGTAGCATTTGTCATTTAGTCATCGTTCCATTCAATGTAGCCGACCCCATCATAAACTTGAGAGGATCCAATTTTGAAATCAACCAAGTCGTATGATATAACATGTATTACCTCAACCTTGGGGTAGTCCAAACCAGAGCACAACATAGTTTCTATATCGACGAATATCTTATCTCGCATTCAGTGAATTTCTTGTTGAGAAAATAAATTACTCTCTCTTTCTTCCCTGACTCATCATGTTGGCCTAATACGCATCCCATAGAGTTTTCGAATATGACAAATTACAGGATTAAAAGTTTGTCCGAATTCGGTGTCATCAAAACTGGAGCATTGGACAAATAATGTTTGACTTTGTCAAAAGTCTTTTGGCATTTATCATCCCAAACTCTCGGGTTGTGCTTTTTCAGAAACGGAAGATAGGATCATAGTTCTCAATTAGTTGTGAGATGAAACGAGAAATGTAATTCAATCTCCCTAGGAAACCTCTAACTTCCTTTTGAGTATGTGGAGGTGGCAACTCTTGTATAGCTCTAACTTTATCGGGATCGATTTCAATTCCCTTTCTACTAACCACCAAGCCTAATAGTTTGCCTGAAGTAACCCCGAAAGTACATTTGTTTGGGTTTAACTTTAACTGGAACTTTCTCAATCTTAAGAACAACTTTCTTAAAACTTTCACATGTTCCTCTTCTGTTCGAGACTTTCTGATCATATCGTCGACATAGACCTCAATCTCATTATGCATCATGTCATGGAATAAAGTCACCATAGCCTTTTGATATGTTGCCCCTGCATTCTTCAATCCAAATGGCATAACTTTGTAGCAAAAGGTTCCCCACACGGTGATGAATGTAGTTTTATCCACATTTTCAGGATGCATATTTATTTGGTTATGTCCAGAAAAACCATTCATGAAAGAGAATAAGGAATGACGTGTTGTATTGTTCACCAATGTGTCGATATGAGGTAGCGAAAAATTATCTTTTGGACTAGCATTCTTTAATTCCCGATAGTCCATGCACATTCGTACTTTCCAGTCCTTTTTAAGAATTGGCACTATGTTGGCCACTCATTCTGAGTATTCTACCACTCGTAAGAAGCCGGCATCAAACTATTTTTGGACCTCTTCTTTTATCTTTAAGAGTACATCTGATCTCATTCTTTGAAGCTTCTATTGGATCGGTTTACACTTTTCTCTTATAGGGAGCTTGTGCACCACGATATCAATGCTTAGATCGAGCATATCCTGATACGACCACGTAAACACACCCTTGAACTCTTGAAGTAGATCAATGAGATCTCGCCTCGTTTTTGTAGAGATACAGGTTCCAATCTTCACCTCCTTTTTGTCAACTTGCTCTATTGATTCTTTATGAGGTAGGATCTGTTTCTCATTTTACTCATCGTAACAAATCAGAAATCAGGAGATAAACTACAATATTTGGCTTCTTCAAAATCCTAAGATTCCTCTAAACACATATCCTGCTTAAAATGAGGCTCTAAGTCGACAATGACTTTACTCATATCGTTGATATCTAGTGGCCTATCATATGAACCAAAAGGTCCGAAATATAAATGAATTTAAGAATGTTTATTACGATATAAGATGAATGAAAAGAATAATGAGAATTTTTGCCAGTTTGGGTAAAAGAAAGTGCATATTTTTTTATTGAAAATAAAAGCAAATGAACATGTGTCATTTTATAAAAAGATCTCAATTGCTCTTGGGTTTAGAACAAAAAGAGTGTTCTGAACATTACTCTGGAAAAGTCTTAAAAGTTACAAGGAGCTCTTCCGTAGTCCAATTGTCTAGAATGCTTCCGAGGGCGTAAGGGCAAATGCTTGATAAATTCCTTTGTTCACTCATCGTTTCGGAAATAGCGTTGATGTTTTATTCCTGCCCCTATCCTCTATCTGCTTTTGCTTAGGGTTAATAATACCTTCCGACACGAATGACTTTAAGATATGAGGAAGGATCATTGGCTTGCTTTTGATCTCTTCCCCCACTTATTCATGCTCTTCTTTTCTCTTGTTTTTTCTGTAGTTCTTCCTTTCTCTATTTCATATTTGGTTTGAATCCTAAGCCAAACTGATCACGCTTTTCTACCAATACTGGTGCTGTAATCCTTCATTGGAGATATCTCCCCAATCCTCTTCCAAGTGAAGCTCCTTTTTTAATTATCATTTTTAACCCCATCCTAGTGGTCGCCAAAATCTTCGGTGTGAGGATCTTATCTCCCTCAGCCACAAAGGTAGCATTCACAAACTCTAACGATCTGAAGGAGCATTCCATGGCCTCCTCATCTGGACTTATGTAGGGCGCATCGCTAGTCACTTGATGCAATGATGTCCTCTTCAGCATTAACTTTTGATTTAAGGATAACGGTACTAACCCTACAGAATAGATTCACGATCTTCCCAACAGGCAATTGTAAGTCGGCCTAATGTTCATTACCAAAAAGTTCATCTCATATGTGTTGGGACTAATTAAGAGTGGAATCTCAATTCTACCCATCACTTATCTCTCCGTTCCATCAAAGGCCCTTACTATACTATGGCATGCCTTCATATGAGAGCTATCTATCGGTAACCTATTCAGTGTTGTCAGTGGTAGCATATTCAAGGCCGAGTCATTATCTATCAATACGCCAGGTAACGTGTACCCTTCGCATCGAGTCGTAATGTGAAGAGCTTTCGTTGAGCCCATGCCCCTTGAAGGTATTTCATCATCATTGAAAAAAATGAGATTATCTGCACTTAAGTTATTAACCAGCTAGTCCAACTTGTTTACTAAGATATCCTCCGTCACATACGTTTTATTCAACACTTTCAGTAGCACGTTACGGTGGGCTTTTAAGCTTGTTAGCAGGGCTAACATTGATACTCGATCTAGTTGCCTATGTAATTGTTCCACCAAATTGTACTCACTATGCTTTAGGAATTTCAAAAATTCCTTGGCCTTCTCTTCAGTTACTAGCTTATTCACTGGCATTCTGAGTTTGTTATTTCTCTCTTCTCAAGTCCAACCATCAAGGCTTTCTTATTAAATTCCTTCTTTACATCTGCAATACTTGCATTTTCAATTGATCATTCCTTATTCGGTACCGTTACGCTGCAGTCATAGCTCTACGGTACCCTTTTAATATCCTCATAAGGAAATACCACGGGTTTCTGAATTATGACTTGTAGTGTCATTCGACCTTCAACCTCACCCCTTGACGTAGATATAATTACCATTGGTAGGTTAGTCTTATAAGCCTTTTCCGGTTCCCCTTCCTCAAAAGCACAAACTTTTTTTGTCTCTTCATCTTTCCTCTCCTAAAAGAACTCAAGTTCTTTATTATTCATCAACTTCTGTACCAAGGTTCAGAATCTGACACACCCTTAGATTTTATGCCCTTTCATAGCATGAAACTCGCAGTAATTTTCAGTTATTCTCACCATGTCCTCTCTCTTGCATGATCAAATCCCAGTTGACCATTTGTTGCCAAACTCATTTCAATGGAGACTTGACCTCTTCCACATCATTCCTAATCCTCTTGCTCCTCTCATCCGTTATTGCATTCACCCCATGATCGGGATGATTTGGCAAGGGATTTCTAACCACGTTAGGTCATGCAGATTTATTGAACCTTATGATCCTCATCTTAATAAATCTTTTAACTAGCTTCTTGAAAGCAGTGCAATTCTCGATAGAGTGACCCGTTATTCCTGCATGGTAGTCACATTGAGCATTTGTGCCATACCATTCTGGGAATGGAGGTTGCATTAGCTTTAAATAATAGGGGGACACCACTCAGGCATCGTATAATCTCTTGTAAAGCTCTCTATAAGTCAATGGTATAGGAGTGAATTAGATTCTTTTAGTGTTCAGCCTCGAGCTTGATTTTTGTCTCAATATACTTTGATAATTGGTTGTCAAGGCTTTAGACTATGTCACATTATCGATTTTGTAACATTCGCTCAGTATAAGCTTATATTAGTCACCTCACTGTCCTTCCTTCTAGGAGTGGACTTTTTGGTACTTTTTTCGGTATTAATTTTTCCATTTTGAATTGCATTTTCAATCATTTCTCCCCACAATATAGGGGAAACATTTAGTAACGTTTCTCAACAGATGATTGATATACTGTGCTTTCAAAGTACTGATAAAAAGCATGGTTATCTCCTACTCAGATAGTGGTGGCTATATTTGGGTGGCCATATCTCTCCACCTTTGAGAGTATTGCCTAAAGCTCTTACCCGACCTTTTCTCAGTATTTTGTTACGTGATCTTGTCATGAGCTATGTCGGTGACATGAACGTATTATCTCATGAAAGCCTGTGCCAAATCCTTCCAAGAACTGATCTTGGCATGACTTAATTGATTATACCACTTTACAACTAATCCCGTCAGACTGTCCTGGAAACAGTAGATTAACAACTGATCATTATAGACATACCCCCTCATTTTTCTGCAAAACATGGTGATATGTGCCTCCGGGCAGCTTGTCCTGTTATATTTCTTGAACTTCAAAACTTTAAATTTGGAGGGAAGTACTAGGTTAGGAACCAAACTCAACTCTTTAACATCAATCCCACAGCCCCTCAGCACCTTTTAAGGCTCTAAACCTTTTCTCTAACCATTTATAGTGCTATTCCAACTGGTTAGAAAGTTCGGCTCTTATTTTTTCTAGCTCTATCACCTTATTTAAATCTGGTATGCCAAAGTCGATAGGGTTATTTCCTGGGTTAGAACTAGAACCCATTTGGTAATTTATCGATTTTGGTGTGCCAAACAACCACGATTGTGGATTAATAGTGACCGATGCTCCTCGAGCACACGTTTCTTGTGGAACCTGAGCTGGTGTTGGGGTAACATTTGAGGGACACGATAGACCATCACCCCTTTCCTTTGGGTAAATTATAATACCCCTTCCCTTTTCAGTTTTTTCAACTAGTAATTGAGTTAACTGATTGATAATGTCCTTTTGGGACTTAATAATCAGGTCTTTCATATTTTCCTAGACTTTTGATAACTGTTCGTGTAGCTGATCCTGCATTTCTTTTTGCGTCTGCTCCAACTTTTCCAATTGTTGATCCATTGCTCTTGTCTTAGCACGAGTGTAGTAACAGTGTGGTTTTTCTATAGTAACTTTTAAAAGAAAATTTTAATTAATTAGAAACGTATTTCTTGAAATTTTAATGTATGAAAATGCAATGCTAAACTTTATGAATGCAAGAATGCAAATGCAAGAAAGGTACTGACTCTTAATCGGATTATGATAGAATAACTTTACTAGAAAACGAATGTCTTTTCATAAAGATAATTACAAATAAGGCCTTGCCATAATTCTCAAAGTCTTAATCTTTTGAATGAGACATGCTAACTTTTAGCCTTTATTAGACACTGACTTCTACTCTATGCTAAAAGCATCTGCCTGGACAACTAACTTCTACAAGTATTCTACCATTTCTCTCACTTGTGTTAATGCTTCACCTATGACATGGTCTCGGTCTCTAACTTGCCTTTGAGAGTGTTGAAGTTGCCTATTACTTTCCACCAAAGTTCTTTCGAGGAACTCGATTCGAATCTTACAATTCTACAATGAAGCTTCAAGTTCTCCAACCTTCTCTTTAATCCTTCATTCTCAACCTGACTTGCCCTCAATTCTGTCGCAGAGTTATGACTGAAGTGCCTTTGTAATGACTCCTTTAACTCAGCTACCCGAGCTTTCTCAACTTGACTTTCTAGCTGCTCACTTTTTATGGCATCCCCTTGGACTTGAGCATCTTGAAATTTTTTATTCCACTAATCCGCTCTAACCTTTTCTTCTTGGATTTCTTGATGCCACTGTTCTGATGTTTTACCTAACCTAACAGTTTTCATTGATTGACGGAGCTTCTTATAATCCTACTTCAAGCCATCCAAGTCTTCCTCAGCCTTTTTATTTCCCTTAGCTTTTTGGCTTCTAACTTTTGGACATCAACATCCAAACCCAACTGTATCTTTTCCTCTTCTAATTTATCTTTTTCCCCAATTCAAAACTTTTCTTTTCAAAGTCTTGCTTGATGAGCTCTAATTTCGATGGGACTATTTGCAAATGCTCCTCAATTGGGCGGACATTTTTGGGATTTGGCACGGGGATGTTATCATTGACTCTCCTACCCCTCCATTCATTATATTCTTGAGTTTTCACGGGATTTGCAGTTAATGGCTTTATTTTACAGATTTGGTTCCAAGCAATTGACATCTCCTAGACTCTTTTCTTATTGTTCTCGCCTTTGTATACAAACTTACACTGAGTCAAACCTTGACTTGCTGGGATGAACTGTCTTGACTGATACTGTCTCATTACTAACAAAGGAGCATACCCTACAGCTTCCCACATCCCCAATAACGGAACACAATTGAAATCACTACATCGATAAATAATTTTGTTGGGAATGAAACACGGTGCTCTCCATTCTATGTCTTCGTCTCGGAGACTATGAAGTATTACTATCCACTTTTCCTTGGAAATGTCCTCTCGCCTTTGTGTAGTAACAAATTCCCTCAAAGGAGAATAACTCACAGAAAACACTCAGCAAGGAACCTTTTCCACTTTCCAAAAGTGGCTATGAAACCAGACCATCAGTAGTGGTGCACAACCAATAAATCTCCCTTCTCCTTCTTTTCGGTATGCATTTAATGACCTAAAAGTTTTAGCTAGAATTATTGGAATAGGTGTAACCCCCTTGTCAAGCCGATTGAATAGATCAGTGACCGCCTCATCTATGTGTCCCATCATATTGGGAAATATAACTAGTCTGTACAAACTGAGAACAAATATATCAACCTTTTTCCTTGCATCAAGATGAGCTAAGATCAAATCTCTCAAACTTTTCCAGGTAATACATTTGTTACCACCCTTCACCTTAATTCGAGCTGTGACCCATTACTTACTTATTCCCGTAATGTTCATTAGATTCTTAAGGAAAGTTGGCATATTAGCAACTCTCGAATAGGCTTTATTTACCTGAATTTTGAGGCAACAAAATAGAGCAGTATATTTCTCAATCGTGGGCACCATATCCATGTTCCTGAAGGCGAAACAGCTATAAGTCGGGTTCTAGTGTTGTGCAAGGGCTCGAAAGATATGCTTGTCCACCTTAACCTCTAGCAAGTATGATAGATCCTCATACTCTCGATAGAAAATTTGCTTCATTCCATCATCCTACTGATCCCAGATTTCTTTCAACTCTTGTAAGCTATTTTGAGTCATATTGATCCGAGTGAAATCCCAGTAATCCGATACATGGCCTTCAGTTAGACTATTACCCTTTTCACGTTATCTATCCTCTGACCACATACGCACAAACACATTGCCTTCTACCTTATCAAGATACCCTTTTTTTCATGACCAATTCTTTGCTAGTAATCGAACTCAAGTCAATACCTTTTTTAATATGAGGATGCAATGCAAAATAAGATAAAATAAAATAAGTTAGTATCAACAGTTATAAAATGTTTCAACAAATATACCACAACCTACGCGTCTATTAGGTGGTTTCTAAAGTTTCAGTATAATTCTACCTAGGATGGGAACTTAGGGCTCATTATATGCAATTTTCGATTCTAAAGTAATGCCCAAACCAGCAGATTCCTCAATCCTCACCCATTATAGACTAATACGGACGAGTTCGATTCAGGGGGACAAATTTCCTGTATGTTTGCACGGAAGTGAAAACTTCACGAAAACATAGGTATGAATGTATCTCGAAAGCAATTCACAATCCTGCACGGAGGTGAAAACCTCACGAAGAAGTAGCTTCTCACTTCCACTTAAGCGGTGTAGTAACAAATGCATATATGCAAAAACATAAACATATAATATTAACATGCTATTATCACAACAAACATATAAAACACAAAAATGTATAGGATCGCAAATTAAATTAAATCGAATTTGAAATTTTCAACAAAAAAGACAAAAAATAATCGACTAACGACTTGACTCTCTTATTGTTCCCCAACGGAGTCATCAAGCTATCGAAACCATTTTTTTTGAAAAAAAAAAACAAGTCTCTATTTATATTTTGAAAAATGAAAATGGAGTAGCCACCAATAATTTTTTAAAATAGGTGTAATTGAGTCACCTTTCTAGATTTTTTTTAAAAAAATCCTTAAAATAATTTTGATCATTGAAACCATAAAACGAGTTCGGGAGTCGGTTATGCATAAGGAAGGATTATCACCCTTACACGCCCAAAATTGGTACCTAATTGATTATTCAAAATCTTATTTGTTGAAAATTAAAATTTCAAGCAAAATTTAAATCGCGATCCTTAAATGCATGAATGTCATATTTATTCTATTTTGAAAATAAATTTTATTTCTGAAGAAAGCTCGTTATTTCGAATTAATCGAGAAAAAAGTCACATCCAGTAAGTTAGAACATAACAATTCAAATATTCAAAAACAATCAATCTTTCAAAAAAATCTCGTATTTAAATTTTTTAAAAGGATATTCAATTATCCCGATTCAAAGAAAAAAACGACACCCAATGAGTTAGGGTATGATTTTTCAAATTCTCGAGACAAAGGACATTGCCTTGATTTTTAAAATAATTTATGTATTTTAAAAAAAAAATGAATTACCATGTTATGCAAACATAAATATGCACATAATTTACAAATATAAATAATAATAAAACAAAATATACATAAAAACAAACAAATAAAATAATATACATATACATATACATATAAAAGAGATTAATAAAAAAGGATAAACAAGAAAAATTAAAAGCATGTAATATATATAGGATAAAATAAAAAAAATTACATTAAAACCAAGTCAAATTTTAATTTTTAGAAACTTCAGGGATCAAATCAAAATTTTTGGAAAATTTTAGGGTCAAATTCAAATTTTTGAAAAGTTCGATGGTTAAATTCAAATTTTTAGAAAATTTAAGGGTCAAAATATAATTTTTAAATAGTTTGAGGGTTAAAGAATAACTTTAAAATAAAATAAGGGCTTCGTGGGCAATAAACCCTAAAATCCTGACACGTGGCAGGCCTTAGGACACTTTTAGGTCAAAGGCCAAATTGAAAATCAAGTGAATTGTGGGGCAAATTTTAAAATAAATAAAAAGCACATTAAAAGACTTAATTGAAATAAGTCAAAAAAGCGAAAGGACCGCGGGAATTAATTCTCCATTTTTTGAAAACACGCGGACCCTGATATGGGTCCAGATTGGGTCGGGTCGGACGGTCTAAACGGCGTCGTTTTGAAACCTATTGAGTTAAGCAAAAACGACATAGTTTCAATGGCCTATATAAGCCATTTTTTATTTTAAAATTTTTCATTTTTCATTTTTGATTTTAAAAAAACTTCTTTCACCCCTTTTCTTTTTCTCTCTAGCCCCTTCATGTCTGACTATCAGACCGCCGTAGCTTTACCACGACTACCGGTCGTCAGCGACGGCAACCGTTGTGCTCGATAGTCGAAAACTCAAAATTTTTTTTTTTTTTTAAACATAGATCTAGACTTGTTTTTTTTTTTTTTAAATCAAGCCAAATCCCTTAAAAAAAAACCAAAAACTTAAATTTTTTTTGCGATTTTTCGAATCTGTTTTGCCTTTTTTATTTTTTCTTAAAAATCCCTTCATTGGAGCCCTCCCCACACGAACATCGACGAGTTTAAAGGGACTCCGTTCAAGCATGAGGGTGGGGTCGATGTCGATAGGTATGAAACCCTAATCCCTTTTTATTTTGTTTATTTAAAAATGTTTCGAAATAAGAGGAAATAATAAAAAATAATGATAAAATAAAATGCAAAATAAATATGAATATATATATATATATATATATATACATATATATTTACGTATAGACAGTGATATACCTAAAAAAATGCCGATTTTTTTTTGTATTCCAAATGCTAGATTTTTTTGTAGATCAATTTTTTCGTAGTATTTTTGATAAATTTTTCGTGTTTATATACATATTTTTTACAATCTTTTTTTGAATTTTTTAGTGTGAGTTGGTTGCGTGCGGATCGTGGAGATCTAAATCTGAGAGTGGCGTCTGAAGATCCCGACGACGGGGGCGACGACAACTACGTGGAGGGTTGACGATGGCGACTGTTGATAACTTGGCTAGGGTTAGGATTTTCCTTTTTTGTTTAAGTTTTGGGTTTGTAAGATTGGGCTTAGGTTTGGGCCTATTTGGGTATTGAGTTTTAGTTTGTATTGAGTTAATTAATTGGATTCTTATTATTTATTTATTTTTAATTTGTATTTATTTATTTATAAATAAATAATTAATTAATTAATTAAATGAATAAATAAATTTGAGCCTTTGCAAATGAGTTTTTAAATTTGTATTCAATATTACATATATTTATAAAATAATAAATAAATAAATAAATCTAAATAAAATTGAACTTGTATTTTTTAATTAGTATTTGAGCTTCGTATTGGCTGGGACGAAATTAGGCTTATACACATATTATATTTTGCAAATAGAATATTGAATTATAAAAATCTACAAAGAAATTATAAAATAATTTTAATTGAAACGTAGAATAAACCTAGTTTAAAGAGATTTCTCAGTAAAATATCTACAAGTATTGTATTTGTTTTATTTTTGGCACAAATTTTATTTTCCAATTTTAATTATAAAAGTTTATGATAAATTTATTTTTATTTAATAAAATTTAAAAAGTAAAAAACAAAATATTTATATGCCAAACAGGGTTGCCGTGCTCACGTGACTGACCTTATGCAAACCAATGGGCTGAAACTAAAGTGGATTTGGAAAATATTAAATCAGTTGACTTTGTATTCACGTAATTATTATTTTATTGACAAAAAAACGTAATTATTATTTAAAAAAAAACCTTAAAAACAAGGTGATCGGTCCTCTTTGCTTAGATAGATAAATTGTAGTTTTAACTACTTTGAAAAATTATTTATTTAATTTATGCTTTTTATTTTTTAATTAAATAATAAAATTATATATTTTTAAATTCAAGTCTAACAGTTAATATCGATAATTTTTAATTATGTTTGAATATATTGCTTATATAATTTTGGTTTTATTCTAATTTTTATTTGCCTTTGCGACACGTTTTTTCTATACTTTGTGGCATGTTTTCGTTTACCTTTGTAATAGATTTACGTTCGTGGATAGTTTTCTCACAACGTTCGGCTTTGATTTGTGGTTATCGGTGATCTTTCAATAGTTTGATCTCTTTTGTGGTTCGTTTGTCGATGCAATCATATCTATTTTGTGAAACAGCCTGTAAAATTGTTGGTTTCACTCACTACTCCTATTTCAATCCTTAGGCATGTAGGTGGATAGACACAAGGAGTTTTGTTTTATGCTTCCTTTTTCCAGTGTTTCATCTCATCCCTATTGTTGCAATCCAGTGGACGTGTGTTCACTGGTCTGATGTTTCGTTTTCTATCTTTTTAAGTTTATCTTTATTTTATTACTTTTCTGCTACATTTTAATTTTATTTAGAATGTTTCTCTATTTTAATTTCTAATAAATTCAGTCGACATATATATATATATCACGCCTATAAGGTTTCACAAACAAGGGATTTTTCTGTAGGGATTCGCATACAAGAGTTTACATGCAGAGGGTTCGTTTATTTGAAGTTCGCACACAAGCTCGCACACGGGTACGCACTTACAGAAGGTTTGCACGCAGCCTCATACACGGGGTTCTTCGTAGGTTTGCCTATACTAGTTCTTTAATTCCCAATAGTCTCAAATTATACACAAAGATTTAGGCTTAGATCCCTCGCCTGATATGAAATCACAAAAACCTTAGTTTGGCAGATGAGGTTGATGATCCACTTGGGAGGAAAGGGATGGTTTTAAAAATCTTGAATCCTTTTTTCTTGAAAATTGGGAAACTTTGTTGGGGTTGAAGGCATTAATGTACCATTCATAAGCTTTTTTTTAAAGTTAGGTTTGGTATTGGGAATTTTCACAAGCTATAAACCATTATTTGAAGCATTATTGAATTTTAATACTAACAATGGTATATTTCGATACTTCAGATAAACTCGATCTTGAGAGGTTATTTGAGAGTGCAATCGTTTAAAGTTCATCATTATTATTTTTTTAGTTTTTAATGTAAATTTCAAAAACAATACAATCTATTTTTAATTAATTATAAACTGTATTTTCCATATTATATTCGTAATTATTTATGGACATATATGATTGACAAAATATCATTTTTGTCACATAAAGATTAAAGATTTTCATTAATCATAATTATTTTTATAAATATAATGTTTTCAAATAAAATGTTCAATTATAAAATATATAAATAAATTATACTTTTGATCATGAGATTTATATAATTATAAAATAATTTTAATATATTTCAATTGACGGTAAAAAAAAAAAACTAGTTGAAGTGGTTTTGGAGAGCTAAGTTACCTTCTGAAAATTTCACATCATTTGTGAAATTTCTGAGTAAAAATATCTACACGTGTCTGAGCTTATGCAAAACAATGGGCTGAAACTAAAGTGGATTTGGAAAATGTTAAATCAGTTGACTTTGTGTGAACATAATTATTATTAAAAATAACATTAATAGATAGATAAATTGTTTACAAATTATTTATTTAATTTAAGCTTTTTTATTTTTTAATTAAATAATAACATATATTTTTACCCCTTCTACAAATTAATAAATTAATTTAACAAAAAATTTAATTTCAAATTTATAAAATTTAAAACTTAAAATTAATTAATGACCCATTTTGATTTTAATGTACAATTTTTATAAATATATTAAGTTAGAAAAATTCCATAATAACAGTGACGAATTCAAGAAGATTGGCAGGGATTTCGATCTCTTTAAAATGAAAATTTTTTGTTTAGATCTTTTAAATTTTTTAAATTTTAATAGTAAAATTATACTTTGACTCCTTTAAAATGATAAAACTTTGATTTAATCTTTTAAAAATTATAAAGATATAAATTATTAAAATAATAAAATTATATTTTTTATTATCATAAAAATTTACAATTTAATTTTAATCCCATAATTTATTTTTGATTTCCCATAATTTAATCTCTTTCAACATTTATTGAAAATTGTGCATTACCCAAATTAATCATCATTTTTAACAACACCAAATTCATCAAGGGTAAAATACAAAAATAATCACTTATGTTTGCTTCAGATTACATTTTAGTCATTTATGTTTAAAATGTTACATTTAGTCACTTATGTTATCATTTCGTTACAAAGTGGTCACTCTACTGTTAAGCTCCGTTAGCTCCCTAACGACAATCCTACGTGACAGTCTAAATGGGTTTTAAATGCCAACTTGAATATCTAACTGAGTTTTTCATTTTTAGTTGTAATTAAATTAATTAAAAATTTATCTTCATCCTAGTTAGACATTCAAGTTGACATTTAAAACCCATTTGAACTGCCACGTAGGATTGTCGTTAGGGAAGTAACAGAATTTAATGGCAAAGTGACCACTTCGTAACAAAATGATAACGTAAGTAACTAAAACGTAACATTTCAAACATAAGTGATTAAAATGTAATATGAGACAAACATAAATGACTATTTTTATAGTTTGCCCATTCATCAATCCTACGGCTTATGCTTATAATAAAATAATTCAAAGCAATACATTCATACAAATAATTTTATTTATATCAAAATATTAATTATTTTTATATATTATTTTGAGTTTATTGATTTTTTTAAAATATTTTCGAGCATATTATTATACATATAAATATATTTCAATTACATATAAATAAATTTATTTATATGAAAAATATTAATTTTGAAATTACTAATTAAGTTCAATTTTTAATTTAATTAAATGATTATATTTTATTTTCAAATGTAATTTTAAAAAAGAAAGAACAGTTAAAATAATAAATATAAAATATTATTTTAAAATATTAAAATATTATATCAATGATGAATTCCATGTGATGGTCTGATGGTCAAGAGTGTTTTCTGTCTCAGGTGTGACCTGGGTTTGAATCGCGTTTAGTCACGTTTATTGTTTCAACTTTGCCCTGTTATTATAATTCACCAAAAAAAAATATTTCAATCGATAAAGATGAAAGCAAATCAAAATAGAAATTAAAATTTGTTGTTCTAATTTACTGTTAAAATACCCCTTTAATGTTTACATATTCTATCAATTTGATTTTAAATATAAAAAAATTCAGTAAGTTTACCCTTAATGTTTACAAAAAAATTTCATTTTAGTTTTAATTCTAAAACAATTAATAAATTTGTCCCTCAACATTTACAAACTATGTCAATTTAGTTCTAACTCTAAAAATTAATTCTAATTCTAAAAAAATTAATAAATTTGACCCTCAATATTTATAATTTTTTTCAATTTAGTACTAACTCTAAAAATTAAAAAGTATTTAAAAAATCATTTTTAACCTTTTATAACCTATGTGAGATATTAAAATAAAAAAAAAAGTACCCTCATTCATGTCACTTGCCAAAGAATTCTAAAAAGTTGGGATAAAACACCAAAAAAAATTAAGATCCAAAATAAAATAAACGCATTAAAAACGTTATTTGCTCGAGTAGTAATGCATCTAATTATTCGTGATAGGTTTCAAATTAATTGGTTTGGTCCAGTGTAAAGCTTAAATTATAGTAAAAGAAATTGCTACAAGTGACTTGAAAGAGGATACTCTTTTTTTTTTTTTTTTAATATCTCGCATGGGTTTTCCGATATGTTATAATGGGCTAAAAATTATTTTAAAATTTTAGATTTAGGATAAATTGACCGATTTTATAAATGTTGAAGGTCAAAATTATTGATTTTTTTTAGAATTAGAACTAAAATGATAAATTTTGTAAGTATTGAGAGTTAAATTTGTTGAAATTTTTTTTTATATTTATGATCAAATTGATAAAAATGTGTAAATATTAGAGGACTAATTTATTACTAAACCAATGAAAAAAGTTCAATCAGCAGTAATTAAAATATTTAATTTCAAAAATTTGAATGACTAAATAAAAAAATTAATAATTAGATAACTAAAATAAAATGAAAGATATAGCTAATTCATCATTTTTATAGTTTATCCTATTCTTTTTTGTGAAAAAATTATTTAGTCGACGCTTAACTTCAAATTTAAGTCCTTTGGTTCATATAAGAGATATATTGAAATCTGATCTCAATTGGTGATGTTTGGACGATTTTGGTTCATAAATTAAAAAAAAAAATTGTAATTACATGAATTGAGGCAACCCAAATTTTTATTTCTGATTAACTTTATTTTTATGATGTAAAAAATATTTTATATTTAAAATAATGAAATTAACTTTAAAATATTATATAAAAATAATTTTCAAAAATATCAATAAAAAAAAAAAAAAAAACTGCATCGGACCTATATTAAGAGCTCTTTGAATGTATAATAATGTATTTATTTACTATTAATATAAAAATAATGATAAAAAATAAATTAAACAATAATAATTAAATTCATATTCATGGCTAGTGGGTGGCTAACTATTTAACTTTTTGCTTTATAGATTCTGCTCTACATTGTAGAAAGGGATTCTTTAAACAGAAATTGTATATCTTCGGTTTTTTTATAAAACTAATTCAAAAAATTAATTAATTACGTAAATAATTTATTTTTTTATTAAATATGAAAATAACTTAAAATTTAATGTGAAAGTTGGTGGAGTCATATACTAAGGGGTCACCAACATGCCATGTCAACATCTCAGTTAAAAAAATTAATTTTTTGGTGCAATCATGTAAAATGGCACACTGTATAAATATTATAGAAATACTAAAAAATCTAAAAAATAAAAGGACTTGAAAATAATTTTACCTTTTTTTATAGTGTCATATTAAATGGGGCCACTACTTCTTCAAAATATGTCAGATTTTCTCTTTCCATAATTTATTATTTTTTTATTTTTTAAAAATTTAAAAATTTTTTGTGGTGCCATATCAAATGGTGTCATCACTTCCCCTGCATATTTCAATTTTTTTAATAAATTATTATTTATTTTTAAAATTTTAAAATTTTTTGGGTGGAACCATTTTAAATGACATCACCCAATTGATATTTTGTTTTCTTTTATTTATTATATAATATTTAAATATATATTTTTATTTTTGGTGGAGTTATTTTAAATAATTCAACTCAAAATTCAAATAGATTCAACAAAAAACAAGAAAAAAACTAACTTCAATAGCAGCGTCTGCATCGTCGTCGGCGTCGGCTTTGACATCGTTGTTGGTGGCGATGTCCTCGTCTGCGTCACAAGAAGAAACGATCTCCTTGAGCCCAAAGGAAAAAAAAAACTTGGAGATGAAAGAAACTTTTATGGCTTCTTGAAAACGTTTGAGTTTCAAAAAAATAAGTAATAATATTTTATTTGAATAAAAAAAACTTTTTAGAGTTTAAAAAATAAATAATAATATTTTATTATAAAATATAATAATAAAAATAAAACTCTGACACTTTTGAGGAGTGGTAGTGCCATTTAATATGACACTACAAAAAAAAAATATTATTTTCAAGTCTTTTTATTTTTCAAATTTTTTAATATTTTCATGGTATTTATAAAAATTATGCCATTTCATATGACTCCATCAAAAAATTGATTTTTTACCTTGAGCTGATGATATGGCACATTGGTAGTGCCATATTATATGACTTAACTAACTTTCATTGTAGATTTTAGATTATTTTCGTATTTAATCTTTTGATAACACACATATTATATACACAAGTGCTCGAACCTGAATATCTTAAAATGAACATCATCATCTTTTTCACTGAAATCATTCGTTGGATTGAAACCTCACCTAAATTAAAATCATAAATACAAATTAACTCAACTTGTATAAAAGATATTGGGTTATTTTATAGATGATGGAAGGAAACAAAGGTAATTAAAATTTTAATTTTTAGTGTAAAGATTTAATAGTGCAGAGGCTACAATTTGAAAGAGACCATACGACATCGTTTGCACGCAATAGCTAACTTGCCTAGCCCATATTATTACCATCACCTCCGTACCCGTCTCATCTAGTAAGCCTATGGTTAGCTTAGATACTACTTAACTCGTACGCCTTTATATAAACCAAATTATTTATAAGCTAAATTATATAGTTAAAATTTAAAATTTAAAAATTATTTTTGATGCATCGTGAAATTAAATAAAATTTGACTAAGTCAAATACATTTATCAATTAATAACATAATTACGGTGAGTAAATATATCGTTTTCACGAAGGCTAAATGTACTAATAATTACTGTCTTTTTATTATTTAACCGATAAATTCGAGTGATTAATTGAAACTAAAATTAATTAAATTAATTAACTACGAACGCGACAAAAAACAAAACAGGAAAATAAACGATTAATAATCAAGAAACAAAACGATAACCAAGAATTTACCTAGGTTTTATCTGTCATTATCAATCTAAATTATACAATCTCTGTACTTAGTATTTTGATTTGTAAAAATCACTAAATTATGCTAATATCTCTTTCGAGAGTAAGAGCAACTAACTCTAGGTTGATTAATTGAAATTTCTTTTTAATTAAAACCTCTATTATCGAATTAACTCGTTCTATAGATTCCCCTATTAGATTTGATTATAATCCGGTAGATTTATATCGTCCTATTTCTATGATTGCACGCAGCTTCACTTAATTACGCAAGATCTACTCTTAAATAGAGTTTATCTCTCCTCTGATTTAAGCACATCAAACATGGATCAATAATCTAGAAATAGTAAACCAAAAATTAAGCATACATAATTGAGAAAAAGATTTAAATATTTATTGTGTAAAATAAAAATCAAACAACAGAATCTATCACAGAGTTAATCTTCCTAGGTATTTAGAAAATTAATTCATATTGAAAAATAGAAACATCCAAAATACATTTTAACTAAAAAAAAACAAAGAAAATCATGATGACTTCTTAAGAAATCAAATGTGAATATTCAATCTTGATGAAAATCTGCTTCAAAATCGGTTTCAATGGTGCTTTTCAAGTTGTTTTCTTGAGTATTCTATAATGACTCTCTCATATCTTCTTATTTTTGTCAAATATGTTTTTAAATGCCCAAAAAGCCTAAAAATTACGTTTTCCCGCAGTTTAGGGTGTAAATTCATGAAATTGACACGACCTGCCATATGGCTATGTGGCAGGTCGTGTGGCTCGCACAACCATGTGGTCAGGCCGTGTGGAAGGGTTAGCTCATGTGGCTCTTGTAACTTGCTCTAATTTTCTGGTTTTCGCTCATTTTTCGTTCCTTTTGCTCTCAAATGCTCTTCTAAGTATAAAAACATGAATTTAAAGGATCGAGAGCATAAAATTCACCATTAACATCGAATAATCACCCAAAATCGCATTAAGAATGAGATTAAAACATGTTACTTTTAGTAGTTATCATTTAGTTTTCAAAATTTAGGTTCAACAATGAATAATGTTAAAGTTTTATTTTTGGGTTAAATTCAGGTTAATTATAACATCATTTTTTTAATTACACGGCTACAAAGTGAGTATTTTTATTTCAAAATGCCGTACCAATAAATTTAACAAAAAAATAATGTCAACATTTGAACTTAAATTTTAAAATCTGAAAAGTAGAAAAACTAAATTCCAGGAAATAAAATTACATGGACTAAATTTTAAATTTTCAAAAAGTACAGAAACTTTGTGGCATATTTTAACTAGAATAAAATTTGGCCATTATAATATAAAAAAGACAAAAGGCTTTAACGCGTTGATAAGCCTTCCTTAGCTTAACCCACAAACTAATACCTAAGTACTATATAATTTTTCTCATCATGCTACTTTTTTTTTTGTTCAAAGTGGTATATAAACTGCATTTTTTTACCAAGTTAGTACCTCTGTTAATCTAATCGTTGGTAAAACCATTACTATGCTAGTTATCAAGGTTACTAAAGGTGTGGCTCCATGTTGATGAGAGCATTGACATAGTAGGATATTAATTCATGGTGGATACCCAACTCAGTTTTCAAAGTTCAATGTGGTTAAACGAAATCATGGAAAGACTCATAGTATACATTTTACCTATCCCTATGGTGAACGATGGACATGCTTAAGGTTAAGTTCTTACTTTTAATGAATTCATATACCAGAGTTTGGTGGTCTTATTGAGACGAACTTGATGAATTCACCGGCATGTGAGGTTGAGTTTCTAACTCTTAATGAGTTGATATCCCAGAGTTTGGGTGATCCTATTGAGTCGGACTTGATGAATTCACTGAACTTAATTTTGAGACGATGAACTTAATAAATGTTGTTAATAATTTCATAGTTCTGATTTGGGTGGTATATATTGAGATAGACTTGATGAAATCACCTATGTAAATGTGAAGAACTAACCACCTTCTATGAAAGACATTAGGCAGTGTTTCTAGAGCACTTATTAGCAACCCGAGGTATGTTGGCTAAAACTTGTTGATCTATCGTGAAACATCAATTAGATCTGAGATTAGTCGTGTGTCATGAGTTAACTCCTATATTAACAAGTTCAATATTCGTTCATTGGTTAAAAGAAGAATCACTCATTTCACTACGTGCTAGTTCAAATCCATAAGATACTAGTGCTTAAGCGAGTAATTTCACTATTACTCTTCTCATGTTTTACTTTTTCTCATTTTTACAAAATTTTGATTTCATTTGCATTAGTGGGGGGATGACACGAAATTGGGATGGAGGAAGTGGAAGAAGGATCGAATTCAAGTTGTTGGACTCGAAAAAGAAATATTTGGATCTGATCTGAAAAGAGAAAATAAACAAATTTAGAAATTAACGAAAATGAAAACAATAAAAGAAGAAATTGAAGAACTAATAATAAATATTCAAAATAATAAATAAATAAATAAATAAATAAAAGAAGAAATTTAAAAGTGGAAGATGGAACGAGTAAACCGATGAATATGTTGGATAGAAGGATAAGTGTTCAGTTGAACCCTTTGAGATATAAATCCCAAAAAAATCAACTAATGACTCTATTCAACCCTCCAAGAAATAATTCCTAGCAAATTGAAGGGTGAGGAATGAATTCCCACGACTCCTTGAAGAAAATTGAGAAGAAAACTACTTCTAAAAATCACAAGAAAGAAATCTTGCATAAGAAACAAACTCCCAAAGTTAAAAACTTTATTCATGAAAACAATTGTCTGCTTAATAAACAATGAAAAAGTCTTTATATAGGTTAGTTGGGTACATCAAAATAAAACTGTAAAGTATACTAAACCTCTAACTAATCTAAACAAGAAGTAATTTTAAACAAAATTTTCTTGTTGACATAAAACTCCTAAGTAACTTAAACTACTTAATAATTATTAAAAATTCAGAATAAAATAATAGGAGCTGATAAATACAATATTGGGCTCAAATATAATAAAAATTAAACCTAAAACTTGAACCCGATATGATTTAAACTAGAATAAAAAGCCCGAAACTCGTAATTCCTGTCATAATCACGTCCAAAACTTCTACCCACGCAATCTTCATTAAAACGGTCATAACTTGAGCTCTCAAACTCGAAATTGAGTGATTCAAAGTGCATTTCAAAGCTAAGAGATAGATATTCGAACGCCAAGAAGACATCTCAACTCAGAAATGTCTGAATCCCATCCAAAAAGTCATTGCAAGTCTACTAATTTCCCAAACTTAAAAATTGGTTGCTTTGGTGAATGGAATTTAATAAATTCCACCCTATCCGTGCACGTACATTCTTCCTTTCCTAAAAAAGATTCATCCTTGAATCTTGTCTTTGATCGAATATTTGTTTGGACTTTGACATTGTTGTTGGGTCTTGAGGTAGTGTGAGCTCATCACATCCATGGGTTTGAAATTGGGCCTTGAGACTCGCATCAGGGGATGTTAGTAATGCAAATAATATATTTTTTTAGAATATTTTCAATTGTGAAAAATCCTGTAACTATTTCAAAATATTAATCATTTGCTATTTTCGGAAACTGACACTGTTATTTTACCATTTTGCGCGAAACATCCATTTTTACCTAGATCTGCATGTAATTGTTCAATCCCCTCTCCAAGTTCTTAATACCATACTCCAAGAATTCCTTCACAAAATCCCCCAATTGCTTTGCTATGTGCTCAGAGAAAAACATGGTGGTAAATCATGAAATTGTACTTAAAACCTTACATGAAGTAGAAGAACTTTTAAAGGATTTTTTCCATCCACCAATCGATGAGTCATCAAAAGATGATTATTGAACATCCAAGTATCACCATTTTGCATTCGATCTGCTTGGAATGGATACCACATTATCCATAACACGACAAGAGTATGCCTATTTTCCTACCAAATGTTGTGGCATGTACCTAGGGTGTCTTTTGTAAGTAATGATCAAACTCATGTATATATAAGTGTTAAACGTAATCTTGTCATGATGGAATTAGAAAATGCCTAGTTCTTTCTTATGTTGTTGATCAAATACTTTTGATATTATAAACTCTTAGTTTCTCTTGTACTTAGGTTTACTTTGTATCGTATGAAGTCGAAAAGTGGTAGTTAGTTGGTTGGGTTATTAGTTTCTTACTTGTCAATTTATCTAGTTGGTGGGAAAGTTTATTACTATTCAAATGTGTGAGTGATTAGGGTGAATGTATGTGTTGAAATAAGTATGTCTAATGTTTTTAAATATGATTATTGAGTCTTATAAGTTATGGTTTTAATTAAGGTGGTGCTTGGGTCATTTTGACTAAATGAGATTAGTGCCTTGTAATCTTTTAAGAAATGTGGTACTCTTGAGTTAATTATCCCCAATGTTGTAACATTCCCTTGTTGAAGTCGCGATATCAAGCTACTGTTTCGAAAGTCGTGACACCAGAAGTTATCTATCCTAAGTGTTGTGACATACATCCATCAATGTCGCAACACTGTGTTGCAACACAATCTCTTTTTTAAAGATTTTTGCGTTTTGGTCCCTCATTTGTTATTGGTGATTCTTAAGAGCTTTCATAAGCTTACTTAGAACCCGAATTGGAATAATACTTTTTTTTAAGTTTTAACACTCATTTACTTCATTGAGTGTATGATTAAACTTATTTTGTTCACATGATTCTTCTTTTGGATGTTAAATTGAGTTCGTAGTTGCTTCGAAAACGAATATGTGATTTCACCTTTAGAATCCAAAGATCGGGTTAAGTGTGGGCTGTTACAATTGAAGTGGTGAATAGTTCTAAGGAAAAAATTAGAATTGGATTAGACTGGGCCTATTATTCATCGTAGAGCTCAAGTTTCAAATCGTTTGGGAATTTCTCAAGAGGCTAGGGGGAGTGGAAGATATAGTAGGCTTGAATTTGAGTAATGGAGAGTTGGAGATTGAAGTGGGCTTGGAATCTATGACGCATGAGCTTATTGTAAGGTACCATCTGGGAAAAATAATAGAAGGGGGAGCCACGTTATGAAAGATCATGAGTTGCAAAGTAAGAGTGAAGAGGAGAACCCAAAGGTTTTTATATCATCATTGGAGCTTCAAGAGACCCCTTAACGTCATATTGATTGTGAGATATTGGATATCAATGGTAGAATAAAAAAGGTAAAGTTGTTGAAAGAGTTAGATGAAGCGAAACCTTGATCGAAGCAAAAGGGCAAGAAAACTCGTAAAGGTCATAAATCTAAGGAGACCGTGGGCTTGTTAACTAGAAGAAAAACAATGAGTGCTTGGTTGCTAATGCTTCTCTCTTGGACTCAAACTTCAAGAACCAAAAGAAAGATATACTAAGGGAGGCAGAAGAGACATTATGATTTAAGAAAGTATTGGGACTACAAATTGAAAGAGACGTGAACATATTAACTAAAGATTTAGCTTGCATCTTGGATGCCAAGAGAGAATCAGGGGGAAGTATTGAAAATTGAAGATCATGGTCATGTGATTCTAACGTGGAATATTGGAGGGGTAGGCAAGGCGTTAAAGCTGGGAATCCTAAAGAAAATCATTTTGAAACATCAAGTTGAAATGGTGTAAATCCAAGAGTCTAAGTTAGAAGAGGTTACCTCACATTGGGTCGATAAGGTATGACCTAGTTCTGATTATGATTTCCTTTCTATCTCATGGAAAGTCAAAGGGTATTATTATATGGGCAAGGGGATAAGCTCAAGGTAGTTGATAAACGGGTATTACAATTTATCATTATAGTAATAGGAAGATGGTGTTAGACCAATTTCATAAACACAAACTACAAAAGCGTAAACCTATTTTTTTAACCATAAACCTTAATACTAAACCATAACGTTGAATCTTAAAATTCAAAACCTTTAGTTCAAACTCCGATCTAAATCCTTAAATGCTAAACCATAAATCATAAAACCTTAAATATTAACCATTATCCTAAATAAAAAACCCTAAACCCTAAATTTAACACAAACTTTAAGCTCTAAATCTTTTTGAATAATATGCCGGTTGAATTTATTAGAAATTAAAATAGAGAAACATTCCAAACGAAATTAAAATGTCCCAGAAAAATAACAAAACAAAGATAAACTAAAAAAACTAGAAAATGAAAAACCAGACTAGCAAAACACGTCTAGTGAGCTGCAACGATAGGGATGAGATGAAACACTGGAGAAAGGAAGCAAGAAACAAAATTTCTTGTCTCTATCCACCTACACGCTTAAGGATCGAAGTAGGAGTGGTGAGCGAAACCAACAATGTTACAGGCTGCTTCGCAAAACAAATTTGATTGCATCGGCAAACGAACCACAAAAAAGGATCAAACTACTGAAAAATCACCGATAACCGCAAATTAGAGCCAAGCGTTGTGAGAAAGCTATCCACGAACGCAAATCTACCACAAAGATAGACGAAAACGTACCATAAGATAGAAGCATGCCACAAGGCAAAGAAAAAGCATGTCACAAGGTAGAGGAAAAGCGTGCAACAAAGGCAGATAAAAACTAGAAGATAACCAAAATATAAAAGAAAAAAATTGAATATAAAAAATTAAAGGGAAGGAATATCGACGATCGACACCAGCATTAAAGCTGATGTTGCCGTCAACTAATCAAAACCGAAAGAAAAAAAATAAAACGGTGCAGAAAGTTTAAAAACCCTAATAAAAATCATAAGCTCTAAATCTTACTTTACTAATACTATTGATTAATTTTTATTTAATTATTTAACACAAAACTTAATTAAGTTAAAATATTATTAAGGAGATTTATCTAAATGATGTTAATAAAAATCTTTTAAAAACATATAAAGTTTCATTCATGTAATGGATGCATAATTTTTAAACTTTTTAATGATCCTAATATAATCTATAGTGTTTCTTTAGAATAATACTTTTAATTAAAAAATTAAACATTTTCTTAATTTCTAAGTACATTTTTAATAAATATAAAATTTTAACATATTTCTCAATTACAATTAGCTAATACAAAGAAAAAAACACTCTATCAATTTATTACAAAAATAAATACAACATTTTTGTATTTATTTTTTTTAATAAAATCCATCCTCTCAATTTACTATGAAAATAAGTACAATATTTTCGTTTTTTATTTTTAATAAATTAAATATTATTTTTAAAAATAATACTCAATCAATAAATCACAAATTAAATTCTAATATTAGTTCTTTAAAGATTGTTTTATGACTTTCAACCCATACGTTTTAATATTTTGATGACTTCCATGGTAATTTAAAAAATATTCAAATCAGTAGAAATTTTCCACTAAAGTCTAAATCCTTCCATTCTCTCTTTTGAAAATTTTGAGAGTTCAAACCAACAGGTTTGAATCATTTATTGACCCCACAATTTAAGCTAGCACTTGTATAACATAAAATCTAAATAAATAAAAAAACCAAATTTAAATGTTTATTGTGTGGAAAAAACTTTCAAATCAAAAAGTATTTTTTCATCATAAAAGTAATAAAAACATTTGACTTTTGGAGTTAAAAACGTGGTTAAAAAGTGTTTTTTTCAGCCAAATGTAATGGCCGAGACTCGAGTGTTTTTGGTTTTTGTATTTGGAAGAAAAAAAAAAATCAAAATACTTTAATTCATATTAACTATTTAAAATGTATATTAAAATTAAATTAATTTATTTTTTTATGTATCTTTATATTAAATTATTTAAATCTCATTTAATATATATTTTATTAATCTTACAAAAAATAAATTATTTATTTAAAAAGTATTTAAAATTTATAATTATATTAGATTATTTAAATATTATATGACTCAACTAATTCGTTACCTTTTACTATCATATCTGAAAAAAATATTATTTTCAATTACGAAGAATAATCAAAATTAACAAATCATGTTTTTTTAAATATTTTTCAATCGCAGCACCAATAGATTACATGTGGAGTTATTACGCAACACTTCCCTAACGGTAGATGTGGAATAGCGGAGATTAGGAATAGTTAGTTCAAGCAATTCAAACTTTTTATATACATTGAATCAATCTGTCAATCCCATGATTCCTCCCATTGGTCGGAAGTTGTGTAATTTTTATCTAACCATTTCTTCCAGCTTCTGTCAAACAATATTATTATTATTTTATTCACTCACACGCTTTTATGTATATTACTTTTATCTCTTATTTGCGATTTGATTGATTTTTTTTTAAATATATTAATGTAATTATATAGTAATATTTATTCATATTTTTTGATAATATCTTTTTTTCCATTAAAATCGCATGTTGGGTTCAATTTTTTTGTACCAAACTTAAACCTTAAAAGCTTGAGAATGACAATATTAAACTATACATTTATGTAAGTTTATTTGAGAGTTTAATACTTAAATCCAAACAGCTGAAATTTTGAAGGAATCAAAGTGAATTGAAGATGGCATAATCTAGTGTGAGGGTCAGGGTTTAGTTGTAGCCACGTGAGATTATGAGATATGAATTCCATAAGAGGAATGCATAATGCTGACCACGAAACCCAAGACTGGTCAAAACCATTTAAGATATTTATGTATTTTAATTATTTTTTAAGCTATTTCATTAGAAATTAAATATAAATCTGGGAATATATCTAGCTTAAATGCTTTATAAAAATCAAAACCGAGCAACGAGGTTGGCTATAGCGAGCTTCTTTAGTGATGTTTCAATTATAGATACGTGCCCTTCACAATGACTGCTATAGATAGCTAGCTAGTCATCAAGCCGCCTTCCTATTTTAAACTTTCTCTTAGGACCCTGTTTTTCACACTTCCAAGTCACTCTTCTTCTTTAAATATACTTTGTTGATTTCAGTAGTTAGTAATTAGTCATCCTCTCTTTGATGGAAAATTTTCAGGGGTTCTTGACAAGTTCATCCTTGCTTGGTTATGGTGGATTTCAAAGTGGGAAGGGGTTGATGGAAGAGATGGAGGGTGGGGGTGAGAGCAAAAGCTTTGGCGGGTTGCTTGGGACTGAGAAGAAGAAAGGAGACTATAAAAAGATAAGAAAGCCAAGATATGCTTTCCAAACTAGAAGCAAAGTTGATATACTTGATGATGGCTATAGATGGAGAAAATATGGGCAGAAAGCTGTCAAGAACAACAAATTCCCTAGGTAAAATAATAATAATCTTTACTTCTTTGTTTATCTTTAGATGTAGAATCAATTATAAAAGATGAGGAACTGAGTGTATTAGGGTTTTGCAGAAGTTATTATCGATGTACGCATCAAGGATGCAATGTGAAAAAACAAATTCAAAGGTTAACAAAAGATGAAGGAATGGTGGTGACAACTTATGAAGGCATGCATTCCCATCCCATCCAGAATTCTAATGACAACTTTGAGCATATCTTAAGCCAGATGCAGATCTACACTACTTCCTTTTAATTTAACACATTTTATAATTAAATATGTAGAAAATTATGTATTTTACTTCATTTCTGATATGCATAATGAAAGAAAAAAAAACACCCTTCTTTTTGTTTATTATCTCCAATTGTATTTATTTATTACAAAAAGACAGAACAGCTTCAGGGGGCTCAACAAAAACAGCAACAAGATCAGTATTCAACATACTACCATGGTTGCTTCCTAACTTTGCCATTAGTATACCAAGAGAGATGACCTACTTGAATTTCTAAATGGGAAATACTGAAAAGATCCAATCTTTCCAATCGCCATCTAAACTTGTAAATTATTGTTAATTGCAGTGAAAGAAGACCATCAATTTCTAATCACCCCAAAATCTATCAATAGATGTGCGGTTTCCTCATTTCTAGAACGGCAAAAAGGCAAATATCATGTACTGGAAAACCGCTTTGATTCAAAACAAATTTGCAATAGGTAAAATGTTGTTAATGCATTTCTAGGGAAACACCTTGATCTTTGGAAGAATTTTGAATTTCCAAAAATACTTCATGCCTCAATCCCCATGGTTGGTAGTCCTTTCCCTTTGAGCAGCTAAATCATAAGCATTGGCTAACGAGAACAAACAATCATTTGTGTGCTTCCAACAGAGAGAATCAACTTTTCCAAAGTCGAAAGAGATAGGAGTATCGAGTGTGGCCTCTAAATATTATTTTGGAATTTAGAATGACCAGTTATCACTGCCATCACTTTCCAACCGATCCTTGGCTCTTTTGAAGGAAAGGTTTTACTCTCCTCTCAACAGCGGCCCATTGCAGAGGGTTCTAAGGTGGCCCAATCTACTCCAATCATCATCTCGAAACCTAATGTTATTTTCATTTCCAACAGTCTATCTTATGCCATTTTGGAATAATGGGTTGATTTTTTTAAGCAAGGCCCACGTGGTTGAAACACTTCCCTTAGCTGGACTGTCGTCACTTCTTGGAAGATATTTACTTGCTAGAACCTTGACCCAAATCGACTCTTGTTCATGTATCATTCTCCAAGCTAGTTTCAGCAAGTGGGCTTGATTTTTAAATTTTTAAACTCTTATCCGAAAGCCACCAGTCTCCTTTTGGCTTAGTTAATACATCCCGATTTGTCATATGCAATCTCTTTAAGTCTTTCAAACCTCCCAAGAGAAGTTCCTATTGATTCGATGAAGTTTAGCTAATGTATTAGCTAGTAACATTCTACACTGCATGTAATAATTTGGAATGTTAGCTATAATTACATGGATCAACACTGATCTTCTCGCTCGAGATAATAAATTTGCTTTCCAAGAGCTCAACTTTCCTTGAACTTTTTCAATGATGAAATCATACTCTTTTCTAGAAACTTTGGACGAGTGAATCGAGAATCCCAAGTATTTCCCTAAGTCTTTTGTCTCTTGCATTGTAAGGGTATTAACCACTCTTAATTTAGTATTATCCTCCATTTTAAGGGAAAACAAAGTTTTGGATTTTTACAAATTAATGTTTTGACCAGATTATTTCATGAAGGTATTAAGAGTAGTCATGATGGATTGAACAGAAGTTTTATCAACGTTAGAGAAGAGAACTACATCATCCACAAAGAAGAGGTGGAAGACTAAAGGACCTCCTCTCGAAGCTCGAATTGGTTGCCAAAAATTATAATCAACTTCTATTGTCGGGTTTCTCTTGTTAGAACAAACTATTCAAGCTTGGAGTTATTTAAAAGGATTGAAATAGATGAACTGGAAATGCGTTGCATGATTAGGCAAATCAACTTTTCAGGAAAATTGAAAAAACATAGGATTTTCCTAACAAAACTCCACTCAAGTTTGTTACAGGTTTTCTCAAGGTCAAGTTTAATGGCCATAGCCCTTTTCTTCCCTTTCATTTTTTTGAGTGAATGGAGAACTTCTTGCAGAATGATAACATTATCATGTGCTCGTCGCCCAAGGATGAAGCTTCATTGAGAGGGAGATATGATTTTCTTAAGATGGGGTCGAATTCTCTTCACCAGAATCTTTGGGATAATCTTGTAACTTGTATTTCAAAGACTAATGGGACATAATTGATGAATCGAGAGGACTCATTAGCCTTCGGAACCAAATAAATAAGGGTTTCACTAATACTCGATGGTAGCTTACCCAATGGAAAATCATTCTTAACCATTTCAATGGTCTTTCTTCTCATATATTCCAACATTTTTGAAAAAAAAAAAAAAGGGTGGAGGCCATCCAAGCCAGAAGCCTTGCAACTTCATCATCCGAGATCTCTCTAACCAAACCTAGAATCTCTTGACTCATTTAGAGTGGGCCAAGTCAACTTGTTTATATTGCAAGCTCTATCCAAAAAGACAGAACAACTTCAGAGGGCTCAACAAAAACAACAACAAGATCAATATTTGGCATATTGCCATGGTTGCTTCCTAACTTTACCATTAGTATACCAAGAGAAATTATAGCAATAGAGTCTACTTCAATTTCTAAATGGGAAATATTAAAAAGATCCAATCTTTCCAATCACCACCCAAACTTGGTAAATTATTGTTGATAGTAGTGAAAGAAGATCACCAATTTTTAATAACCCCACAATTTATCAATAGGTGTGTGTGGTTTCCTCATTATTAAAACGAAAAAAGGGCAAATATCTTGTACTGAAAAATCCCTTTGATTCAAAAAATTTGCAGTAGGTGAAATCTTGTTAATGCATTACTAGAGAAACACCTTAATCTTTGGAAGAATTTTGATTTTCCAAAAATGCTTCCACCATGCCTCAATCCTCATGGTTAATGTCATTTCCCTTTGAGCAACCAAATCATAAGCGTTGGCTAATGAGAACAAACCATCATTTGTGTGCTTCCAACAAAGAGAATCGACTTTCCTAGAGTCAAAAGAGAAGGGAGTATTGAGTGTGGCCTCTAAATATTCTTTTAGAATTTGGAATGACCAATTATCATTGTCATCACTCTCCAACTGATCCTCGGCTCTTTTGAAGGAAAGGTTTTACTCTCCTCTCAACAATGGCCTAATGTAGAGGGTTCTAAGGTGGCCCAGTCTACTGTAATCATAATCCCAGAACCTAATGTTATTTCCATTTCCAACAGCCTCTCTTAGGCCATTTTGGAATAGTGGGCTGATTTTCACTCACATGGTTGGAACACTTCTTTTAGTTAGACCAGGCCAGACCTTTAGGGTCGTTTAGAGATGCGGTCGCTTAGGGTCTAAGGTTGAAAGAGATTCAAAATATTGTTTTTTAATTTTTAAGGGCCTCAAATTTTTTTTTTTTTTGCTTTTAAGGGCCTAAATTTTTTTTACCAACTTTTGAAGGACTTAAAAAAATTTCTCCAACTTTTAAGGAACCTAAATCTCATTTTATTGTTTTTCCTAAGATCCAAAAAATGTCAAGAATGGGCCTAAACTAGACTATCGTAACTTCTTGGAAGATATTTACTTGTTAGAACCTTGACCTAAATCGACTCTTGTTCATGTATCATTCTCCAAGCCAGTTTCAGTAAGTGGGCTTGATTTTTAAATTTTTAAACTCTTATCTGAGGGACACTTAATACATCTCGATTTATCATATGCAATCTCCTTGTGTCTTTCGAACCTTCCAAAAGAAGTTCCTATTGATTCGATGAAGTCTAGCTAACGTATTAGCTAGTAACATTCTACACTGCATGTAATAATTTAGAATGGTAACTATAGTTGCATGGATCAACACTAATCTTCTCGTCGGAGATACTAAATTTTCTTTTCAAGAGCTCAACTTTCCTTAAACTTTTTTCAATGATGAAATCGTACTCTTTTCTAGAAACTTTGTACGAGTGAAAATGGAATCTCAAGTATTTCCCTAAGTCTTTTTTCTCTTGCATTTTAAGGGTATTAACCACTCTTAACTTAGTATTATCCTCCATTTTAGGGGAAAACAAAGTTTTGGATTTTTACAAATTAATGTTTTAAATAGGTTATTCCATGAAGGTATTAAGAGTAGTCATGATGGATTGAACAGAAGTTTTATCGGCTTTAGAGAAGAGAACTACATCATCCACAAAGAAGAGGTGGAAGAGTAAAGGACCTCCTCTCGAAGCTCGAATTAGTTGCTAAAAATTATTATAAACTTCTATTGTCAGATTTATCTTGTTAGAACAAACTATTCAAGCTTGGAACTATTTAAAAGGATTGAAATAGATGAAGTGAAATGCATTGCATGATTAGGCAAATCAACTTTTCAGGAAAATTGAAAAAACATAGGACTTTCCTAGCAAAACTCCACTCAGGTTTGTTACAGGCTTTCTCAAGGTCAAGTTTAATGGCCATAGCCCTTTTCTTCCCTTTCATTTTCTTGAGTGAATGGATAACTTCTTGCAGAATGATAATATTATCATGTGCTCGTCGCCTAAGGATGAAGCTTCCTTGAGAGGGAGATATGATTTTCTTAAGATGGGGTCAAATTCTCTTCACCAAAATCTTTGGGATAATCTTGCAACTTGTATTTCAAAGACTAATGGGAAATAATTGATGAATCGAGAGGACTCATTGGCCTTCGAAACCAAAGAAATAAGGGTTTCACTAATACTCGATGGTAGCTTACCCAATGCAAAATCATTCTTAACTTCATTGGTCTTTCTTCTCATATATTCCAACATTTTTGAAAAAAAGAAAGAAAGGGTGGAGGCCATCCAAGCCAGGAGCCTTGTAACTTCATCATTTAAGATCCCTTTAACCAAACTTAGAATCTCTTGACTCATTTAGAGTGGGCTAAGTCAACTTGTTTATATTGATTGTTTATATTGCAAGCTTTGTCTAAACTTCTTATTTAAGTAGTAAAAATGTTTTATAAGTGATTTCTCACCATTCGTTCCAACGAGGGCGATACGAGATCCAATGTCCCACAATATCTCTAAGGCTAATGATTTTAATTTTGTTTCTTCTAACTAGAGTTGTTGTATGGAAGAACTTAGTATTCTTATCCCCTTCCAAATTCCAATTCACTTTTAATTTAAGATCCCATATAGATTCTTCTTGCATTAAGATCTCATGGTACTCCTCAATAAGAGCTTTATGAAGCTTGATGACAAAGTCCTTAAGATCTGGGCAACCACCTTTTCAATCTCTAAATTCTTACAAGAATCTTTTTATTCTTCTTGTACATATTCCCAAAAGTACTTCTATTCCAATCCCTAAGATACTTGGTAAACTCATTCACTATGATGTTCAAAGGGTTATTGTTCTTATTCCAAAAGTAGCAAGCCACTTTTGTTGTGATTATTACATAATAATCCAAAAAAGAGTTTAATGGTGGGTTGGTAACCACCTCAATTGTCGACGTGTAAACACTGATGCTGAGAATCAACACCAACACAATCAAATAATAAAGCGGTGATTGCAAGTGTGACAAGTCAGTTGAAATATTTATAATGTTTAATGGAACACCGAAGTATTTTAAGGATTAAACACATAAGAGTCGACGATTAAGTGATTTATAAACTATGGGCATGTAATTAAGGAATTCTAGCCAACTACTCACGAAGAATTATAGTATGAAAAGCCATAAATGAGGTTAATTATGCTAATTTACTAACTAATCTCTAAAAAGGACTAAATCGTAAAACAATAAAACCTATGAAATTAATCGATTGATAACAAGCAGTGGTTAATTAACTTCCATGTTGCTAGTTAACCCTCAAATTAGGGAACTAAATTGCTTAATCTCCTAAAATGACTCAATTTTACCTCTCGATCTCAATTTTATCAAGTTGGACGAATTAGTCCAATTAATCTCTCGACCTCACCCAATTAACCTAGGACTATCAAATTGGTGCCTGATAAGATCTCTTCTTGGTCTCACTTATCATAATTTTCCCTTAGGGCGTCAATCTTAAGTTTTGAAGTGTATTCAATTTAATCCCTAAACCAAAAGTTAACTAGCTAACATTTTCATCAGCCTCCCACTTCAAATTTAGTTACCTATAATCATACTAAAGCGAACAAAACACAATAATCAAATGAAATATACATTTAAGGTAAACACAATAAAAATGAAAAAAGCTTGAAAGCAATGAAAATGACAACAAAAATAATGTAACAGAACACTTAAAAAATATATTTTTAATGATGAAACTAAAAGGAAATTTAGTTATATTAAAACTAAGGATTAAATTAAAATTACAAAGAGTTTAAGGTACTAAACAAGCAAATAAACCCTAGCTATAGTGATAGCTAACATAACTAACTACTCTTGAAACTAAGAAAAACTAGAAGAAAACATGACCTAAACCCTAAAGCTATGGAGAAGAAGACAAACCCTAAAAGATGAAGACAAAAATTGAAAAACATCCAAATATGTTAATTGTCTAGTATCTCCTTTTGTTCAGCCAATTTTGGCCTTTATAACATATTACAAACCCAAAATAGTGACCAATTTACCCTTGATCATCTAATTTTGGTTGGGGGACATGTTGGACAAGGTAACTCTTTCAGTAATTTTTTGTCTCCTCTCGTCAATGGTATCGCGATACCTACAACAGCCTTGAAATGGGGTCCTTAGGAGTTTTGGGTATCGTGATATCCTATGGCCGATATCGCGTTACCATTATTGAAGGTTCAATCTTCTTTGTTTTAACATTGTCAAGGGTATCAAAACTTCCATGCTTCAATATCGCTATACTCCCCTTCTAAGTGATGTTTTCTTTTTGTTTGGGCCACAATTGACTCCCTATATCACTCACCAATCTTGTTAGATTCTTCGGGTTTCATTTGGCCAACTCGAATATAGTATCAAAATGCACACTAATCACTTATTAATGAAAATAACTAAAACAAACTAAAAACATGACAAAGACATCTAAATTACTAAAAAAAAAGCTCTTTAAGTGTAATGAGGAACCTAATTTGACATATCAAATTACGTAGATCAATCGATTCGGTACAATATTCTCTAACATGTACTTATGCGTTGACTTGATATCTCATACCCATGAAACATCTTATCAATCAACCACATACTAATCTTACTGCATTATTGTTTTCCAAGCCAACAATAGTACTCTACTAATGACATTAAAGAATAATCATATTATCTTCAGGGGATTATTACTATTTAGTTTATTTAATACATAGAAATAGAGACTGAAATAATTATGAGAATGCCTTTATTAATAAACTAGGTAAATAAACTTGCAAATACAGTCATCTAGTACAATTTGACTATCGTATTTTTTGCATTGTATGTATTAGTAATATTAAAATTATAAACATTAGATTAACATGCTAGTACAATAATATTTCAAACCTGTTGTGACTTATCCAAAATGCTTTCTTCTAGCCATATCCTTAATTAATTAGTTTAATTTATGTTGGATCTAGTGCCTTAAGTATAGTATATTCGTTTCTATACTTGTATTTTTATTGGTCAAACATGCACAACAGTGTCCACCATTTTGTATCTGCTAGCAAATGAAAGACTCATATCTCTGATCGATCGAATTACTCTAAGTCTTCAAAGATATTTCCATGGATTTCATCATTGAATTGCCACCGTCCCGAGGAAAGATGGCCATCATGGTTTTGGTTGACCATCTGTTTAAATACGACCATTTCATCGCTCTTTCCAATTCCTTTTCCAGTGAAATTGTGGCTATCGTGTTTGTTTCTAGAATCTTGCGACTCCATGGCATCCCTAGTTCGATTGTCACTGATCGGGACCCTCGCTTTATGCGAGCATTTTGGCAAGAACTATACCGGCTGCAGGGCACCGAGCTTGCCATCAATACTCCATATCATCCACAAATGGGCGGGCAAACAAAGGCTCTCAACAAATGCCTCGAAATGTACCTTCACTGTTCCACCGCCGACATACCAATAAAGTGGGTTCCAATACTGCCTTGGCTGAATATTGGTATAATACAACCCATCAAACATCGACAGGAATGACACCATTCGAAGCCCTCTATGGTCGGAAACTGCCAACAATTGCCAGATACATTAAAGGGATTGTTGGTAGTCCTTTAGTTGAGGAATTTATGCTCAATAGAGATGCCATACTCACTCTTTTTCGACAGAATTTGTCCAAAGCATAAGCCTGAATGAAACGTGTGCTGACACACACTGCTAAGAGGTGGTTTCTTTGGAAGGAGAATGGGTTTAAGTCAAACTCCAGCCTTTTTGCCAAAACTCCATGCGCCTCTAACGACATCACAAGCTTGGTCGAAGATTCTTTGGACCCTTCAAGGTTCTCCACCGTGTGGGGCAAGTGGCTTACAAGTTGGATTTGCCTAACACGGCCAGTATTCACCTTATTTTCCACATATCCCTTCTTCGGAAATGCATCAACACTTCGGAATACCAAGTCACCCAAGTGCATCTTGTGGACGCCACCAACATAATGATCTTGAAACCTGTAACGATTTTGGAAAAAAGAGTAATTGACCGCTCGAGTCATTTGATTGATCAATTGCTTATTCAATGGGACGACCTTCCATCTACAACAACTACTTGGGAAGCTAGGGATCATATCGTGAAGTGCTTCCCTGATTGGAACCTTGAGGACAAGGTTCTTCCAGGACCGGGAGGTACTGCTATGATTGAACCCCACAAGGAGTTTCCTACTGTCTCAATAAATCCAGGAGCGGACCAACCGAAACAAAGGAACCAAGGCATGGACCAGCCAGAACCAAGGAGAAATGCCCGCTAAAGGAAGATTCCACAGAAACATGTTAATTTTTTCATTTAGTACACGTTAGCACCAGAATAACGATTTGGGAAGCTATAAGATGACAGAGAAAATTCCTAGTTGTTTATGTTATTGCTATCTTGAAAATCCAATTTTTGATTCCTCTCATCCCCATTCTTGTGAACTTTTGCTAAGTTTTCTACTAATTTGCAGCCGAATACAATTATTAAATACTATTTTGTTGCTACTGTCATACCTCTGTATTCCTTGTTCAAAATCAATCTATCATATATAAAAGAGAATACACTATTTTACTGTAGCAAATAATGTACGAGTGTTTCGCTCAACATGCAACATATGTCTTATACTGTAGCAAATAATGTAAGAGATTGAGATATTTTATGGAGAATTCAACTATATGCATAAAAATGTTTGCTCCAAAACATAAAAATAAATGAGCATACCATAAATTTAGTTTTTGTTTTTTATCTATTTTCAGTTTGGCTAACAATTTATCTCTAGATTGTTTTAAAAATGTTTAAATTAAATATAACTTTTAAAGACTAAAATATGAGTAATCTAATATTTAGATTTAATAATTATTTGTTAGAAACAAATTGATGAATAACAAGGGAAAGAAGACAACAAGAAAGAACCCAAAATAAGAGATGAAAGTGTCGTAATTTTTCAAGAAACCAAGATGATTATGTTTACAAAAAATTGAGAAACCACATACCTGGATTTAAGAACTCAAATGGTATTATATATAAAAATAATTATCTCAAAAATAAATAGTTTTTTATATAAGTAAAAAAAATATTAACATTTATTATGTAATTTTCATAATCTAATTTTATAATTCTCACAGTAAGACAAAATATAAAATTAATTTTGCACTTCCTCAGATGAACAAAATTATAGAAAAATGTTGGTTAATTATTTGACTCAATTGCTAAACAAATTATAATTTTTCCATAAAAAGCAATTAGACGTCTTCAATTTATGCCTTGCCTTGCCTATCGGCTCCAGTGGAAAAGAGAATGATGTTCATCTTAAGGGTTCCGGATTCGAGCACCTGTATGTACAAAGTGTGTGTTGTCAAAGGATTAAGAAAGTATGAACAGATACTATCATGTAATAACACCAATATATTTAAAAAAAATGTTCTTTTACTTGTCTAAAAAAAAATTCTTTCCTTCATTTTGATTTTTTTAAGTTTGAAATATGATTTTTTTTTTTACTTTTTTATATATTTTTTTTGAAAAATGTCTAGGATAGAAGATTAAATTACGAATGATTTTATTCACATGTTCTATTGTAGTTAGACTTGATAATGGGTTAGGTCGAATTCGAGTTGTGTCAATGCAAAATTTTAAATCCATTTTTAGATTTGGTTTGACCCAAAAGAGGGCCTAAAATTTTGCTCAAATTTGGCTTGGATAAAAAATACTAAACTTGAGCTCGGCTCTCTCGTATTAATTTTTTATATATAAAATAATTTTTAAAAAAAATATATAATATATCAAATATACTACAAACGCTAAAATAAATGTTTCCCAACAAATTGAAAATACATTAAAAAATATTTATACTTAAATAGCATTAAAGTAATTGCAACTTAACAAGCAAATGCTTCTAAAGTTGTGGCAGAATTAGTAATAAAAATAAGAGTTATACAATATCTAAACAATAACAATAAAATAGTAGTAATATAATAGTAAAATGGAAGCAAAACAACAACAAAATGTAGCAAAAAAAAAAAATCTTACTCGAGACTCGGTTTAGAAAACGGATCTTATTTTTTTATCCAAACCCATTTTCGGACCTATATTTTTGTCCAAACCCTCTCGCTTTTTGAACGGACCTTTGACCTAGACGAATGACCCGATCCATGATCATATCTAATTGTAATCCATTAAGTAAATATCTTATCTGCTTGAAAACCTTTTTAATTTAGTGATTTAAGTAAATATCTAATATGCTTGAAAACCTTTTTAATTTAGTGATTAATATATGTAAAAGAACTTAAAATTCGATTTAGTAAAGCTTTAATTTTATAATAGTTGACTTGCATTGTGTATATTTTTTTTGGTGAATTACAAACAGCGATTAGTGTGATTCGAACTCAAATTATATCTAGGGCGGTGAATACCCTTAATCATTAGATCAATACATGAGGTTCGCATTATGTATATTTTGACATCTCAACGGAGTTACTAAACAGTATCACTCTCTCCTCTAAGCCTAATAATGTAAGGGAGTACTTCAACCGAGAACTTGAATAATTATGTGTGATATTAATACTATACATGGATCAAATTTAAATTCAATTGAATTTAATAATATTTTTGGAACCAAATCGGTAATCAAATCACTCAGACTATTAGTTTTCATTTGTCCAATTCAAATCAAATAAATTATTAAAAAATTTATAAAAAATTTTGAATTTTTTTTGAAATCTAATTTAACTACCAATTTAATTAATCTATATCAATTCACAAGTCTTTACTTTATTACAAATCAATATATCAACTCTTCCAATCTGATTATAAAAACACTCAAAATTCAATCAATCAAACTATTATTCGAGTATGCATCCCTAAACATTGTAAAAGTCTAATCTCAACCAAACAAAAGCAAGCTTTTGCGGTGGGGTTGGTTGTGCCATTGATCGCCACAAAACAATTACATATAGTTTTAAGTATTGCTTTTAATAAATATTATTGGGATAAAAAATATTTTTGAGATAACAACATTGTTAAATAAAATGTTTTTGAAATAAAAAAATATTTTAAAAAAACATTTTTGATCCAAAAATGCGTTGAAAAACAATGTCAAACTGACCCATTTTAAGATTTGGTTTCAAAGAGGTAGCAAATGCGAGACTTCTTCAAATCTATTTCCCTTCCTTTTCCTACTTTCCAACAATTTTTACATTTTCACTTTCATCCTTTTCATTTATAATAAGGACTAAAAAAGAAAGAAATTAAAACAAATGTATTTAAATTATACATACAGGTAATAAATTTGAACACCAAATGAAAACATGACATCTTTAATAAAAATAATATATAATTTAAAAGTTCGACATGATACATTATATGTATTTATTGTTTGTATATTTTTAACACATTTTAAAGTTATAACGGGAAGACACGGTAAACAACGTTCACATTCGGCTACCCTCTCAGTAAATATCGTATGGATTCGTTCACCGACACCAGTAGCTGATAATTGAGGTTTGGTGGAACAATCAATGAATCCGCCGTTCAAATCCAATACGTCTTTTCCATTTTGGGTTAAACATGTTTGTCAATTTTCTTCTGAATAAAATGAGTTTTTTTTTTCTGAAAAAGTGGATGGGAAACGAAGTGAAATTTTTTTTTTCTTTTAGATAACGGAGATGGAGAAACCTGTTTGATTCACTTCGCTTTACTATATAAAATTATTATTTTATTTTTATATATATAATTATTAAAAGGGTAAACATGTAACAAAACATTATAGAAAAAAATTTATATTTTTATGTTTAAATAAATTTTGAAGACATATGGTTAAATATTTACTTAATTTTAAAAAGATTGAAAATATTGAAGACAAGTATCAAAAATTAAATTAAAGCGAAGTGAGGTAGGGTGGAGATGGATGCATCCAACATTCATAGAGATGGTAATGATTTTCAATATTATACATCCATAGTGGAGCGAAGTAGATGGTGACACAGAATGTGCTAACTGTGGGGCGATAGTAGATTTAGTAACATTTTTCTTGCCCTCACTCCATTGTCATCCCTATCAATAATTTTGTCAACGTTAGATGAGTTTTAAATAGTTCAATGTCCCTTGTTATACATACTTTGTTAGAATGGGCATCGCTAGCTTAATCTTTTCAATCACAACCTCACTTATGGGTAATACATTGCCAACTTTAACCCTTATCAGCACATGTAAGGTTGATATGTGAAGACCTTCAACTTATCTCGTCAAATATAGGTGTTGAGTCTCTTCGCATGATGCACACATGATACTTCATCAAATTTATATCAATCTAACCGCAGTCGAATCACCAAATCCACTAGTCTTATCGTTGGCTATTTGAGAAGACCTATTATGTCCCTTGGGGGGCTAACCACAACAAGACTAGCATTGTAATTCTCACGAAAATTTTTATATGACACGTGACTTAATTCTAAGCTCATATATAAAAAAAATTTATGGAATGACTTAGATAATAAATTTTATGGAAGTAATCCGATATTGGAGATGGGAATATGTGAAAATTTGACAAAAATGATTAAATCATAAATTTTAGAAAGTATTAGGGCTAATGTGAAAACTTTCTAAAAATGGGAAATATGAATTAGGATGGAATATTTGACGATGAACGGATTGGAATGTGACGGGGTGAGATGGAAATCACTTTTTGGACTAAATTAAAAATTTGAATAGTACATGAATTAAATTATAATTTTTCTATTTTCATCGAGAAAAGGGAAAAACTATAATTCTCACCACTGAAGGGCTTATACTGAGAGTTAAGTATTGAATTTTCAAAAGAATTTGTGAAAAAAGGTCAAAAAGGAACAAAATGGTAATTTTGCTCAAAAAGGGTAATTTGGTCAATTCTTAAGACTTTTATGATGAAAATAAGATTTATATATGATGTTTTATGTTTGAAATTATTTTGGATTCTTGGAGTTAGGGGTGAACAAAACTCGATTCGATTCAAAAAAATTTCGAATTTCGAGTTAAACGAATCAAGTTATTTGAGTCAATTCGAATTTCTTTTTTCGAATTTTAAGTTTGAATCGAATTGAGTTTTCGAATTCAAATAACTTAAATAATTCGAATAAATCGAATATCAAATTATAATATTTTACTTTTTTATCTCAAACCCCCAAACAATATTACTTTTCCCTCAAAACTTTTACTCTTTTCCACTTTCCCCTCAAAACTTTTACTCCCCTCCCAACCTACCCCCTATCTAACCCAAACTCATTTCCCTCAATTTTTTTTAACATTTTCCTCCAAAATTTTACTCTCCCATTTACTTTCCCCAAACACTCTCAAAACTTTTTATTTTCTCCCAAAACTTTTATTCCATCCCATTTTTCTTTTAAAACTTTTACTCATCTCTCATTCACCCTCCAATTTTTTTTGAATATTTTCCCTCCAAAATTTTACTTCTTTTATTTATTTTCCCTCAAAAAATTTACTCCCAAAATCCCCAAAACTTTTTATTTTCTTCCTAAATTTTTACTTTTCACCCTTTACCTCAGATAAAATATCAAAATCATAAAAAAAAATCAATAAACCTAAATAGTAATAATTTTATTTATATATATTATTTATATTATTAAATTAAAATTCACATTTTGTACTATCTATATTATTAATTTGTTTAATAATATTTAATGTTCATATTAAAATTAAATTATTAATGATCCCATAAAATATTCGTGTTAAAATTTTATGTTGATATCAATTTCACATTTTATCTTTAAAATAACTTTTATTAAAAAAAAAATCACATTTTTACCTTTAATATATTTTTTAATTTCAAAATACATAGTAACAAGAATTAGAATATAGTTGAAGCAACTAAGCAAGCAAAGAAGTTAATATATAAAAGATTAATAAATAAATTATGAGGGGATGAAAGTTAATAACAAATTTGATTACGGTGGACAAATTTGATTAAGGTGGATGACAATGATTACAAGGACCCTAAGTTTTTTTTTAAAAAAATTTAACTCGAACAAATATATTTGATTCGAATTCTATCACACTTGACTCGATTCGAGAAAATTTCAAATCGAATTAGGATGATAAAATATGATTTGTCAACTTGGTTAACTCAAAATTTTTTATTCGATTGGATTTGATCGAACGCTCACCCCTAATTGGAGCCTCGTATTGATTAATCAGGCCTTAAATTAACAAAAAAATGGACATAAGCATGTGGACTTGGGCTTCAGGCTTAATTGTTGGTATTTTAGATGGGAAAGAACGCATTAGCCATTCATTTTCTCCACTACCCAGTCAGCTGCAGCAACCATGGCTGTCATTTTTCTCTTTTTCATTTCCTTGCTCATTTTTCCTTTCTTTTTTAAAATTTCCATTACCTACCTTAAAGATTTTGTTAAAATCTAAATAGAAATATTAAATACACATTAAAATAGAGACACATAACTTAAAACAACATGAAATAAAAAACGAGTGGAAAAAAGAGCTTTATCGAAACAAAATGGCTTCTTCGAGCAATAGGGTGTGGAAAAAAGTCCGTCACCCAGAGGATGATCCTCCGAAAGAGGGTGGAGTTGATGATATGCGTGGGGTTGAGGATGGCCAGCCCTTTTCGTTTCGTTATGCTGTTTTTGGATCTAGGCTAGGTAGTCCCAACTTGGAAGATGAATGAGAGTTAGATGATTTTAAGATTGATGTGGAGGATGTTTTGAAGGGTGTCGATGATGGAATTTCATCTATTGATTTTTTTGAAAGAGTTTTTGGGTTGATAGATGATAGCATGTCTAAGACTTTGATAGTGAAACTTCTGGGCAGAAGGATAGGGTATAATGCCCTTTGGAACAAGGTTTGTGCTCTGTGGAAGCCTTCAATGTGGCTGCAACTGATGGATATTGAGAATGGGTATTACTTAGCTAAGTTTGAATTGACATCGGTTATAATGAGGTTGTCTCGAAAGGTCCTTGGGCTCTGTTTGGACATTACCTTACAGTTCAGCCATGGTCATCGAGTTTTTCGACTGCTGATGAATTCTCGCAGGGATTCGTAAAATGCATTCTGCATCAGCCTTCCCAAAACACTCGGTAATTACTTCTACTCTCTATACTCTAGATATAGGATCTATTAAATCAATAACAAACTCCAGATTTTCACTTCTAATTGGACTCGTTAATCTATAATTTAAAGAACTCGGGATCCAAGCATCATTATGAATAGAAATATTGTTACCCGAACCAACCTTCCAACAAAGGCCATTAATTAATGTTTTTTTTGCCAACCAAATACTCCTCTCTATATATAATGCCCCATTTTTCAAAGAAGAATCTAAAAAATTAGAGGAATAATAATACTTGCCTTTAAGAACTTTAGCTAAAAGCGAATTAGGATTCTGTAATAAGCACCAGCCTTGTTTTGCGAGAAGAGAGATATTGAACATGCTAAAATTACGAAAGCCCAATCCTCCGTTTACCTTAGAATCACAAACTTTATACCATTCACACTAATGAATACCCCTTTGCCCTTGTCCTTTTTGCCACAAAAAATTAGCCACAATTCATTCAAAATATTTGCATAGGAAGCAAGAAACAAGTCATTGCATAAAGTGGGATGGCTTGTAAATCTGATTTAATAAATACCTCATTTCCCCTTTGGGATAACCACTTGATACTCCAACCATCAACTCTGCTTTTTATTTTGTCTTTAAGATTTTGAAACGAAGCTTTTTTGTTTCTACCAATCATATTTGGCAACCCCAAATACCATTCCAGATTATTTGAGTAACGCACTTCTAATTCAGCAACAATCTGATAACGGACAGAGTTAGTCGTATTTTTGCTGAAAAACTGTCGATTTCTCAAAGTTCACACACTGTCCTGAAAGCCATTCATACTCTTTTAGCAAATCCTTTAAAATTCGAGTGCTATGTAAGGAAGCCTCACTAAATAGAATGCTATCATCGGTAAAAAGAAGATGGGAGATGGGGGGACTATGTTGACTCACTTTTATTCCTTTGAGCAGACCGTTTCTCACACCAAGTCGCAAGAGAGAAGAAAGTCCCTCACCACATATCAGAAATAAAAAAGGACTAAGAGGATCTTCCTGTCTTAATTCCTTTTTTGGTTTAAAATAAGCACTTTGAGAATCATTAATGGTCACATGGTAAGATACAGTAGAGACACATCTCATGACCATATTTGTCCAATTAACATCAAATCACATCTTATCCATAATGGAACGAAGAAAATTCCACTCTACCTGATCATATGCCTTATTCATATCAAGTTTTAAGGTCATAACACCTTTCCTTCCACTACGCTTTTTATTAAAGGTATGAAACATCTCGTATGCCAAAATAATATTATCAGAGATCAGTTGTCCTAGCACAAAAGCACTCTGAACTGGATCAATACAAACATCAAGGACTTTTCGAAAACGATTCGAGATTACTTTAGCGATTAACTTGTATAAAACTGTACACAAACTAATTGTTCTAAAATCTTTCATGTTTGATGGGGAATGAATCTTAAGGATCAAAACAATGTTTGTTAAATTTAACTCATAAATACCTCTCTCCCTATTTAAAACCTCAAGACAAAATTGCATAATATCTTTACCTACAATATGCCAATATCTTTGAAAGAAGAAAGCCGGAAACCCATCACATCCTGGCGCTTTTAAAGAGCCCATCTCTTTTAGAGCAGAAAACACCTTTTTTTCTGTAAAGGTTGCAGTAAGGAACCTGCTATCATCAAATGAAATACATTCTTCCACTCCTTCTAGAAGATAACTTAAATTACCTCTTCCCGATTGGGAGGAAAAGAGATTCACAAAGTACTGTCTAGCCTTATCTACCATAATCGAACAATTCTCAGTTAGCGAACCATCCTCCCTTTCTAAAGTTTTCACCGTAGTCATTCTCTTTCTATGAGAAGCAAATTTATGAAAAAAACTAGCATTTTTATCACCAGATTTCAGCCAATTAGCCCTGGCCCTTTGCTCCCAGTAGATCTCATCTTTTTCAATTTCTCAATTTAACTGTAACTTTGTGTCTATGAGATTTGTAATTGAATCAAAATCCCTTTCACCATCTTACAGTTTTACTAGTTTTGCCTCAAGCCTTTTCTTTTCACTGTGATGCTTTAATTTAATCCATTTTGACCACTCAATTAAACCCATTCGGACATTCTCAAAACGTCCTAAAACATCCTTGCTATCCAATTGCCATAACGAATGTACCTCTTCTTTAAAAGGTTCCTCTATTGCCCACCATGCTTCAAATCTGAAAGATTATGCACAAGATTTTTTTACTGTTGATCTAAGGATATTAACAAAGGGCAATGATCAGAAAACGAATGGGGGAGATGATGGACCAAAGTCCCTAGAAACAAACATAACCACCTATCATTAGCTACTCCGCTATCTAGTCGCTCTCTTATATTATTTTTTGCCGAATTACCACGTTCCCAAGTAAACCATCTTCTAGTAAAACCCACATCAATTAAATGACAAAAATCAAGAGTGGATCTAAATTGTTCCATACGTTTTTCCTCTCTAGGAAGCCCTCCCTTCTTCTTTGACAAATATAAAATTTCATTAAAATCTCTACAGACCATCTAGGGAAGATCATTTTGAACAACCAGATCTTTTAATGAATTCTAGCTAGCTTCTCTATCATTAGTATTTGGTGAACCATAGAATCCAGTTAATCGCCAAACACTATCAGTACTAAAATCATTAATATTAACATCAATAAAATTAAAGGAAAATTGTCGAAGTGTCACTGAAACATCACTTGTCCATGAAAGACAAACACCTCCCTTTGATCCTTCAACACTTACATCAATACCAAAGGGAAAACCACATTTACGTCGAATCAACTCCATTCTCTTACTATCAACTTTAGTCTCCATAAAGAAGACTATTCGGGGCTTATGAAGCCTCAGCACATGCCGAAGCCTTCGAACCATTCGTAGGCCTCCCAACCCACGAACGTTCCAACTTAGAATTTTCATTGTGCCCGGTCAGCTAACTCTTATTACCAGGTATCGATCCTAATTTAGTTGGAGAAACAGATTCCAGTGAATTAATTCTTGTTAGCATCGAAACACTACTATCTGCCCCGCTATCTTCGGTCATTCTAAGTTTCTTCCCAATTGTCCTATATTCAACATCATCAGAATTATTTACCTCTATAAAAATTTTCCTTTTACCACCATTAGAATGCGTCATAGACAGATCATCAGAAGCTATCCGAACATAACACCGCCATCTTCTGGTTTCTTTAAGAGGCTCATTATAAATTTGATCACCTACCTCAGCATTTTTTCCTTCATCAAACACCTCACTCCCACAAAATAGATTTTTACTGGAACTTGGTTGCATAATTCCATTAGGAGATGTCATTTTAGCAACAGAATTTTCATTGCTTATTTCTTCATTAGAATCCTCTACAAATTCAATAACCCTACCCACCTCTCTTGTTTTTTGGAATTCTACTTCGACTGGTACTAAAGTAGTAGTCTTCCAATTTGATTCCAACACTATGTCCACCTTCTCCTCCTTGTCTCCCTCATACGAACACTGTTTCATCTGCCTATGATTGGAAATTCCAAGGCAAAGGCTTTTCTTTCCCACCATGCTAGATTCGGCCTTCAAGGCTAAAGAAAAAGGGTAGTTTTCTTCCGATGACTCCTTTAAAGATGAAGAAACTGTTACACACACTTGGAGACTATGGCCCATTATACCACACCCATAGCAGAATACTGGCATACTTTCATACTTGAATGGAACCCAGCTCTTATCTCCTCCGTCTGAAACCATAAATATTCCACGACGTAAAACTTTTTTAACATTGAGTATAACTTGAATTTGACAATAATCACTTTTAACTTTCGATCTTAACAAACCACCAAAGGTGGATCCAATGATATGCATTAAATCTTTTGGATCACATTCGAGAGGATACGGCCCTAATTGAATCCAATATGGAGACATTAGCAAACAAATTTTCTTCCTATCTATTGCTTCATTAATTCTGTCAAAGAGAATAACTTTAAGGCGAAACAACCATGGCCTTCCATCCAAAACCGATTCTAAATCATTCTCATCGTCAAAAACAATTAAAAATAAATTCTGACCTTTTAATTGGATTTCAAACTTTTTCTTGGTCTTCCAAATACTTTTCATTTGTGCTCTAAAACTGTCAGGATTATAAGATTTCATAGTCCAAACAGAACATAAAATAGAAGACTTTTTAGGCAGTATAATCTTCGAGCTCTTAACCGATAATTGTATCATCTCTTCTTCAGAAAGAGAAACGTCAATATCCACCATCTTTTTTGAGAAAAAAGTCACCACTTTACTCTTAACCCTAGCCATAGATACTACCGCTTCTCCAAAGAAAGCACGCTTGACTTTTTTTAGTAAATTAAAGTTAAATGATTAAATTTTCAATAGAAAATTAAGAATACTTAAATACAAACTTGATTCTGTAAAATATTAAAAAATAGATTATATTTAAAATTGAAAATATCATCTTCAAATTTTAACTTAAATTATTCAATAATATTTTTAATATTTAATTTATTAATGTTTTTCATTATGAGTTGATTTTTTTTTCGATAAATTATAAGAGGAGGATAAAATTTTAACCATAACACCCCATTTCAACAACAATTATATATATATATATTACTACAAAATCACCACAAGTTCTAGATTCCATCATCCTTCATCAATATTTCCAATGATTAATGTAATTTTCTTTAATCTCCAATTCGGATTATTTTCATCTGAAGGAAAAAAAAAACACTAATTTTGTGGTAATTTTGGCCTATTCATCCATTTTTTGTGTTTGGGCTGACTCTAATGATGTGACAGTGACATGTATATCCAGCATTCGATTACCATAGATGTATTATTATTACTATTATTTCTTTTCATGGTATATTCCTTCATGTTTCTTCTTCTCTTTCATATGTTACTTAATGGATGGTACAAGAAGGATTAGAGAAAGCTTCATTAGGTCTCGTATGTGAAATTTTGTTTAAAGAAGATTAAAATTTATGGATTATTGGTCAATTTCATTAAGATATATACAATTCATTTCTACAATTAAGCAAGTATTCTAGTTCTGGAATTGTTGGTCTGGTTCTGATTTTGTTCATGTAGAGAAAGGTGATTGGTGATGTTGCATCAATATTGAGCAGTTAAAGTCCAGAAGCTCTATAGGTGAATCAAACTTGGCTTGGTATTTACGATTTGAGTTATTTTGAAGATATATTTTCAAGGGTCCTGGGGGGGGGGGGGGGGGGGTCCCTGTTGATTCATGGAACCATCATCATCTGCTCTGTTTAAAAGGGCTCGACCTCCTGGCAATCGGGACCAAGTACCTTTATGCTTAGTCGATGGTTGCACTGCAGACCTCAGCCAATGCAGGGACTACCATCGTCGCCATAAAGTGTGTGAAGTCCACTCTAAGACCCCAAAAGTTATTATAAGGGGTCAAGAACAACGGTTTTGCCAGCAATGCAGCAGGTAATACCATTGATGGATTGCAAGAGAAGTGGAAATCAAATTCATAACTGCTCTTATCCTGCCTGCCCCTTGTGTTCCATTCTTTTTGGTTGCATTTCTTAATGGTAATCAGTTTCTGGTGAATGCAGGTTTCATTGTTTGGTGGAGTTCGATGAAGGAAAACGAAGCTGCAGGAAGCGTCTCGATGGACATAACCGAAGACGAAGAAAACCTCAACCTCATTCTCTATCAGTAAATCCAGGAAGATGTCTTTCCAATCTCCAAGGTTTGTCTGGATTTCGTAATGTTCAAATAAGAATCTTGTTTTCACCTTCTTATTCCCATGTACATGTAGTAGCTTTGCTTGTTCTGATATAAATTAATGAGACTTTGCTGCAGGTTCTAGACATTTACCGTCCAGTAGTCCCCAAATATTTGCCACTACTGCCATAACCTCTTCTTGGTTGGGAACTGCCAAAATGGAACCTGATATAGGCTTGGAATTGAGTTTCTTCCGTGGATCCTTTCCACACAGCTACAAAAAGGGAAGAACAGTTGTCATTATTACCAACCAATAATTCATCACTCAATGGAGTTTCTGTTTATCAGTTTCCTTCATTAAGCAATGGTGTAGACAGCAGCTGGAAAATGTTCTCGAATGCAATCAACTCCGATCGTGCTCTCTCTCTTCTGTCATCACAGCCGGCTGAGACTCGGGAGATTGGTTTGAAACCCATGGTGCCATCTGGTCCAACTTTATCACTGATCCCAAACATGCAATATAATGGTGTACCAATGGAGGGTGAGCAAGTGGGAACTGTTTTAGCCACTGATGGAAATGGTAACACCAACATTGATGGACAAGAAATGTTTGGATCTGCAACTCGTACTCAGCAGAGACTATCCTTCTCATAGGAGTAATATGCGCCATTTCCATCCGTGTAGCTTGAAATCGGTGGGAGCAAGTAGCTTCAAATGCTTGTATCTTTTTCAATTACAATGTTGATATATTGATGTAGTTTTGAAATGAGTTGCTTAGGAATTGGGAAGTTTGTTTTAAAACCAGAGAGTAGTTTGGGTTATTTAAGAGCGAGAGAAGCAAAGTTCAAGATTATCCGGTGGAGTTCATCCATTCCACTCTTCATAATTTAATTAGAATAAAATGCTGCAATGAAACAACGCAACATGACTACCCTAACAACACAATTGCTGACGTCGCGGCATATTCTATAGCAAGTGATATATCATCAATCTTATCTCAAGATGCCACCAACTATGGTGTCTTCCTAAAACCCTAAACTTGAACCATATCTTTTATATGAAATAGAAAAAATTATTTTATAGATAATTCCCACCATCATATCATTCAAAGTTACTTTTCAATTATTTAATGAGATTTCAACAATTTTTTTCATTTCATTAACACATATTTTTGATAATTTTTTTACTTCGAATTTCGAATCTTAAACTTTGAGGCTCGAACACTAAACCTTAAACTTTAATCTTAAACTCCAAACCCCGAAGTCGAATTCTAAACCTTAAACTCTAAACCTCGAACTTTAACTCACAAACCCAAATCTTAAACCCTAAACTTTATATCTCAAACCCCAAATTTTAAACCTTAAATTTCAAACCTAAACTTAACATCTGAACCAAAATCTTAAACCTCGAACCTCGAACTTTATTTTAGGTTTGTTTTCATATATTTAAAAAAATGGTTTATACCATACGGGGAAGTAAATTGTTCCAGCATAGCCACCGACCTTGAACAAATTGTGCTAAATTCAAACAGGAGGAACAAGGTCGTCGGGTCAAGTCTTCTAAATTAAAATAGGGGTCAGCTCAATCAAATTCAAATGCGAGCAAGGCATCGAAGTTGAAAGCCCCAATATAATAGGCGAAGAATATATCCATTTATCCAATTCCCTGCTCTGTCTGGGATGAATAAATTTGATTCTGATGGACGGGTGTGGGGCTAGCCAGCCAGGGTTTTCATGTCTATCATCAAAGCAACAAATTCAAATTTTATATATTTTTTCAGTAAATTAAATAGTACACATGCACGTAAAAGCTAGTTTCTATTGGCTTCTTTAGTCAATTATTGGTTCATTCTCGGAATTAGATGATGGAAAGGCACAACGCTCTCGCTCTATATATAGGGGAGTCTAAGTTATCCTTTCATCACCACTCGGCTTCTTCTGGTTGGTGTTTTTAGTTAACTGAAATGGAGGCAACTCAAAAGAAGGGGTTTTTCAAAGGCAAGCTAGCCAAGTCTTTGTGTCGAGTTACGAAGGTGGTTCCTTGGCCTTGCCCACCATCATCCATTCCAATGGTGTCTAAGTAATTCCTATGCTGCTATTTCCAAGCAACAGCCAAGTGGTTTTCATGAACAGAAGAGTGTTGCAAAGCTTCCATCAACCATGCCCAAGGATTCTACTGCTAGTTTCTGTTTTTACGACCACAACAGCTTGCCATTTGACGCTTTGGGCGACGAAAATGTGGACTCCAAGGCCACGAGCTTTATTTGTAACGTGCGAGAACGTTTTAAGCTTGACAGGAACTGACCTTTACAGCATTAATCTCTCATAAGCCACAGTTTGGATGTTTATAGTTTATAAACAAGGTTTGGATCCATCCTTAATTCTATTAATATCATCTTTCACTATTAAAATATGAATAGAGATAGGGGTAATTCTCTATTGTTGAATATAGATTATCCTCACCACTTTTGTATGATATTGCTGACTCTGTTTAATGAAATTGATTGAGCTATATTCAAAAGATAGAAAATATAAAAAGAGTAATGATTACAACAGTTGTTTAACGATTCAATTATATTCCCTTTCGAACGTATTTTAACATTACGGTTAGTATAGTTATTATTTTAGGTATGATCTAAATTCGAGTTGTACTAATCACGTTATTATTAGAGCTTTATTCTCTTCTTATAATTCATAAAAAAACAAATTATATTCCCTTCCACCTAAAAACGAGTTAAAAATTAAACAGAACAAATGATTGGTTTTAATCTCATTGAATGAAGAAATCAATATAATTGTAAACAAATTGAAGCGAGTTGGGCAACATCCAATTTCATTTTATATCAAAATGGGCCAAGCCCGTAACCTTAGAAGGTCTAATAATTAACCCATTATCATATAATATATTGATGTATTTAGATGGTAGTATTTGTTCATACTTTTTTAAAGTTTTGATAACATATACCCGAGACTCATAAGATGAACAACATCCTCTTTTCTACTGGAACCACTTATTGATTCATATACACTAACTTTTTTAAGTGTTATATTAAGCCTTATTTTTTTTTTCTACAATATTAAGCCTTATCATTATTGGCAAAAAAATCATATTTAAAACTTAATTTAAAAATGTGACTCGCTTTAAATATAATTAAAAAAAACAAGTATTTTGAAATTTAAAATTTTCATTTTTGCTTCCGTGCATTCTTTTATAATATGTATGATTATTTTTTTTTAAAAATATTGTAATTATATTTGATTTATAGGTTAAGAAATATAAAACAAGTAAAAATTAATCGATAATGATATATTGTATTAGTTACAATTTTGAGGCATTTATTCATCGTGATTATCATATTATGTTTAATACTTATGTTGATTAGTGAGAACATTTTTAAAAAAAAAGTAAATATAATTTTAATATACGATTTCATATAATATCAATGAAGATCAAACAAGTTTTTATTATTTTAGAAGGATTAAAATGTAATTTTATTTTTATTAATTAAAAAATTAAAATTTTTAAAAAATCTAAATAAATTTTTTTTATTTTAGGGACGCACCTACCACCACTAACTACGCCCGTGATCCAAGGCAAGGTAAACATTGAAACCTTTCATGTTAATTCAACTTGTTGCTAGATCAACCTCCATAATGCAGGTTATAAACTTGAACTAAAACCAAAAATTAATAGAGTAAGGACAGTCACTTTAGTCGATGGAATTGGTAGCATGATGCTACGGTGAGTCGAGGATAAAAGGCACGACAAAGGTGAGAGTGTTAACGGTGTAGTTGGGTGATGATGGTAAGGACAAGTTGAAGTGGCAGCTCGAAAGAATAATTTAATTTCGACTCCCTTAAAATATTTTTACCTTCACTCTTGAGTGTAAATGTAAGGTGAAAGTGATGATTGGACAATGGAAGAACATTAAAGAAAAATTTATGAGGGTTTTGAAACCGAAAAATAAATTTTATTCTTCAATTTGAACATTTTGAAATAAATAAAAGAAAATTATTAAACCTATCTCGATTCTATACTAATCTAAAATTAATATTTTCGGAGCATTACAAATTCAACTATATAATGCAATTTAATATTAGTTAAGCATTAATTGATCAAAAAGGTAATATTTACTTATATTAACAATAATGAGATTAATGCAACTCGAACCCATATTATATCTAGAAGAATGAACACTTTGATTATTAAGCCGACACATGAATTCAAAAAGTAACAATTTAAAGTAGGATGGGGAATCTTGTTCTCCACTGTTTTATAGGGTCATTGAAGGCTAGGAATAAAGTGATATTCCAAGATTCAAGGACTTGGAACCGAGAGACAATAGCTTATGTAGTTAAATTTTCTTCAGATATTTGCTAGACAATGTTGGAAATAATTATTACAGCAAAACGAAATCATTAGTATTGATTGGTAAAAATAATAAAATAAACAAAATAAAAAATGATTGTGTCGCGAAAGAATCACTGTTTTAGAAGCGAAATTATCTTGATTGATGTAATCTTCGAAATTGGATGTTACCTCCTAAAGTTAACATGATCTTTCAGAATTTTATATACCCAAAAATTTGAAGTGGATATCAACGGTACTGCTCTTCTCGAAACAAATTCAAAAAGGAAAAAATATTTTCCGTTGAACGAAACAAGCTTTATAAATAGAGGAGAGAAAAGCTAGAGCGAAAAATTAAATATTTTCGGTGTATTTTGCAAATGAAAAATCTCTCATTATTTATAGGCTTGAGGTTGAGGCTAAACATGACTAGAAAACAATCGAATTTATGACATTAAATTCGTTGTCTCCAATCAATCTTTAATAAGTTGCAGAATATGAAATAATTTATTCAATCAATCAAAATAATTTGTTCAATTTAATCAGAATAATTTATTTAATTTAAAATCAATCAGAATAATTTTAGAGATTGACAATTTTAATATTTTAAAAAGATTCAAGTATTAGCAGTACATACAATTTGCAAGCTAAACTCTCAGGTATTCGAGAAGGTCTTCAATTGGAAAAGAGGTTGCACATCCAGCAGCTTAAAATATTATAATTTTTTAAATTTTATCTATTTAATTTTAATAAATACTAGAAATTTTAACACACACGAACAAAAATATGTTTAAAAATAACTTATAATAAATAATAAAATATTTTATCTGAAACTAAGTAATAATAACACATGAAATAAATACAATATTAAAATTTAATAATAGATTAAATTGAAGTAAAACGAAATTTAAACAAATGAATACATCATATTAAGATTATTAAATGAATACAATTATGTGTTAATATCTTTAATAATACTATTAATATATATACAATTAATGGAAGTAATAAAGTGTGCATAATAAAATTAAAATGTATAAAAAAAAATTTAATAAATTTTTAATTGAGTGATAAATTAAATATTTTATTAATACAATTTGTTCAAGTTCAAATCTCATCATAAGTATATTTTTATGAGGTTTTCAAATAAAAATATTAAAATACTATCAAATAATATAAATTATTTTAATTATTAAAAATTATTTGAATAATTTTTAATTAAATTAATGATTCGATTGTTGGTGACACCAACTCAATTAAAAGTTTAGAGCATAATTCTAAATTATTTTTTAACATATAAATCCTTTAAAGTTGCATTGTCTTTGAATGTGCGTCCAACCTACAATATGGTGCACAAACGAAAATTACATAATATCATTTCATCAAATTTAGGGTTTTTTTAGATGAATATTTATTTTTAATATGATATGATATGTTACGTTTAATTTTTCTTATTTTACATATCATCATTATTTTTATATTAAAAATAAATAAATACATCATCCATCTAAAAAAAAATTGACAATAAAAATAGAAAAGGGCACATCCCAAAATTTTTAGAAATTTTATTAGTAAAAATTCGAATTTTGATAAAGATTATACTTTTTGGAGCCGTGGAATTTAAAATAGAAGGATAAAGTTGTATTTTTATTTAAAAAGAAATCGTGTTATCTGTTAAGTTTGTTATGATATCCACTTGGCAAATGCCAGTATGCTCCACGTCATCCCCCAAATTCATTAAAAGGAACGCAAAGTTGCGTATTCCAATTCGAACTTGGAAATTTCTCTTTACGGGGGTTTCTGCAAGTTCCTTTAATTGGAAATAACAGCAGCACCGTGGCTCTTTCCTCTCAGTTTCCCCCCAGAATTTCCTCCACAAACAAACAGCCTGAACCTTTGCCTTTCAGAATTTTCTTATCCATTCAAACAACGGGCTATATCATTTTCATTCATTTGTTTTACCCTAAATTAATTTTTTTAATAAAATTCTTTTGATTACAGGGTCTAGGAATTTTTCATATTCCAAATTCCTGTTCGATTTTGGCTGAGAAAAAAAATCATGAGAAGACGATTGGAAAATCAGCGGCATGAGGATCCGTATTCGAGGGCTTTCCACGAGCTGTCGGGACTGGTTATGAGCCTTCTACGATCGCCGCTAGCTTCGGTTCCTTCCGCCAACCAATCACCGGCGTTGTCCAGAAGGCATCATTCCCCACCAGTACCGACAATGAAGAACATATCTCCGGCCGGATTCGCTTGGCTGATGTTAGGGACATCGGTTTCATTGATGCTTGGTGGATCAGTTACTTTCTTTTTAGGATTCATGTTGATGCCTTGGCTTCTTTGCTTGGTCATGGTTCTTTACGTTGCTGGAATTGTTTCTGCGGTTTCCATGTTATGTCGTTCAATTATTTGTTATGCCATGGCTCCTCTGCTGCGGCGGAAGGAAATTCCTGGTAATTTTTTATTTTATTTTAGATGATACTGTATGCACGGGTTGATGTTATGTTGTTGTTGTCTTTGGTTTACGTTTTTCATGATTTGGATGTTCATTTTTTATAAACATTCCTTGTGCTTTGTTATTTGATTCTAGGTTTTGTGATGCTTTAATGCCTTTTAATTCTACTAAATAGGTCTTTTACACAGCAGGAATTAAATCCCTAGAATTTGCAGATTACTTGTGGACAACTAGGAAATAGAGCTTCATATTTAACGACTGGCTTTCAAGGTGAATTTTTATGCTCCTGCATTTTATATTTGGAATACTTAGAATACTTTGAATTATTTAACTTTATGCATTGATCTTCTTGAGAGCTTTTTATGCCATCAATGGTGAAAACTTTTGTTGAGAGTGAAAGTATGTTTAAGAATTACCTAAACAGGTTGTTGCATAGTGAATGCATTTGCTTTGGGCACTCACTGAGATTATGGGTATGGCAAGTTCAGCATATGACAAAAATTGTTGGTGTGGAAGAAGAGAATAGCTAGTAGTGGATTGTTGGTTGATCAAACTAGCTGAATTTGAGTGTGTTATTTAACTCTAGACAAATAATATGGCAGCATTCATTTTTTATGAAGAAACTGATGTTTCTGAATATTTGTTTGCATGAAACTACCTTTGCCTTTTTTTGCTTAATATTTGGTGATAGGCATTGCAGAGTGGAAGCTGATGTGGGTGTTGGAGTTGGGTGATTGGTGCTGTATATACAAGAGAGTATAGCAGGTATCTTCAAGTATTAATGCTGATTCTGATTATATTCTTGGTCTAGTTGAAGCATTTAATTCATCATTGAGTATTCTTATTTGCCACAGGAAATTGAGCTTTCTTAATAAGCCTTTTGATTATTTAAGATGCATGGTTTGTATAATATTAGAACTTATGAAATTCAGTGTGGATTTGACTGGGGGTTGAGCGCTGTGACATATCGTTATAATATCTAATTTCATCGTCACCTTTTGTCCATCCAAACCTACCCTCATCCCTCATCCCTCATCCTTCAATCTGGGATCCAGTTGAAGAGGGCCCAAGATTTTGTGCAAACTAGACTAGGGCCATTTTGCTTCAGTGGTAAGGTGATGGGAGGACTGAATAAGATATCCATTTTGACTGGAAATAAAGTTTCCTTGGTATATTAATAATTGGCAGAATTTTATATAGGGATTATTTGCAACATAAACTTTTCATCCCTTCAATTTTATAATTATTATTAATTCATAAATATTATCTGAATTAGTTCTTATATATTTATGAAAATATTATCTTATTTTTATTTATGAAGTCATACTTTTTTTTTGAAATTAACATAAATATTAATATTATTGTAATAAACATATTACTTCAATTGATTATTTTGAAATTTTTATTTTTATATTTAAATGTTTAACTAATAGCTATTAAATTTTTTAATTAATATATATAAATATTACATTTAATTTCAAATATCACATGTAAATTAAATTAAAATTTAAGTAATACATCTTAAAAGTTATATTTTTAATTTTAAATAAATTAATTAGATAGTTTTCTAGTTCAATAAACCGAATTAGAATAAATAAAAAATGTTAATATTATTTTAAAATTATTCTATCAAAATATAATATTTATATAATATTATTCAAAATATACATTTATAGTTGCACAAAAATATATTCATAAATGAACAATATTATTATATGCTACTGCTCATTGAAAAAATTTATTATCAAAATTTATTAATTTTAAATTAAAACTATACTTCTATATAATATTATTTTTTTTGGTATAAAAAATTTAAAACATTTGAATAGCCAATAAGGCTTTAATTCTGTTGGTAAAAGTAAAAGTCCTAAATCATTGAAAATAGATAATGCTTTTATAGTTTTTTGGTGAATTATAATAATATGATAAAATTTGAACAATAGACACTATTAACGTAATTCGAATTCAAGTTACATCTGATGCGGTAAACATCTTTGATCATCAAATTATTTACATTTTAGTGTATAAATCTTGAGTTTTTATCCTTTTTAACTTTTCTTTTTAAGTATGAACAGATATTACCATATAATCACACTAGTATATTAAAAAAAAAAAAATTTAACCTATAGAAGCCACATTATCAATTAACCCACAAAGAAAAAAATAAAAAAAATATTTATAATTTTTGTTAAAAAATTATATAATTAACGAATTGATCCCACAAAAAATTTGAAATGCCCTACAAAAAAATTTGAAAATGATCCACCAAAATTATACATTTATTGTCAATATAGGAGGATATGGATTTGAATGCGTTGAAGCGTATTATTCTCCTATTTATGGGTTTGGGAGGGGAGACAGGCAATTCTAACATCATGTCAAAAAAAAAATATATAATCAAAATCTATAATAATAAAATCAGAAATTTTTAATTTTTTATTTTCCTTCAACCCTCAACACTTTTTCACTCAAATTTCTCTTATTCTCTCTCCCACACTTTCTAAAATTTTTACAAGGTATGTAATCAATCTTTTAACACTTATAAGTTAGTCTCAGTTATTTGGTAGCGACTTTATTTTTTTTTCAATTACTATTGATTAATCTCTAGAAAATTATGATTGTGACTAACTTCTAGAAATTTAGGATTTTGGTTGTTCTTGTGATTAATTAGGATTTTTTATGGTAGTTTTAGTTTTTTTATTATTATTAAATGAGTTTGTGATATTAATTTTATATGAGATTTTTAACATATTGGAAAATTGTAATGTTTAGGTTAATTAATACAAATCATTGAAAAATTATGATTAATTATATTTATGATCTTGAATTTCTTAAATATTGACTAGAAATTTAATATTTTTATTAAAAATTAGTTGTTGCTAGTGTAATTATTATAAATCTTTGCAAAAATCTTTGTTTTTAAAACTTAAATTTATTTGTTATAAATGTTGGCTTGTGTTAATTTTTTTAGTGTCTATAGCAAGTGTGGAAATAGTATTTTTGAAATGAAATTTTAGAAAAATCATTTGAGGAATCGAATTAGAGATTAATAGATGAATAATTATTTGATTACATATGTTGAGAAAAATATCTTTAACAACATTGATAATGAGAAAATAATTCAACAATTTTAAGATATCAGACAACGTTATTTACAATTATAAAAAAGGTACATATTATTTAAATTAATTTTATGTACATTATTTTTAGTTTCATTTTAATAGTTTTGTAATAGCTTTACATTTAACCAACGACATTGGTTTATCCATGATTAATGTTATGCTTTAGTTTATATGACTAGGGATGACAATGGAGCGACGAGGGGAAGGATAATACTAAATCCATTACTATTCTATAATTGGAACGCTTTGCTCCACCACTTGCCCCAACTCACTCTGGATATATAATATTAAAAATCATTATTAACTTTATGGATGTTTGATGCATCCATCACGGCCCACCTCGCTCCACATCAATTTAAATTTTGCTATTTATCTTTATGTTTTCCAATCCTTTTAAAATCAAGAAAATATTTAAACATAATCATTCAAAAAATATTTAAACATAAAATACATTATTTTTCTATATTACATTATTACTCTTTTAATAGTTTATATATACAAGAATAAAATGGTAATTTTATATAGTGGAGCAAGAAGGAACAGTTCAAGCAATTACCAAAAGCGTTTCATACCTACTATTTAAATGAAAAAAATCCACTTGCTCCCTTATGTATCTATTTTTCAAACAAAAAAATCTGCTCTATCTAAAACAGATCGGATCAAAATCCATGAGATGGTTTGGGTTTTACTATCCTTGTATATGGCTTTTATAAATACTTTATTTAAAAAAAATTGATCTTACAATCCAAATTTCTTGACTGCTCCCCTATCACAATAATATATATATATATTTCAATACTACAACACAACAAAATTTCTATCTCATTTCTTGCCATATTTTTTAGAACCTAATTAGGTTTTTATAGAAATAAAAATTAACAACTAATTAAGCATAGCAAAAGAAATTACATGAGACTCGAATAAGCAAAAATAATCTAGGAACTCTACTCACATTGTAACCTCCTTTACCCGACTCAAGAGATATGATCGGATGCAGAAGTTATTTATGTAATTATACCTTCACACAATCCGATAATCCACAATCATTCACAAACATTCATATATATATATATATATAGTCTAAAATTAAAATAAAATAATTAAACTTCAAAAATAAATACCGAAAATCCCCGAAATTAAAATCATCTTACAGCCCAAATAAAATAATAATCAACAAACTATGATGAAAACCCAAAATAAAATAAAAGATAAATAAAATAAATATATAATTATGCCTCCGAGTACCAAGTCACCTATGTCTCAAGTATCTGTAAAGGAAACTGTACGGAAATGAGCTATAAAGTCCAGTGTGTCTCTAAAGCACATACAACCTAGAATATAATATCGCAACAAATTACAACGTAAAAAGTAACCAAAAATCATGTTACAATCACATGCATAATGCAATGCACCTATTCTCCAACACACCAACACAATGAAAAGGTTACCCAGAACCTTTTACCTACGAATCGTCACCAAGCGCAGTATGGTTTTAGTATCAGCGGTTTTAAAAAGGTGATAACCACGTCTTCCACCATACAATCCCAACCCATAAACATACAGTGGTATGATTACATAAATATCTCAATTTTAGTCTCAATCTCAATCTCATAATATTTCTCATATATCATAGCGCACAGTAGAATAATCACAATAATTTTAATCAATCACATGCCTTGTAAATATGCATGACAATATCAACATGCTTTACACAGCTTAACCTCAATCATACCATCTTCACATCACAACATAATCATCACAATAACAATATACCACAATACAACATGTAATCACATATGACAACATCTCATACAATAAGTTATGTTATAGTTAGAAACACAGCTCTAGGAAGCAAAAACTCTAACGACGAGGAGGTCGTCCACCATGCACTGATCGAGTACCCGTTCTAACAGGATTAGATCCTACAAACACAACTAAATATTAATATTATTCCTAACCACCAATTAAACACAAAACTTAACTAGAATAACTCACGTATAACTCTCGGAACTGGTGCAGGAGTAGGTTGCACAGGTGGAGGAGGAGGTAAATCGTCAATCTCGGAGTCGTCATCACCTAAACACAAATGCCTCACATTAGATTACCCAAATTAAATCTCTAAATAACTCTAAGTAAAATTAAAGATAAAACAGTCAAACCGAGGCTTTCGTGTTTGAATTTGACAACATGGATAGTGGAAACGAACTTAAGATGTTGAAAAATGATAGGGTAAGGTTTATCGAAAAAAGTCAACGATCAACGGTCAACTGTAAATGATCAACGGGTTCCGGTTGGGTCAATGGGTTCAAGTCGAGCCGATCGGGCTTTTTGGTTCACTTGGTTTGGGTCAAAAGGTTTGGCTTTAGTTCAAAAGGGTTTGGGTTTGGTGTTGATTAAAATTGGGCTTATTTGGCTTGAGGTTTGGGCTTAGACAAAAAGTTAACCCACTTTACATAACACCAACAAGGCACTTAGGGTTTGAAACACCCCCAATGATGGCACCAACCCACCACCACCACACATGGCACACGACCAATAAAAAAAATACCAAAAATAAACAATCAAAACCTTCCTTACTCACGAATCACTCACCAAAGTCACAAATCACAGCACAACAGTCGATGTACGATGAAGGAAGGTGACGAACGAAGGTTGACGGGAATGATTTGAGGTGAAGGTTAATTCACAAGATAATGAAAAGAATTTTGATAGTGGCGGTGAAACGAACGGCCGATGAAAAACCTTCGTCGGAGCAACGTTGAAAAAATAAGGGAGAGGAAAATTCATAAAAAGGGTTAAGGGTGTTTAAATATCCTAAACAATATGGACATTTACTCGGAGGTCCCTAAAAAATATTAGGGTTTTTACATTGCCCTTAAAACTTCACTCGCATCTCAAATAAGTCCTAAGTTACATAAATTAGCCTATAAATTTACCAATTTCCTAATTAAGTTTTGCAAATTAAATTTAAGGTGTTACAACTCTCCCCCCTTAAAAGAAATTTCGGCCTTGAAATTTACCTGGACCAAAAAGATGTGGATACTGAGCCTTGATGATGGATTTAGGCTCTCAAGGAGCCTCCTCATAATTATGATTGCGCCACAAGATCTTGACCATCCTAATGGGCATCCTCCTAAAAACCTTCTCATCCTGAGCAATGGTTTAAATCGATTCTTCCTCAAAACTCAAATCAGGACGAACCTCGATCTCCTTAATAGGCACAATATGAGACAAGTCCGACCGATAACGCCTCAACATAAAGACATGAAAAACATCATGAATCTGCTCAAGTGATGGTATTACAAATGACATAGATTTTCTTCCCAAATTAGTGTTTACATTGTTCATTTTATACTTCATTTAACATGCATTATTAGCATTTTATACTTAATTTTCATGTTTTCCAACTTATTGACAGTAAGTTTAAATTCTTGTTATTTTTATCTATTTTTGTACTAATGTCGACACAAGCAGTCAAAATATTGCGTTTTAATTGTCAGCGCAAGAACTCAGCCTAAAAGCTTAATGCTGAACAATTGTAACCACAAAATCACCTGAATATTGCGATAAAGAGATGTCGCCACATTGAAACTGAATCTCAAATTAGAAGAATCAAGCTGAATTCACAGATGGAAACACCAACGTAAGAATTTCACAGATGTCGCTGCGATTACAAATTCAGAATACATCCAGTGATACAGCGACAATCTACAGATCTGAGAAGAACATACTAGAACTGCGTAAGTGCACAGCTACATTTTAACTAATTTTAATAGCTACAAAATCCAGATCTAGATCTGAGAGAGAAAGCTGAATCCTGTAACATTTTAGAGGCTATAAATAGACGAACAAAGAAGGAAAGAAATCATCAAAAACAAGGGGATTAAATTCTAAAAATTTTGTGTGAATTGAAAGTTTGAGCTGAAAATCGGTGAGCTGATGAAGCAAGTCCACAACTGCTTTTGGCAAGAAGTGCTTGATGTTGCATAAGAGGAACAATTAGGGAGTAAGCCTAGTAGTCTAGAGATAGTAAGTTTCGTTGTACTCTTTAATTCTTCTTAAATGATGATGGATTCTGATGATATTAAATGAATACGAGAGTGTCTTTTAATGTTATATCATTTTGATTCTTATTCTACATTGCTTGTCAGTTTATTCTTGGATCTAACTGCTTTAAGCATGAGAGTGAAATTGTAATGCGTCGACATCAAGAGATGCAGTGACAGGTTAGGTTAACAAGTGGGTTAGGTTAGAGCTACTCGAGACTGGATAAAAACCAGTTACTTGTTCTTAAGTACATATCGTTGTTCACACCGAGAGGTGGAGTAATCGTGGGTATTTGATTCAGGATTAAGTAAGGAGCTATTGTTAGTAAGAAATTAAAGAGACTTCATTGCAATGATAATCCATCAATATTTCACGTTGTTGATGCATCCAGCATTGCAACTTAGCTGATTCAGTGAACTATTTTTACCCTTTACACTTGGTCACATTTATATTTCATGCATTTTAATATTCAATACTCAACACTTAACACAATTGGATTTATTTTCAGTACACTGACATTAACCTCTGAAATTTACTTTTAATTGTGTTGACATTACTGATCATTTTTAGTATGCAGATTTGACATAATGGACTGACATCAGTACTCACATTACCTTTAATTTCAATAGTTGTTGCTTTGACATTGTAACATCAAGAACCCATTCCTCGAGGGATCGATATCCGATAGAATTGTCTATCAACTATACTTGCAGTACCAACACTGGAAGGTGTGGTAATTGTGAGTACTTGGGTCTTTGTTAAACAGAGAGTTTGAGATCTCATTGAGACATAATTACGACGACAATTCATCTATTAGTTACCTTGTAATCAAATTTAACGTTGCCAACTTGTGAAGTCAATGATCCTCTCTAATTCTTTACACTTAGTCTATTTTTTTTATATTTATGAATTTACATTTACAAACAGTTTCAACAATCAAATCATCTTTTATTCATTTGTTCTGACATTTTATATACATTTGCACTGACAGATTTTAATCTTAGCTTATGTAGTTTAATCGATTTGCATTGACATTACTCTTAACAAATTTTTTATTTGAACTCTAATTACGTCGACAAATTTAAGCAACAAGAACATCATCCTCGTGGGATCGATATCTGATAGATTCATCTCTATCTATTATACTTGCATCGACAATGTCCGCTTGCACATTTGCTGTGGCGTTCATAAGCCAATCAAGTTTTGGCGTCGTTGCTGGGGATGATGTTTGTTTGATGTTTATTTTTGTAGTTGCATTTTACTATTATTTTTTTCTAACTTTTATTGATTAACTAATTTTTTGTTGATTTTCTTTTTAAATTATTTTTAGGTATTTATGTACACAAGGAGAAATCTTAACAACATTGTTAGATTTGATCTGGAAATTGAAAGAACAATTCGGAGGATGAGACAAGAGCAAAGAAAGATGGATGGAAATAATAACGATCTACTACTATTTCTGCCACAAAATGTTTTTCCTCCAGTACACCCACAAGGAGTCAACAATATGCTGCCATAAAGAGAGCAAATTCCAGACAAGACAATTAGAGACTTCGTTGTTCTTGTGCTCGACGATTTACAACCATGGGTTGTTAGATCAGCAATACAAGTTGGGAATTTTGAAGATGCAAGGAAGCATGTCAAATCTTTTCTACTTATATGTACTTCTTTCAGTCAACACGGTGTTCCTGTTAGCGTCTTAAAGATGCACCTATTCTCTTTCTCTTTACAAGGAAGGGCACGTACATGGTTTCTTGGTTTATTGGATGGATCTATTACCTCATGGAATGTGCTAGCAACTTAGTTTGTCTTGCGAGTCATCTATAATGAATGCTAGATTATGGAATGATAGCACAACATACCATCAACTAGATGATGAGAATTTGCACATTACGTGGGAACATTACAAAACTCTGTTTAAACGTTGTCCCATGCTTGGAATCCAACAGGAGACACAAATCGAGATATTCTACAATGGATTAAATACGCAGACAAGAAATCTTGTCGATGCATCTACTGATGGTCCTTTGTTGGATTGCACTTACAATGAAGCTGTGCGAATCTTGGAAAGAATTACACAAAATGATTATCAGTATCCGATTTCTCATTCTACTCAGGTGAAAACAAATCTTGGAGTTATTGAGTTAGATGTCATCTCAGCCCTAAGTGCACAAGTATCCTCACTGGCAAATATGATCAAGAACATGAATGGGACGAATGATGTTGTTCCTATTCAAGTAGCCCAACAAATGGATGTCCCGATATTGTCTTGAGAAATTTACGGTGACAACCATAGTTATAAGGATTGTCCACAGCATGCTGAAAATGCATTTTATGTTAATAACATCCACGAAAATTCATATGGTAACTTGTATAACAGTTGAAGTAGAGCTCAACAACCTTGGGGGAGTCAGAATGTGTCCACAGACAGATATGGAAATTCCTCAAATCAAGGTAATTTTAGATAAGAGAGTTACGGTCAACAACAGTAGAATTATAATCACAATTCTCAAGTGTATGCGCAGCCTGACCAGATGCGATCACAAAACTAGATGCAATCACATACTCAGATGCAACCACAGGTTCAAATGCAACCACAACAAACTGTGCTACCAAATATGCAAGGATAACATCAGCAACAGCAACAACAGTATTCTCAACCAAGATCAGATCCATTAGCTACTTTTGAAGTTTTGATGCATGAGCATATTAAAAGAACAGAAGCAATTGTACATGGAAATTCATCTTCCATCCGAGCGTTGAAAGCATAATTAGGACAATTGGCTTCTAACATGAGCAAACGACCACCAGGTTCTTTGCCTAGTGATATTAAAAATTCAAATCAAAAAGGAAAGGAGCATTGCAAGGCTATCACATTATGGAGTAAAAAGCAAACTGCTGAACAAAGTAACAGCTTTAACAAAGCACTTGTCGACGCAAACGAACCAAAGCAACAAGGAGAAGTTGCAGCTAAAAAAGACACAGTAAAAGTAAATGAGGAGGAACCACCAATAGTTACACCATTGTCGATCATTCATCCAACAAAGTTGTCGACACAATTACCCATGTCGACACAACCGGTTATATCACAACAATCCACTATGAACATACCTTTGCCATTTCCACAGTGATTCAAAGAGAAAGATCAAGATAGAGATTATCAAAAGTTTGTATCTACCTTGAAACAGTTACATATTAATATACCTCTAGTTAATGCTCTTGTGCAAATTCCCAGTTATGGGACATTTATGAAGGAGTTACTATCAAAGAAGAAGAAGCTATCGATATTGAGACGATTACGCTCACAGAAGGGTGTAGCGCTATACTGACAAATAACTGCCACAAAAAATGAAAGATCCTGACAGTTTCACAATTTCATGCTCCATTGGAAACCATTACCTAGGTAAAGCTTTATGTGATTTAGGAGCTAGCATTAACCTTATGCCATTGTCAACTTTCAGGAAATTAAGGATTGGTCATATGAAGCCTATTGCGGTGACATTACAACTTGCGAATAGATCTTTGGCACAACTTGAAGGACAAATTAAAGATGTTCTCGTTCATGTCAATAAGTTTGTATTCACGGCAGATTTCATCATACTTGATTGTGAAGTAGATAAGGAGGTTCCCATTATTTTGGGGTGCCCATTTCTTGCAACGGAACGCACATAAATAGATATTTTCAAAGGCGAGTTGATCATGCGTCACAACGATGAACATGTAACCTTCAGCATTTTCGAAGCATCTCCATCACAAAGTAAGGAACAATGTCATCACGTTGATATTCTTGACGAGTTAATTACAGAGGAATTTAATGAATGAAGTTTAGTAGTGCCAGAGGAATATGCGGTGACATCAGAAGATAATGCCTTATCTGAATGTGACCACAAAGTTGAGGCTAATGTCTGTGAGTTGAAGTATGGCTAGCAATTGGAATCTTTGGATCTAACTAATCGAACGATCCTTGTGTTCAAACCATCGATTGAAGAAGCTCAAACTTTGGAGTTAAAGCCATTGCCAACATATCTAAAATATGTTTTCCTGGGTGATAATAATACATTGCCAGTAATTGTCAGCGCAAGTCTCAACGTAAACCAAGAAGAAAAATTAATCGGAATATTGAAGTAGCACGAAAGAGCTATCGCCTAGAGCATAGCGGACATCAGAGGCATTAGTCCCTCTTTCTGCATGCATAAAATTAGGCTGAAAGATGAAGGAAAACAATCAATTGAGTAACAACGAAAACTGAATAAGAAAATGAAAGAAGTAGTGAAGAAAGAGATTACCAAATGGTTGGACGCAGGCATAATCTACCTTATTTCGGACAACACATGGGTGAGCCCGATCCAATGTGTGCCTAAGAAGAGCGGCATCACATTGCTACAGTTTGGTGAGTATGTATGGACTATCATTATTTAAATGTGGCCACAAAAAAGGATTACTTCCCACTTCCGTTCATTGATCAAATGTTGGATAGGCTATCTGGTAAGGCCTATTAGTATTTTCTTGATGGATACTCTGGGTACAACCAGATCACAATCGCACCGGAAGATCAAGCAAAGAAGACTTTTACTTGCCCATTTGGAACCTTCGCTTTTCGACGAATACCGTTTGATTTGTGTAATACCCCAGCCACATTCCAGATGTGCATGATGGCCATCTTCTCTAATATGATCGAGGATTCATTAGAGGTATTTATGGATGATTTCTCTGTGTATGGACAAAATTTTGATATATGCGCTGACAATTTAACAAAGGTGTTGAAAGGATGCGAGGACCAATTTGGTTCTAAATTGGGGAAAATGTCACTTCATGGCAACCGAATGAATTATCTTTGGTCATCGAATATCTTGTCAGGACATTAAAGTGGATAAAGCAAATGTGGAAATCATTTAAAAGTTACCTCAATCGAATAATGTGAAGGGAATAAGAATTTTTTTCGGCCATGTCGGATTTTATAGAAGATTCATTCATGATTTCTCCAAAATAGCAAAACCACTTTGTTCCTTGTTTGAGCAAAATAAAAAAGTTTTTGTTCAATGAAACTTGTTTGAAAGCATTTCTAAAGATTAAACAGTAATTAGTATAGGCACCTATTGTCGTCGCATTAGATTGGTCATAACCGTTCGAGGTAATATGCGATGTGAGCGACTTTGCTGTAGGTTTTGTGGTTAGACAAAGAAAGGATAAGGTATTCTATTCAATCTATTATGCTAGTAAGACTCTAACTGAAGCGCAGGTGAATTACACAACCACTGAGAAAGAGTTGCTGGTAGTTGTTTTTGCGTTTGACAAGTTTCGTTCATATCTTGTCAGCCCAAAAATTACAGTGTATACTGATTATTCTGCGTTGAGATACCTTTTTGCTAAGAAGGATGCAAAACCCAAGCTGATTAGATGGATCCTTTTACTACAAGAATTTGGTGTTGAGATTAAGGACAAGAAAGGATCAGAAAACCAAGTAGCAGACCACCTATCTCGTTTGGAATTTGGAAGCGATGATGAAAATAAGTAGCAAATTGTTGACACGTTTCTAGATGAGAAATTATTGTTTATCGACGCATCTCAATGGTATGTAGATGTCGTCAATTATCTAGTATGTGAAAAGTTACCATTGAGTGCAACAAATCATAGGAAGGTAAGATTTCTTAGGGATGCTGCTAAGTTTCATTGGAATGAGCCATACCTGTTCAAGGTATGCGCTGACAACATCATTCATTGTTGCGTTCCTAAGGAAAAAATGTTATCTATCCTGAAGCATTACCATGATACTCCTTATGAAGGCCATTTTGGTAGTATTAAGACTACTGCAAAGGTCTTACAATCAGGATTTTACTAGTCAACATTATTTCGAGACGCCATAATTTTGCTCAATAGTGCGACAAATGTCACCACCGGTTCTATATCTCGATACAACAAGATGATTCAACAGCCTATCATGGAGGTTGAGTTATTTGATGTTTGGGGTATATATTTTATAGGACCATTTTCGAAATTGGAAATGTGTATATTCTGGTTGCTGTTGATTATGTCTCCAAGTGGATCGAAGCAATTGTTGTTCCAAAGGACGATGCTCGGACTGTGTTAAAGTTCTTTCACACATATATCCTTACACGATTCGGAACACCTCGAGCATTAATAAGCAACCAAGGCACTCATTTCCGTTGCAATCAGGTGGCGACAGCTTTGAAACGCTACGGTATGAAACATCGCATAGCAACCACATATCATCCATAAACAAATGGACAAATGGAAGTATTCAATCGGTAAATCAAGGGTATTCTTGAGAAGGTGGTTAACCCATCTCGATGAGATTGGTCTTTATGGTTGAATTATGCATTGTGGGTGCTTCGCACTGCATACAAAACACCATTAGGAATGTCGCCGTATTAGCTAGTTTTTGAGAAATCCTATCACTTGCCAGTTGAACTTGAACATAATCCCATGTGGGCAATCAAGCAAGTGAACATTGGCTATGATGTTGTTGGTAGAAAAAGATTGTTGGACATTTCAAAACTACAAAAGATTCGACGCAATGCTTATGAAAATGCTGCCATTTATAAAGAAAAACTAAACGATAGCATGACAACATCATTTTGCAGCGATAATTTTGTCCTGGTCAATTAGTGCTTTTATTTAACTCAATTTTAAAATTGCATCTAGAAAAATTGCGCTCAAGGTGGTCAGGACCTTTTGAAGTTGTCGAAGCATTTCCACATAGTGCAGTGATAATCAAGGATTTGAACGATTGACACCAATTTAAAGTAAATGGTCAACAATTGAAGCATTACCGAAGCCCAACATAAACGAATAAAACGATACCATTAATCTAGTCACATTTCTTTAGGATGTCATTACAATTTTTCTGTTAATTTTTGTCTTTTAGTTTACTTTAATTTGTTTCTTTAAGTTTATAAAAGATCTTCTTTTTGTCGACGCACACCAAATCACAACTTATCGATGCATTTCATTGATGACTCAGCAAAGCGTTTCGAGAAAGAATCACGCCGGTTAATTCACCTCTTTCCCCAACCGTTGGATCACTCTAGAAAAGTAAGATTCGTGTCCTAGCATTTATTGGTTGCAGGCGCAAGATACTCCCAATGGCAGCAGCAATCATCACGTCTCTTCACCTTCATCTTCTATAAAAACCTTTTTTGTGTTGACTGAAACTTAACACTCACAACCATCATTATTGTTAAATTCTTTTTTTCTTCAAACCTTCAATATTTCTGCAAGTTGTTCTCACTCTTTTTATTTTAATAGTCACGGAAAGAACTCGCGGAGCAAAAACCTCATTTAAATTCACTACTAAATCGTTGGCTACTATGGTCAGAAACGCCGACCAACCACAACCTAAGGAGCATGTTCTGTTTCTATCGAAAGTGACAAAAGACCGTTATCATGAAGTTTTGTTGAAAAGAAAATGTCATCCTAAGCAAGGATTTCAATTGTCCCCGCATCTGACATTGGGAAAGCAAGTCGTCGGAACCATTTCATGATTGGGTTGGGAATAGTTTTATGACCATCCAGTTGGATATTCTCCCTCCATGGTAAGGGAGTTTTATGCTAATCTAGTTGATTCTGAACAGAAATTTATATTCGTTCATGAAGGGTTGGTGCCATGAAGCATTAACCACATCAATGCTCTCTTCCATATTGCTGAAGGAGAGGATTAGAATGTCGAGTTCTTGGAGAACTCGACAGAGGACAGTGTTGATCTATTACTGAACGAATTATGTGTCGATGGCGCAGTTTGGACTGGCAACAATCCAAATAATTTCACGATGCATTGTCGTTAGCTCTCTATCCTAATAAAGTTGTGGTTTCATTTCATCAACTATCGTCTCTTGCCATCCACCCACAAGTACGACTACAATGCTAGACAGAATGTGCTTGCTGCATTCTATACCGAAGGCATGACGAATTTATGTCAGCGCAATCCTACATCAAGAAATCACTAAAGTCGCCACAATACAGACAGGTATCTTGCCTTTCCCTTCTCGGATAATGATGTTGTTTAAACAAAGGGGTATTGTGCCTCGCGAAGGAGAGGAGACTTTGGAAAACAAATGGCCGATTAATGATATTTCGGTGGAAAGGATGATAAGAGGACAAGAAACCCTTATGGTGAAGGAGGTCTCGCCAAAGAAGAAAAAGGGGAAAGGGAAAAAGAAAGACACTCAGACCCGTTGGCGCAATCGACGAGATGCAATTCAGATAGAACTTATTCTATGCCTATACTAGGACATGGAACACTGCTATTGTCAACGTACTAAGAGGTTTGAACATGGTTCAAAAGGTAAAACCCAGTTCGTCCAGTCCCCAAATAGAAACAACATTTCTGATGATGAGGATCAAGAGGCGCAATCCAAGAAAATGAAAGATTGCTTCTGAAACATAGTCAGCCTCTTTGAAGACGAATTGTCGAACAGTTTAGGGGCCACTATGGCGGAGAGAGAGGCTGCTGCTGCGGAAGAGCACACACCAGTTGCTTCGGTGGGTATTACTGCAGAAAAAGAAAGAAAAGAAGAAGAAAAAGAAGAGAAAGAAGAAAAAAAAGACGTTGCCTCGACAAATTTATCGAAGGAAATTATCGACGCACCTGTCAATGTGGGTGCAACTGTTGAATAATTGACACCATCTGGAATGAGCTGGGCTGAGGCAGTCACATCCGGTAATGAGGATTCCAATCCTCTAGCAATAGTGTCATATTTGGTACCACTTGCTGAGATCCATCCATCGAACGTGACTGTCGATGAAGCCAGTATTCAACCAGCAATGGAGGAGCAATCAACTCTACCGACTGAACCAAAAGAGAAGAGGCACAAATGTAAAGCAAAGAAGAAGGCCAAAAAGGAACGCCCAAAGAAGAAAAAGAAGTCCAAAGCAGCCACTTCATCGGCTGCAACACACTGAGTTAGTTTACTTTTCAGTAGTTAGTTGCATGCATTTCTTTTAATTGTCATTGCATTTTTATTGTCTCTGCATTTTATTTGTTCTATCATTTTCATTGTAGTTGCATTTCCATTATTATTTGTATAGTATTGTTAGTACATTGAGGACAAAGTAGACATTAAGTTTGGGGGGAAGTTTGGAATGGAAATGCAATTACACCCACAAGTTTAGGAATATGTTTGTCTTTTTAGTTGAATGAAAGTATGCAAAGTTAAGAAAAATATGACCATAATTTTTTCATTTGATGCGTAAATTCTTGTATTATTTGGAATGCTAATTCGTTAATTGAATGAATGTAATTGAATGTTGAATCCTTCTATTTTTGGATGAATGGTTGAGATTGCATTAATAATAAATGAGTAGTATCATTCTTTAAATATTGAATTAACTTACCATCTTGTAGCTATGTATATAATTATATTTACTAAATAAAAGACACTCCAATGTGGGTGTATTGTGACTCAACAAAGGGGGAACACTCCACTGCTACTGTTAGAAAAATTATCTAGCCAATGGCTGTCACTGCAAGAGTGTGTATCGGCGCAATCACATGCTCCCTTGAGGTTTGTTGCACCCTATCATTACTATCCAAGAACAAGAGTATAGTAATGCAATGACATATCTCAGTCACATAAAAAAAAGAAAGAGATAAAGAAAGAAAAGTTGATAAAAAGAAAAAAAATATATATATATATAAATATATATGTAAATTATTATACAATAAATGTTGTATTGGTTAAGAATTTAAGATTTAAAGCATATTGCTAGCATTAGTGAAGTTGCCATTTTGATTATTCATGCCTATAAATTGTCGGGGGCAACATTTCAGCATATGAATACAATTTATACATTAGGATTCCAGAGAATATAAGTTGCTAGAATGATGAATGTGGTGACAAAAATTTGAATTAACTTTGCTAGCTTTTATTTACTTGAGGACAAGTAAAAACTCAAGTTTGAGGGTGTGATAACATTAGAAATGACACTTAATTTCTCCTCAAATTAGTGTATAGTTTGTTCCTTTTGCATCATATTTAGCATACATTTTTAGCATTTCATACTTAGTATTTGCATTTTCTAACTCAGTGTTGTTTGATCTTACTTTTTCTCATTTTATCTCTTTTGTGCTACTAATATCGCTGTATTTAGTACTAGTCTTACGTCTAAAGTTGTCAGCATAGAAATCCACCTCGGAAGATCAGAGTAAGAAAGCATTCAGAATTGCGACCACAAGTTTGATCCAAATTTGCGGCCAAATATGTCACCACTTGAATGCTTCTACATTTTATCAGGGATTTTACGCTGCTAACACATTCAGAAGCACCAACGCAGGAGAATGCCAAGTTGTCGCAGCAAATTTAAATCATAATTTGCGTCCAGATATGTCGCGACAATCTACAACTGCCTAACGCACAAACCAGATCTATGTGAGTGCACAACTAGCAATAACAAACTTGTAGGGCTACAAAAAATGAATTTAGATCTGAGAAAAGGGATAAATTTGTGCTGTGGAGTGATTATAAATAGAGGAAAGTATAGAAAGATCAAAATCAAGCTGTAAAGAATTCAACTCTACAATTTCTTTCATTCATTCCCAAAGTCAGCTGCTTCAATTTCTTCTGTAATCCCTCTTAAATGTTGATGAATTCTATTGACTGTTAATTGTATACGGAAGTATCTACTAATGTTAGATTTACTTTGATTTCTACTCAATTCTTCTCATCTGTTTATATTCGGATTTAACTGTTTTAACCACGAAAGTGCGATTGCAGTCATAGTTACTGGAAGGTGCAGTGACAAGTTAGATTAACAAGCAAGACAACGGAAGTTGCTTGAGGCAAGATAGAATTATGGCCACTTATTCTTGAGTACAAAGTAGTACCAACACTGGAAGGTGTGGTAATTGTGAGTACTTGGGTCTTTGTTAAACAAAGAGTTTGATATAAGTAAGATCTCATTGAGACGTAATTACGGCAACAAGTCATTTATTAGTTACCTTGTAGTCACATTTAGCGTTGCCAACTTGTGACGTCAGTGATCCTCTCTAATTCTTTACACTTGGTCTATTTTCTTTATATTTCTGAATTTACATTCACAAACAATTTCAACAATCAATTCATCTTTTATTCATTTGCTCTGACATTTTATATACATTGGCACTGATAGATTTTAATCTTAACTTATGTAGTTTAATCAATTTGAGTTGACATTACTCTTAACAAATTTTTTATTTGAACTCTAATTGTTTCGACAAATTTAAGCAACAAGAACACCATCCTCGTGGGATTGATATCCGATAGATTCATCTCTATCTACTATACTTGCATCGACAGTGTCCGCTTGGACATTTTTTGTGACATTCATATGCCGATCATGTCTCATATTTCTTCTTTACAAATAGAACCGGTGCTCCTCAAGGTGGAACACTAGGTCGAATAAAACCCCTATCCAACTATTCCTGCAACTGTATCTTTAATTTCTTGAGTTCCTTAGGTGTCATTCGATAGGGTGCCCTGGACACAAAAGTCATATCGAGAGACACCTCAATGTCAAACTCAACCTTATCACGTTTAAGTGGCACGCCAGGCAACTCTTCTGGGAATACATCTGGGAAGTCCCTCACTACTCGAATTTTTTCAATCTGAGAATTTGATTGCTCTGAGATCACATTAGATAGAAATCCTTTACGTTCACCAATTAGGGTTATCTCTTGGTTATTAGAACTTTTCAAAGTTGTCCTATTTTTCTCACAATCTAAATTAACTCAATGCTTAGAAAGCCAATCTATTTCAAGTATGAGATCAAAGTCATTGAATGCTAACTTTAATAAACTGGCAGGAAAGATTCCCTCTTGGATCTCTAACAATTACGATATATCTTATTAACCTCTACAGAAATACTCACATGACTTTGAATAGTAACCGCAGACTCAACATTTTCAATAGCAATCATAAGACCCCATGACATCTCACTGGCCACATAGGAATGCGTCGAACCATTATTAAGAAAAGCAAAATAAAGGATACAGTGAATAGAAAAAGTACCCGTTATGACGTTAGGCTCATCACAATCCTCATGCCTCCTAGTCACATACACTAACCCAAGCTGTCTTGCCCCAGATCTAACTTCTCCACCACTCTGAACCGACCTACCCCTAGTAGCTAAACCTGATGCAAACGGTCTAACCTACCCTCTACCCCCAGCAGGAGCCTAAACTGAAGCCTGAGACTGACTCTGCATGAATGAACTAGTAGAGGGATGGGGACAATCCCTAAAGAAGTGATCCTGTGAACCGCACTTAAAACATGCCCTAATCTTCCTCCAACACTTGCCCCATTACCTTTTATTGCAATAAGAACAAAGATGCAAAGGACGAGGACTGGTAAAACCACCAATACTACTTATAGGAGCTGTCGAAACCGCTGGCCTCACCCTCGAATAACTAGGCTGAACTGCCTCCTCTCTAGGCCTCTTAATAAAAAAGTCCACCAGAAACAAGCTGAACTGGTGTGCCTGCTGGCTTCTTACTACGCTTCCTATCTTGAGCCCTTTGAGCCTTTGTATGAGCCTCCAAACTCTCAACAGACCTCGCTCGACTAACCAAATCACTTAATACTCTATCATGATGCATATTAACCCCAGCCTGAAGCGAGAGTCACGACCTCTTTCTAAATCACACTTCTCTTTCTCATTAATAATCAGCCCAGATGCATAACGGACTAACCTCAAGAACTCAATCTCATAGTCATTAACAGACATGTTTCCCTACCTTAAATTCATGAAGTCATCCCCACACTTATCAAGGAACTCCTCACCCACATAACGATCCTAGAAGAACTCTCTAAAATAATCTCAAGTAACTAGACCAGTAAGAGTAGACTCTTCCATAGTATCCCACCAATTTTGGGCATCACCCCGAAGTAAAGAAACAACAACCCTAACCTTTTGCCCAGCAAGATAGTTCATCTTTACAAACAATCTCTGAAGATCCTTCAACCAATACTCAGTAATAGTGAGATTTGTACCAGTCATACCGTCAAATACCTTCATCCTAACAACTATAAATCGACAAAAATAGGCCTCCTCAGACCCTCAGACTAACCCCCAATAGATCCACGAATTAATCTCAATAATTCTTGACTAACCGTAACACTATCCAACTCTACGGTCTCGCTATCCCCAATGTCAAGCACATCCTCAACAGACAAGTCTCCCCCAACAGCTTGCTAATCCTCAGTACCTACGAGCAGCTCATCCTCCTCAACATGAGGCAACTTATCCACATTCACCTCAGGCTCAATTACAGGAGTAGGGTCACTAACGGCCCTAGTAGTACGACCTTGGCCTCGACCTCGGTCACGACTAATTGTAAGTCTGGCACTCCTACGTGTTGACATACTATCTATCTACATAAGTAAAAAGTACAAAAGTAAGAATTGGTATCAGAGATTTAAAATAAATCACAACTTTTATATCTATACAACAAAAATTATTTTATAACACATTAATTTATTAAAAATCCTCATTTAACCTCAAAATCTTATTTATTTATTTATATTATTATTTTTTATTACTTTTTTAAACCATGTTTAAAGAGCCTCATAGTTGTGGATTGAACTCAGCTTTAATACCATAAAATGTAACCCCCTTTACCCGACCCAAGAGATATGATCAAATCCAAAAGGTTATTTATGTAACTATATTCTCACACAATTCGATAATCAACAATCATTCATAAATATTCATACATATATATAGTCTAAAATTAAAATAAAATAATTATACCTCCAAAATAAATACCAAAATCCCTGAAATTAAAATCATCTTACAACCCCAATAAAATAATAATCAACAAACTGAAGGGAAATGAACTATAAAGCCCAGTATGTCTCAAAAGTACATACAACCTAGAATATAATATCACAACAAATTATAATGCAGAAGTTAACCACAAATCATGTTACAATCATATGCATAATGCAATGCACCTATTCTCCAACACACCAACACAATGAAAAGGTTCTCCAAAACCCTTTCCCTACCAATCGTCACCAATCGAAGTGTGATTTTAATATCAGTCATTTTCAAAGGGTGATAATCACGTCTTCTATCGTACAATCCCAACCCATGAACACACAGTGGTATGATTACATAAATATCTTAATTTTAGTCTCAATCTCATAATATTTCTCATATATCACAAGTAGAATAATCACAATAATTTTAATCAGTCACATGCCTTGTAAATATGCATGACAATATCAACATGCTTTACACAGCTCAACCTCAATCATGCCATCTTCACATCACAACATAATCATCACAATAACAATATACCACAATACAACATGCAATCACATATGACATAACATCTCATACAATAAGTTATGTTACAGTTAGAAATACACCTCTAGGAAGCAAAAACTACGAACTAATCGAGTACCCGGTCGAACAGGATTAGATCCTACAAACACAACTAAATATTAATACTATTCCTAACCACCAATTAAACATAAAATTTAACTAGAATAACTCACATGTAACTCTTAGAACCGGTGCAAGAGTAGGTTGCACAGGTAGAGGAGGAGGTAAATCGTCAGCCCTAGAGTTGTGATCACCTAAACATAAATGTCTCATATTAGATTACTCAAATTAAATCTCTGAATAAATCTAAGTACAAAATTAAAGATAAAGTAGTCAAAACAAGGCTTTCGGGTTTTAATTTGACAAAACGAACAACGAAAATGGACTCAGGACATTAAAAAATGATAGGGTAAAGTTTCTCGAAAAAAGTCAATGATCAACCTAAAAGTCAACGGTCAACTATCAATGGTCAATGGGTTCGAGTCCGGTTAACAGGTTCGGGTCAGGCTGATTGGGCTTGGTTCACTTGGTTTGACTCAAAAGGTTTGGGTTTGGTTCAAAAGGGTTTGGTTTTGGTTCATAAGGGTTTGGGTTTGGTGTTGATTAAAATTGGGCTTATTTGGCTTGAGGTTTTGGCTTAGACAAAAAGTTAACCGACTTCACATAACACCAACAAGACACCTAGGGTTTGAAACACCCCTAACGGTGGCACCAACCCACCATCACCATGCACGGCACACAACGACCCAAAAAAATACCAAAAATAGACAACCAAAACCTTCCTTACTCACGAATCACTCAACAAAGTCACAAATCACAGCACAAGACTGGATGTACGACGAAGGAAGGCGACGAATGACGGTTGAAGGGAGTGATTTGGGGTGCGTGTTGATTCACAAGACAATGAAAAGAATTTTGATGGTGACGATGAAGCAAACGACCGATGGAAAACCTTCGTCGCAGCTACATCAGAAAAATAAGTGAGAGGAGAGATTGAGAGAAAATGGTAGAGATGGTTTCAAAAATAAAGGAGAAGAAAAATCACAAAAGGGGTTAAGGGTGTTTATATACCCCAAGAAATGGAGACATTTACTTGGAGGTCCCTAAGGAATTTAGGGTTTCTACATTGCCTCTAAAGCTTCACTCGCATCTCAAATAAGTCCTAAGTTACACAAATTAGCCCATAAATTTACCAATTTCCCAATTAAGTCCTGCGAATTAAATTTAGGGTGTTACACACATATTATTATTATTATTAAAACATACTATAAGTAGCAATAAGTGTTAGGTGCAATAGTTGTAACACCTCTCACCGATCCGAGTTACGGGATGCTATAATCATTATCGGAGTAAAAATGGACAATTAATATTCAATTTACACATAATTCATACAATCATAGTCAATTCAATTCAATAATCACTAGTTATAATCTTTCCCGGGTATTACACAAGCCTATGTATGCTCTTAATCAACTCGGAATTTAACAAGGACTAATTTACAACATATTCAAAATTATAGATAAAATATATCATAGATAATTCTTTCAAACATTCAATCATGTTATAAACACTTAAATATTATGATATACAATTAAAATTCAAAGGTTAGTCGAGCTTATGAAAGCTCTTTTAAGGACCCGAGCACGAAACATGACCAAATTGTAAGATTTTCAAAGTTTCAGAACAGGTAACGATACCCCTACTAGGTATAGATACCATTTTGAGCTTCGAAGTTTTAGAAAAATCAAATTAAATCAAGAAGTATCGATACTAAGGTTGAAGTACCAATACTTTCTTTTAGATATCAATACTTACCTTTAGTATTGATACCATTTTAACATTCTGTTTTGCAAAGATTTAGTTGAAAAGGTAATGTATCGATACCTCATCTAAGGTATCGATACCTTAAAGCCAAAGAGGTAAAAAAAATCTTTTATTTTTGTCCCTTTTCATGCCTAACTCAAAACAAACACAATTGGTACTTGGATGCACTCTTAAAACCTGTAATAACCCAAATCGAAACATACACAAACATCTACCAAACTTCCCTTTTACCATTTCCACAAGATCATTCAAGCCATTAAACATCAGTTAGGCACTTGGCCAGAATATATCATCCTATGAAATTACTAATCATGCAAACATTTGATACCATTCAATTTTAGCACTTAACCAATTTACTACCAACATTGTTGTTCATACACTTCAATTATAGCTTATCAAATTGTCAACATATTCACTTTTATTCACCACTAGTAACAATTCAAATTCAAGCATCATTTAAGGTAAACACATATACATAACAACACTTATATACATGTCATATAATCAAGTCTAGAATGATTAAAAGACTACTGAATCGCTAATAGGATAGTGTGAGCTTGTAGTCTCCAACCGACGCATTTCGTAAGCCGACGATCTACAAGGAAAGAAGATTATGATAAGCATTTTGAATGCTTAGTAAGTCCATATGAAATTTACTTAATTTACCTTAACATTAAAACAAAATAAGCTATTGAAATACATTGGCATAAAGCATAACATCCTTTGACATCCTCAAACTTTCTTGTACTTTTAAACAAAACAACCAATAGGTTAGTTTACTTAGACATTAAGTACTTATAAAGCAAATAACATATACTTATTCAACAATTCAATTTAGCATAAGGTGTGTCATCCCAATCATACTTAAATCATAATCGTATATAATTAAATTATTATTTATGTTACATTCAAATCATACTTATTTGAAACATTCCATTTAATTCATGTTCAATCCTTTCAACTATTTCATTTTCGTTTAACTACCATTTTCGTTTTTTATTTACACTCGAAGAATTAAAGTAAAATGAAATCGGATACACGAGACTGATTTGCTCACATAAGTTATAAAATTCAAATTTGCTCACACGTGCTATGGTATTTGAATTTGCTCACACAAGCTGTGATATTTTAATTTTCTCACACAAGCTATGATATTTGGGATACTCATACAAGCTGAAGGTCAAGTTTACTTTTGCCAAATTTATTCGATGTTGCTTACTCGAGCTGTCGAGAATCTACAACACATGCTAGATCTCAGCCATTGATAAAGAAATTCCTAGCCAACACCTGATTTGTTTTTGAACCGTAATGTATACCATTCGTATGCTAATCATTTACTAAGTTCACACGAGTTCCATTACAGTCTCCACATAATTTCAAACCCTATAACCTTATACACACTTTCCATATATCACATAACAATTCATATACATTTTAAACCCTGTAACATCATCATATATGGACTATTCAATTATATAACAATTTGACATCCATTCATTATCATGTATCTATTCATATTAGTCATCTATTTCATATTTACAATTTAGTCCCTTTGATGCCAAAAGACATTGTTTACATAACAACTCAATCTTGAAAGTAAAAAATATATATAATACAAACATACCAAAATTTTATAAAGTAAAGTTCCATATGAACTTACCTAGAGAAACAACAAGCAACAAAAGCATCGAGGACTAAACTATAATTTTTCCTTTTCTTTAATTATCCTTTGATTGATTCAATTTCTAATCTAAATGATAATTCATTTCAATTTATCAATTTAAATGCTTAATAAAATCCTATTACTTGCATATAACAGTTCAATTTCACTTTTTGAATGCTCCCTAAAGTTTTGCATTTTATTCAATTTAGTCCCTAAAATCGAAACAACCATAACTTTCATATTTGAGTTTTGATTTCGAAATAAATCTCAATTAAATCCTTTTATATCCCTCTAATCTCAATAATTATAGAAATTTTATGTAAATTTTAAAATATTTACACTTTAGTCCTTTTTGACAAAACAACATTTCATTTTACAAATTAGTCCTTTTAAACATCTAAGCTTAACATCTAATCATTTAACATCAAAAGCTTCAAGAAAACAACAATGGTAACTTTTAAAAACTTTAATAGTTTTATGAAATAATATTCATGTTAGCTAAATCAAGTTACCACGATCTCAAAAACATAAAATTTACGAAAAACAAGGTTTGTTTGACTTACCATGCAAGAGGGCCAAACATGGAAGCTTCAACAATAGCTTCTCTCCTTTCTTTTTATTATTTTCAAATTGTGGGAAGGAAATAGTTGAAGAAAGAGTTAATGATCATAAATTAGATCTGGAAAAAGCCTATGACGAGTTGGAGTAGAGCTTTATTCGTAAAGTAATAACCTCTTTTGGTTTACCATCTCATTGGATTACATTGATTACGAGTTGTGTTTTGACAACTATGATTTCAATTTTACTAAATGAATCCAAGCTTCCGGCTTTCACTCTGTCTCGAGGAATCAGACAAGGAAATCCCCTCTCCTCATATTTATTCATTCTTTGTATGTAATATCTTAGTTTAATGATTCTAAAGGTGGAACAAAAAAATTGGTCTCCTATTCGAGCGTCAAAAAGTGGTCCATAGATTTCTCATTTATTGTTTGCGAATGATGTTATATTATTTGCAAAAACCGATGACAAATCAGTGGACACTATCAACTGAATCCTTCTTTTGTTTATGACGAAGTTGAGTAAAACCATCAATTTTTAAAAATCTCGAGCAATATTATCCCCGAAGTAGTCTGAGGCCTGAAAGACTTCTATTTCTCATGGAATGAAGGATAAGGGAAAGTTAGGATTTTGGTAAATACCTTGGGTTTCCTATGCGCTATAAGAGAGTCTTTGCACGTGACTATGAGTTTATAGTTGAGAAGGTCCGGAATAGGCTCAGTTCTTGGAAAGCCAAACTTCTATCTCTTGCTGATAGACTAGTGCTTATTCAGTTGACGATGGCTTCCATTCCAAATTATTGTATGTAGTGTTTCATGCTCCCTTCTAGAATCCATTCTCAACCGGATCACATTAACAAGAACTTTCTTCTGGGGGGTGACAAGTCTTCTAATTATGGTCACCCTATTAGATGGAAGTTGGTGTCACAATTTAAAGCCTCTAGCAACTTGAGTATTCCACGAGCGAAGAGCTTTACTAGTTAAACTTGGGTGGTCTCTAATCCAAGAGAAAGATGCATTATGGGCTAGATATCTTCGAAATCTATTAGTGATCCTCACAACCCTCACTTTCTATAGAATGTATCCCCAATTTGGTCCTATTTAAAAAGGGATTAGCCAGTTTATCGAGACTGGAATTAGATGGATTATCAAAGATGACAATCATGTCATTTTCTAGAATGATAATTGGATGGAGATAAGACCTATTCGGAATCTAATTCATGGACCCTTGTCATCCCTTGAGGAATCTTGGTCTATTGCTCAAATTCATAATAATTGGATGAGTAGTGGGTCTTAACTACTTTCTATTCAACTTTTGCAAGATGCAACTAATGCCCTTCTAAATATTCCCATTTTGCCTAATGTCTCGAGCATGGATTTTGTCTGCTAAGGATCTTCAAAAATTGGAGTTCTTTCTTTGGCAAGTGCCTATCATTTCATTCTCTCCTGTAGTGACCCTGATCTTGTCTTTTCTATTGGAGTTGTCTCTAGTTTTGGGACGTCATTGTGGAAAGTTCGTCTCCCACCAAAATTGAAAATTTTCCCATGGAAATGTGGGTGGAAAGCTCTTCCCACTAGACCGCTCATTTCTCGTCGGGGTATGAACTATGAACTATGTTGATCTTTTCCCATTCTGTTCTAATAATCAAGAATCTATTGTCCACCCTTTACGGGATTGTCACATTATCCAAAATTTATGGAGGCAGGTCTATCAGTGTTGTCGGTTTAATCCCACTTTGTTTAATAGTTGGGAAGAGTAGTTGCTGAGTAATATTACCTCCAAAAATTGGATCCAACACCCATAGATTCCTTAGTACATTATTTTTACTTTCACTTTATTGGAAATTTAACTATGCCATGATGCTTTAGTTTTCTCCAACAATAGGCCTTTACGAGGCTTTGTACAGCGTATTTTGACCAGTGCAGGAGAATTTGCTGCCCTTTTTGTAGTAATAAAAAATTATTATCATTCCAGCTACATGGAAACCTCCTCCCCAAGGGTGAGTTAAGTTGAATACCAACGGTTCAGCTATAAGGAACCCGAGTAAGGTTAGTGTCGTTAATATTATCTGTGATCATCAAGGCAATTTGGTGATTGGCTCTTTTCATCACATCCCTAAAATTACCAACGTTGAGGCTAAGCTATGAGCCTTACGAGACAATCTAATCTTAGCACAACAACTTAACATTAACAATCTTGAAATAAAATTCGATGAACCATTGAACTCTAATTTGATAATGTCTCCTTTGATCGATGAGTGCAAAATACTCCCCATTCTATGAATTCTAGCTCTTTGCTACATGTCTTTCATGAAGGAAACAAGTGTGTTGATACTTTAACTCATATGGGAGTAGTTTACAACTTTAACCCTCTCAAGTTGTCTTTTCTCTTGATTTATTTTGTGTGTTGATCCTCCTATTTGTTTAGGTCATTTGCTTTTGGACGATGCCCATGGAAAATTCTGTATCCATCCTTAGTTTAACTGCTAAATAATACGTGTTCCTTTTTTTCAAAAAAAAATATCCGTGTATCATACAAGATAAAAAAAAAAAACCAATGAAACTCTATAATATAAAAATAAAATTTTATAAACATCATGAACCTAAATAAATTTAATTTATTGCTTACTAAACAGCTTCTACCGTGCCTGCTGCCGAAAAATAAGTTGCGAGTACTGATCATCCATTAGCTATAAAACTGATGGAAGTTCCACCACCAATTTCCAGTAATTAAAGAAAAGAAAATGCTAAGATGGAAATAAAAAAGCAATTCGATACCAGCTGCAATATCCAACCTCAAAACTGGAAATAAAAGTACCAAATCAAGCCAAGACTCGAGAGCTCTGCCACTCTCTCAAATGGAAACAAAGTTCTGTGATTTATTGATGGAAAATCTGTTTCAAAAAGCCATAAGCTTTAACTAAAAACAAGTCTTTAATCAAACATCCAACATTCATCCAATTCAGAAGACTGCGTCCTCCACCAATCACAACAACGTCTCTGAAATATGGAGACTGGAATGGAAACCATGATACCGACCCACATAATTAAACCAAAAAATATTTCCATTTTTCATTTAAAATGTCTAAAAGATAACCAGATTTATAAATCCTTGAGATTTGTATTCCCATCACCTGATTAATTGTACTGATTTCTGTCTCTTCACGCGTAGTTTAACCTGAATATGTCATTCAACACATAAAAGCTTCCTTGTGGTGTTGGCATCAAATGAAACATCTGAGACCAAAAGCAAACCCATGATGTCAAAATATCACAACCAGTTCGTTGCAAATAAGCTCCTATACTTGTGTCACACCTAAATTAGCGTTTAACTTTCCAACTTTTAGGCAAAAATCACTCTCTCATTTCAATATAGGCAAAAATCAAGGGTAAGGACTTGCATGGGTATAAATACAAGTATTAAGGGCCTTCTTAAAAAAGTGCATTTTTCATAGTTTACCTATTAGATAAAAACAGTCCCTTATTGCACAAAATTAAACAGAACCTTGAACCATAAATACGTATCAAACTATATAAGTTTGCTCTACGAGAAAGCAAGGCATATAAATCACAAGAAAAATCATCAATGTCCACAGGTGAGGAGAGATGTCACTGGTTTTTCTTTTATATCATGCACACGACAGAATTGCCAAGAAACAACATAGAGAGAGATGTTTGATAATCTTTCACAGGATGCGTGAACACCCACCATCTATTTATTATGCAAAAAATGTAATAGGCAAGCATAAAAGATTAAAATACACAACCGAAGGCTTGCCTATGATAAAAAAGACTTCAAGAACAAAAGAAGTTTTGATTGCTACAATTATTTACAACACGTAAACATGCAGACAGGAATCATAGTCAATCTTACAACACTAATTTCTAAAATTTAATTAGATCATTATTTTATCCAGATAAATAAATAAGAATATGGGGTAACGGTGATGTTTGTAATATCAAAAAATCATCACAGACGATCATCCGCAGAGCCACATAGGGCACAACAAAATAAGAAATAGCAGGTTCCTTCGGCAAGATGGTGGATCCAAAATATCTATATCTTTGAAAAATCATGACACAGTTTAATGAAATCGACATTGTTAATTATATCGATTATATCATACACGTTTTCCTTATTAATTAAGTTACCAAAAGGAATGGAAAACATGCGATCACTGAGATGTAATTATAAACAGCCAATTGAATTCTTAGAATCCTGAAGAATAAATAAATAAATCCTATAGATTCAAGGGGGAGTTACAGCAGATCAAAAGCTCACCTAAAAGATCCATCACTAACAAATCGAATCGCAAAATTAATTCCATCGATAACACCGATGAGATCAACAGTGACATACAGATTAGCCTTAGATCGATCTTTCAAGTACATATAAAAACCCTAAAAACCAAAATAAAATAAAAGATGCGAAGAGAGCTACCTGGCTAAACTTGAGAGCATGTTGTTCGCCGGCGAGTTGTAGTGTTCCAGAGACGAAGACGAGGACGCCACCGGCGCCAGATGGCTGGCAATCAACGGTGGTAATATTGTGCTTGCACTGTTGGAAAGGAAGGCTTGTTAGCTTAGCGACAATGCTCTGAGAGCCTTGGATCTTTTGACCTTCGAAGGTCAACATGGAACCTTCCTGGTAGAGATTAGCTAAACCGGCCCGGTTCGCATCGAATGTGGAGTAGTAGTGATCGACGAAAGCCTTAGCTACAGCGTCTGGATCCATCGATTTTTCCTTTTGTTTATCAGAGTTTGAGCCGTCAATAGAGAAGAGCAGTGACACAGGAACTAAGAAAAGAGAGACCAGCCGAGCCTATACAAAATTGTGTATTTATAGGAGGATTCATCTAGCGGCTGAATTTGAATCATAAAAATCTAAGGAGAAGGAGCTGCCAGCATGTTCTTTCTTTCTTTTGGATCGTTTATACACCCTCTTTACTGTCTACCAGTTAGCGGATCGCTCTTTGCGTCAATCTAACGCAGCCCAACCGTTTTTAATTTTTTTTCCTAATTTTATTTGAAGAATTACTCTTTTTATCAAAAGAATTATTTCTGGAGTAAGAAAATTGAAAGAAAAATAGATAGGGAGAAATATATATATTATATTATCTTTAAAATTTTTAAGTATTTATTAGATTTTGTAACACGTACGGTGTGAGCGAAAAATGTATGTGTTAAGTATAAAAAAAAAGATATTAATAAAAATGGTTATGGTTAAAATGGCAAAAATTAAAAGATTAAATTTTATAATATCTTGAGTTGTGATTTTATTATGCGTTTAGTTCTAATCATATTAAAATAATCTTGAAGTAATTAGAGTCTAATTGATAAAAAAATCTTATTGAGCTGTATAAAATATGACTGTATAATATCAGAAATTATTGTATAGTCTCTCCTCATCACAAAGTCATCGCCATGTCTATTATCAAAAATTATCACGTCGTCTCGATGTTGGGAACCTCCTTGTCCCGACATCAAACTTGTTTTGGCTCTTCTCCAACTGCTTGCTTAAGGTACTTGTAATGTGTTCAATAAATACGAGACACACTCCACATATGTCTTATATCTCAATAGAAAGAAAACAAAATTTTCTGGCTCCTTTTATAAACATTAAACAATTTAAAATAATGTTAAATGATTTAATTTTTTGGAAAATCAATTTAATATGTGAAAATACATAGTCATAATTCGCTTTTCATGATATCTTAATTAACATTTCATTTAGTATTTAACGAGAGAGTAACCAAAACGATTAAAGTTCCTAATGATAATTTTTAAATTAATAAAAAATTAGAGTAACTAAACTACAATAATTTTAAAATTAATATCAAACTAATTTAGCTTAAAATAATAAAAAACAATTTTTAGTGCATGCAAGTTTTCTTATTGTTGTTGCTAACCCTTGTGAGAGCTATGTCCGATCCTCGTATATAGAGCGAGTGGGGCTCTTTTTACGAGTTAAACGTATTTTCGGGAAAATAACTAAAACAAAATATAAAAACTATTATTATAAAACGTCGACAGCAGGGTTCGAACCTGCGCGGGCGTAGCCCAACAGATTTCAAGTCTGTCTCCTTAACCACTCGGACATATCGACCCTTTGGATAGATGGAATTACAAGATTTTATACATTTTATTAACAGAGTCCAACTTTTTACGCAGGTTGATGATATGCTTTCTACAAACCAAGGAATATTAATGGCAGTACAATAGAAAAGGAAATAGACAAAAATAAGATTATTATGAGATTCAAACATGAGATTTTAGAATTTTTAAAGGCTCAACCTTATGATCGTATTAAAACTTTATTGGCAACATGATATTTATTTAAATGCCTGTGTATATAATATTTTTAATGTGGTTATGATTTAATATAAATATATAATTTTAATTAATCAGTTTAGCTTAACAAATTCTCTCTGCGACGTTTAGCCAAGATTAGATTTAGGTTTCACGATAAAATCTAGAGAGAAAGAGAAAGCTGACGAAGGGGGAGGCAATAATTTATTGGCAGGTATTGATGATTCTAGTGTTCCTAACGATGGTGTCGATGTTGCCATGGAGACCGCTAGAGGAATTGAAAAACCTCGATCTTGGAGGGATCGCCTCATTGGTGCAGGATTAATGGTAGACGATGGAAAAGGGAGATTCGATTGTTCGGAGGGTGCGAATGATTTCGATTTATGAGATGAAGATATTATAAAGTCAATAGTAAACGATATTCCGGCAATAGAATTCTCAGAACGCATTAACAAATTGCTTATCAAAGATATGGAATATACAGAAGTAATTAAGCTTCTCGGAAGGAATATCGGATATGCTCCCTTACAGAATAAAATTTGTTCATTATGACATCCAACACAGCCTTTCTGCCTAATGGACATTGACAACAAGTACTATCTAGCCAAGTTTCAGAACCTAAGGGATTTTTTTGAAGGTGTTAAGCCAAAAGGCCATGGATAGTCTACGGTCAGTACTTAACTGTTCAGCCATGGACTGCAGAGTTTCATCCATTGCAACCCTACCCTAATGTGGTCATGGCTACGCTTGATTTTAACACTGATAATGGAGTCCATGGAAATTTTGCAAGAATGGTTGTGTACATCAATCTTGGGAAAGCCTTAGTATCTCAGGTTTTGATTAATGGGGGTTTACAAAGAATAGAATACGAAAACCTTCCCATGGTATGCTTCTCTTATGGGCACTACAGGCATTCACAAGATATTTGCCCAAAAACATCTGTTAAACAACAATAACCGATGGAGGGGGCCACTGGAAAAGGAATGGATCAAGGGAAAGGTGCAATTAAAAATACACACATGAGTAACACTAGCGAATATGGACCGTGGATGCTGGTAGAAAAAAAACAATGGCGATGGTCGAAGGATGGAAAAGACTGGGACGGTGCATCCAAAAGATCAAAGCAAGGTAAGTCCAAGTTTCAAACCCTAAAAACCCTAAATGAGGATTTGGGCCTAGAAAAGATTGGGCCCAATTTAATAAGTAACATGGGAAAGGAAGGCATTGGACCTGAACATTTAGATGGGATAGAAGGCTTATCTTCGAGTGGGCTAAAACACCACAAGCTTGACAAGGAGAGCCTACATGAATTGAGTTTGGGCCATCTAAAATTTGTAAAGGAAAAAAGGCTAATACTTACCTAAAGAAAGACCAAACTGAATCACAACCACTCAAAATATCCCAAATAGATTCTTCTCAATTGAATAAAAAATTTAAGGCATCCAAGGGAGGGATTAATAAAGAGAACGACGTAGCAACATAAGGCTCTCAAGACAACACCACTTCGGTGGCGCCAAAGTCAAATGAAATTCTAAATGGTACTGATGGAATGAATGAGAATCTTGATGGCTTGATCGGCGAAGGCACTCCGACTAGATTTGACTGCATTGAACCAAAAGAGATCTCTAATCCGTCGGCTAGGCAAAACATCGAGAGCATTAAAGAGGTAGCGACGACTCCCACTGAAGGCATACTTGATCCATCCAGACATTCTATTATCCGGTCCAAGGACTTCATTGGTCCTTTACGAGAAAGAGAGCTAAAAACAAGTAGGGAAAAGGAAGGAGGACACAGAGAAGGTGTTTTATGTGTTCGTGACTCTGGAGTGAAACGAGAGCATTAAAGGATAGAGACTCAAAAAAATAATCAAGGATAAAAAGACTAGTCCATTTAAAATACCCCCTTCCAAAGTGACATTGAGAGACTCAATTTCCAATATGGTTAATTTGCTTCAAGACTAATTTAACAAGGTCTAGCAAGTTAAGAAAACGTGGATATAGAGGGAAGTGAGGATAGCAAGATCGTCTCACACTAGTAGACTAGCTAATCGATATTTTTCTTTCATCTCTATTTTTTATGATGATGAACCATAATTTATCAGTATTTGTTTGGAACTGTCAAGGATGCGCAGGTGCTAAGTTCCCTCGTATTTTTAGAGAATATAATATGGATTTTAGGCCAGACATTGTTAGCCTTTTAGAAACAAAAGTTAGTGGTAGAAAGACAAATGAAATAATTGCAAAATTAGGATTTCATTCCTCTCATCATGTTAAAGCACGAGGTTTCTCCAATGGCATTTGGCTTGGCTAGAAAGTAACAGTTCATATCGATATAATTCAAAGCCACCCACAATTTATCTTGGCCAAAGTACTTGACGGGGGATTCCAAAAACATTTTTTGGTTGCATTTGTTTATAGGAGCCCTAATGCAACTAAAAGGAAAGACCTTTGGTAAGCATTAAAAGACACCATTCCGTCTTATAGAATTCCTTGGTTGGCTATAGGAGATTTCAATGCCATGCTATCTGAAAATGACAAAAAAAGGTGGTGGAGTTATCAGCAAAAGATGCTCGCACTTTAGTGATTTTGTGGAGACCAAAAATCTTCATGACCTTGGATTCCAAGGTTCTTCCTTCACTTGGCAAAGAGAAGGAGTATACGAAAGATTGGATAGGGCACTAGGCAATGAAGCTTGGTGCCAAACTTTTTCCAAATGTCTTATAACGCACTTAGAAAGAATTAAATCGAATCACCATCCCCTATCGGTGGATACCTTTCATAACATGAAGCTTCCAAGAGGACGTCCCTTCAGATTCTTGGCTAGATGGACGAAACATGAAGACTTCACAAACGTCGTAAAAAATCTCTAGAACTATGATGGGAATATGTAAAGCACTCTAGACTAAATCACTACGAGTCTCAAGGTTTGGAATAAAGAAATTTTTGGACACATAAGGGTCTGCAAACAACGACTCTTAAAATCCTTGAGTTGGATTCAAAAGGAACTCGAAAGATCTCACTCAAACTCTCTATTACAAAAAGAAAAGGCAATTAGGGAAGAGCTCGATGAAGTACTGAGTCATGAAAAGTTATTATGGAAGCAAAAATCCAAATATGATTGGCTTAAGCTAGAAGATAAAAATACAAAAAAAAAATCAATCGTACCTTGCATTGAAGGAAGACTAATCGTATCAATGCTCTTTGCAACTCAAAAGGGGATTGGATATACGATCCAAATAAGATCCAAAATGAAGTTGTTAAATATTTTCAAAACCTATATGAGGAAAAACCAAGTGAAATAAGAGAGTTGTCTACAAGCCAATTTCCTTAACTTGATCAAAGCGACATCGATTTACTCGAGAAAGCAGTCATAAACGACGAAATCAAGTAAGCTCTATTTAACATGGCCCCATTAAAAGCCCTTGGTAGTGATGGGTATCATGCTTTCTTTTTAGGAGTCAATGGGACAAAATTGGTGGAGCAGTATGTGATTGGGTCAAAGGAGTATTTAATGGTCGCCCTATCGATCAAGGACTTAATAGTACGCTTATTGTCCTCATCCCAAAAGTTACACAACTATAGGAAATCTCTCAATTTAAACCGATAAGCCTTTATACCGTTCTTTATAAACTAGTAATGAAAGTTATAGTCAATAGGTTCAAAATAATGTTCCCAAAAATCATCTCACAAGAGTAAGCCAGATTTATAATTGGAAGAAACATTTCATACAATGTTATTATAGCTCAAGAAGTGGTACACTCGATGAGGGGGAAAAACAAAAAATAGATGGCAATCAAAATAGACTTGGAAATAGCATATGATAGAGTCCGATGGGATTTCATTGACAAGTCCATCTAGGCGGCTGGAATTCCAAAATATCTTAAGAAAGTAATTATGTACGCTATCACCACAGCAACCATGTATGTACTTTGGAATGGGATCCCTACTGATAAATTTAGTCCAACCAGAGGAGTTCGACAAGGCCGTCCATTATCGCCTTATTTATTTGTGTTATGTATAGAATGGTTAGGACACCACATTCGTTCGACTATAGCTTCAAGAGAATGGTCTCCGATTAAGTTGTCTACATCAGGTCCAGCTCTGTCTCATTTATTTTTCGTCGACGATTTGGTGATCTTCTCCAAAGTAAACATCAAACATGGTACATTACTCAAAAACATCATTGCTCAATTTTACAAATTTTCAGGCCACTGTGTCAATGCAAGGAAAACAAATATCTTCTTTCAAAAGGGGTTGAGGATCCTCAAAGTAATAGAATTAGTAGGATTCTAAGATATCAAAAAGTTCAAGAGCTAGGGAAATATTTGGGCGTCCCTTTATTCCATAAAAGAGTTACTAACTCAACAATACAGTTTGTAGTAGAAAAAGTAAGAGCAAAACTTTGCAACTAAGATGCCAAAAAACTCTCTATGGCAGGACAACTGACCTTCCTACAATCAGTTCTCCTCTTTATCCTAAATTATTTTATGCAGTCTATGCAAATCCCAAAAGCACTTTGTGAATAAATAAAGCGTCTGACAAGACAATTCATTTGGGGCTCAACCACAGACGGAAGGAAATTAAATCTAGTGGATTGGGCCATAATATGTCAACCAAAGGAATATGGGGGATTCGATCTAAAGTGCCTAGAAGACCAAAACAAGTCATTTCTACTAAAACTAGGCCTTAATCTCATTACCAACCAAAATGCCCTATGGGTGTGCATAGTACGATCAGAATACAACATGAAAGAGACAATCGCTGAAAGCATCACAAAAGGATGTAGCTTCACACTATAGTGAGCGATTGCAAAAATTTGGCCTTTATTAAAGGAAAGCCTATCTTGGGTAATTGGAGACGGAATGGAGATCCACTATTGGAAAGACATTTGGGTTCCTGGATTAGGACCACCAATAGAGTATGTGAGGAAGTCGAGTAGGATTGCACCTAATTTGTTACTTAAGGACATGATGACTAGCGAAGGAACTTAGAGCCTCGACGCTTTTAGAGACCACCTGCTTGAAGAAATAGTTCAAAAAATTAGGGATATAACCCCACTAAATTCCTTAGTTGGAATTGACAAGGTTCGGTGGACTCATGCCCCAAATGGTAACTTCTCAGTCAAAATGCCATACCAGAAGTTAGTAGAAAACACATGGAGTGCACAGGACGACAAGTGGAAGGAAGTCTAGAAGTACCAAGGGCCACATCAGATTAGGGTATTCTTATGGCTAGCTTACAGACAAAGGCTGCTCACCAACTCAAAAAGAGTTCACAGAAGGATAGGACAAAGAGATTGCCTTGTCTACCAACACCTTCTAGAAGATGTCCTCCACGTGTTAAGAGATTGCCCTATAGCCAAAGAGGTGTGGTCGCAACTCATATCTTCAAGATGGAAACCCCAATTTTTACTAGCAACATCTCCAAATGGCTGCAGATAAACTTAACAACTAATAGATGGATGCCACAAATGTCGACCCTTTGGACCACCCTCTTTGGTTTAATAGCATGGAGACTATGGAAAAATTTGAATTCATTCATTTTTTCAAGGATTAGCATGGAGCACAACAAAAATTATCCATATTAGTATTCTTTTTGTAGGATTGATACAGTCGAAACTTAACTAAAAATATGACTAAGGCAAGTGCACCTATCAATTAATAGAATAGTTACGGTGAGCACAAATGTCGTTCCCACGAGGACCAAAAAATACTAGTTATAATTTTCTTCCTATTGTCTAACCGGTCGAATAAAGTGATTGTTCTAAACTAATTTAACTAAATTAATAAAATGTGCGACAAAGATTAAAGCAAGAAATAATAAGTGTTTTTATACCAAGAAGCAAACAATACCCAGGAAAGACTTCACCTAGATTTCATCTGCCATTATAATTCCGAATTAAGCAATTTATTCACTTAGTATTTTATTTCGTAGAAATCCCTATATTATGCTAATACCTCTATTCAACCATAAAAGCAATCGACTCTAGGTTGATTAATTGAAATTTCTTTCTAATTAAAACCCCTATTGTCGCATTAATTCGATCTATGGATTCCCCTATTAGATTTGACGCTAATCTGGTAGATTTATGTCGTCCTATTTTTAGGATTGCATGCAACTCCACTCAATTATGTTAGATCTACTCTTAAACAGGGTTCATTTCTCCTCTGATTTAAACACATCAAATAAGAATTAATATCCCGAAAATACTAAATCAAGAATTAAGCTCACATAAATGAAAACAAAATCCAAGTATTTATTGCATAAAATCAGAAATCAAATGACATAATTCATCATAGGGTTCATCTCCCCTAGGTATTTGGGAATTTAGTTCATGCTACTAAATGGAAACTTCTCAAAGACAATATAACCACAAGACAAAGAGAAACTCATAGTAAAATCAAAAGAATTTAGAAAAAGGTCTTCAAGCTTCGTGGAAATCGGCTTCAAAGACGGCTTCTATGGTGTTTCATCAGTTATTTCCTTCAATAATCTCTGACGGATTAGATTTGGGGAATGGAGGATGTTACAAAAAATTGAAAGTCCTAATTCAGATAACTCTATCCCCTATTCATAATACATGAAAATCTCTAGTTGGATCCAAATTAAACTCTAAATTATAAAACCTAAAAGATAAATTAAAATTAAATATAAACAATATAACAATAATAATCCTAAATATTAATCCTAAGAAATAGAGTTTAAATTTAAATAAAATCTTATGTCCAATAAATCTCTTCCTAACTCTTCCACATTCACGCTTTTTGCCCCAAATTTCCCTTTTTGTCTTCAATTTAGTCCATGGCCATGAGTCTAGCTCGTGTGACTCCTAAAATCTTCTACTTTGTATGGTTTTCGATTGTTTTTCGCTCCTTTCACTCCCAAATGCTTTCCTAAGTATAGAAACATGAATTTAAAGGATTATGAACATAAAATTCATTGTTTTAAATCAACTAATCATCCAAAAACACATTAAGAATGAGACTAAAACATATTACTTTTGGCACTTATCAAGGATTACGTTTTTGTTGTTATTTGCTTTATTTTACACGCACACACAAACAAACATATATATATATATATTGTAATTTGAAACTGTATTGTTTTTCTATCTAATATATATATATAAAAGTATAAGTTTAGAGTTTTTCTATCTAATATATATATATATAAAAGTATAAGTTTAGAGAAACTTTTGAATCGATGAAAATTATTTTTTATTATATTTATTATATTACTAAATTGATATTAAAATAATTTATTAATACATTACTATTTATAATATTATAATAGAAAAAGAAATATTAATTAACATAATATATTAATGTGAAATTAATTAACTTAGTTGTATCTTTTACAAGTTGTACAAAAATAGATCATTTTATTGTTTCATATATATTATTACTTAATAAAATTTTTAAATCTAAAAAATAATTAAATATAGTTGAAAATAAAAAAACCTAGATAAATTAAATATAAATATGAAATATGATAAAAATATTAAAATAATTATAATTATAATTATAATAATTAATATTTGATATATTGCAATGGAGTTTTTAATCTTTAAAAGTAGGGTTAGGGGTTGGCAAGTGTCTTATAAAGATATAATTTAAAAATATATATATATTTAAGAAAAAACACATGGTAGTTTTTTAAAACTGTTTGTGGAAAAAAAATGCACTGTCAATGTACCAAATACTAAATTTAACTATAATTATTCTATTAATAATATATTAAATTATTATGGTAACACTTGTCTTTTCGTACTTTTATTCTTAATAAAAGAATTAAAACTACAAATCCAATGATAAAACACATGTTCAATGATATTAAAATATAAGTTCATTACCAGTTCACCTATATTCATTAAATAAATTCTAAAAGATAATACTTTTAACATAAAATGTTTTCTTTCACCCACATCATGGGTTTGATAAAATCTAATAAAAAATAATTTTAATTTTATTTATTTTACTCTGGTTGTTTTCTTTGCTTCTTAGCACGTTTAGGGGTTTTTTCTGTTTGTCAAAAGTTGCACAATTTGGTGGCATTTCTTTTAAAAATTTTAGGGTTCATTTCGAAGAAAAGCAAAATTTTTTCATCAAAGCGGCAACAATGGAAGAGCACTTGGCAAACCATAATATCATCGATGAAGAAGAAGAACCAGTATAAATGACAAAAGGTCGTAGTAGAAGAAAAGTTTAATCTTTGTTTGGTAGAAAGGGTATTAACTAATAGTGTAGTAAACTTTCCATCAATGAGAAACTTACTAGCAAAATTATGGCATCCATTAAAAGGGTTAACTATCATGAAGATCGAAAAACAAAGAATCATGTTTCAATTTTACAATAAGGTAGGTCTGAAAAGGGTATGGGATGGCATGGCATAGTTCTTTAACAAACATTTTATTATTTTTCACCAAATGATAAAAGGAAAGAATCTTGTACAAGTTCCTCTTGTTTATACCACATTTTGGGTACAAATCCATAATCTATGGTTGGGTCTCATGTTGAAGGGAATGGCGAGACAGTTTGGGAATTTTATCAGGCAATTCCTAGAATATGAAACTGCATTAATAGCGAAGGGGGTTAGAAAGTTCATGCGAATTAAAGTTTGGTTTGATGTTTGATTACCACTAAAGAGGAAGAAGCGTATTATAAATAGGAAAGATAACTCTACATATGCACACTTTAATATGAACAACAATCTTTATTCTATTTTCTTGTGGAAGACTAGGTATGGGAAAAGTTTCTACCCAGTTCATTTAACTTTGGGCTCAAAAGAAGCGGTGTTTGGATGGGATATTTCTTTAAGAGCCCTGTCAAGAAGGGTGATGACAGTTGCTGGTAAGTGGTTACGTGAAGAACTTCTGGATGAAGGAAAGACAAGAATGGATTAGGATGAAGATAAGAGAGGGAGGAAGTTTGGAGATGTCCACTATGATCAAAACCATAAAAAAAAGGGAAAAGGGTCGAAGGGAGACTCAAGCATAAGAATAAAAAATGTGGGGCAGATAAGCAAAAGGATGAGACATGGAGCAAAATGTATTTCTGACCCCTTAGAGGCAACAATATCAGATTTGGAAAAGAGACCAATTAGATTAGTAGATAGAAAAAAGGGGCAAATAGTACATCAAGTGGGAACTCCGACCTAACGCAACAATGGTTTCATTAAATATGGAGACAAACTATGAATTATCGATTTCCATTAATAAGCAGATCAACTAGTAGTAATTAAAACATTAAGTTGAAATGTTCGTGGTCTGGGGCAACCACGAGCTATTAGACGTCTCAAGCACAAACTAAAACAAATCAAGCCCCAACTTTTGTTTCTATAGAAACAAAGGTCAGCGTAAGGAGTATGGAAAGAATAATAAAAAAGTGTGGTTTTGGGAACAAAATTGATATAGGTACAAAAGGGTTGAGAGGAAGTTTGTCATTAGGATGGATGGATGGATGGATGGGATCTTTACCGAGTTAAGAAGTTTCTATCGTTCACACATAGATGTTTAAGTGAATGAGGGGGATGGAGAGGTTTTGTGGAGACTACTGGATTCTATGGTTTCCTGGTAGAGAGTCAAAGGAAGGACTCAAGTAACATGTTAATAGGAGTGTAAATGAATCGGGCTCAAACGAACAAGGCTATGTTCGTGTTCATTTGTTTATTTTTGAAGTTATTGATGTTCGGTTTGTGTTTGTTTAAATTTTTAATATCATGTTCGAACTCGATTTGTTTATTATTTGGTGTGTTCGGGCTTAATTCGTTTAGCGTTCGCGAACATGTTTGTTTAACATTCACAAACATGTTCATTTAATGTTCGTGAATGTTAACTAAACAAACAAACAATTAAATTAAATTAATTAAAACAAAACCAGCTAAATAAAAATTACATTCAACATGAGAATTGTTGTGTTATAAAGTTCAAGGAAGTATTTGTAATATCATAAAAAACTAAGTTGCAAACAAGTAGTTTGATCGATTCAAAGCAAAACATATTACAAGAGAAGAAATTCAAAAGGATAACACCAAAAATATTGCATTAAACACCAACTAGAAAAGTTGACAACATAAATAGCACATTCCTTTGCAATGAACCCAATGATACCACATCCTGAAAACACCAAACCAAAATAATTCATGAGTTTCACCCATCAAATTCAATAAGGCAACAACATAAAAACTTTTTATTTGATCCATTATTATTATTATTATTATTATTATTATTATTATTAAAGAAAATAAGATTATAGAAGGTACAACTAGTTAAAATGTTATAAAGATAATCATATCAGAGAAGTTAAAAATAAATTCATACAAAGCTATTGGACAAACACCAACCAAGTTAAAATGCTCATTGACATCTCATAAACACCACCCCAAAAATTAAGTACCTTTGAAATTCTTCAAAATTCTAACTTCAAAGTAAACAAATCTCTTTAATTTCTACTTTTCTTTACATAAAAAAAAATTAAAATTAGATGACCAAATTAAATAATATTTAAAATATTAAATAAATAGAATAAATACTTTAAAATTACTCACTTTGGCTTTCTTTTTTAACCCATAAAAGTTTTGATACCAATCGAAACCACAAAGTAACATTTACACTGTATCAGTTCCTAAAAATGAATGGTATGTATCAATCACTCTTTCACCAGCACTAAAAGTAGATTCTGAAGTCACCGTGATAATAGGAATAGACAAGACTTCACAAGTCATTTTTGATAAAATTTGAAACTTGAAGTTATTAATTTTCCACCTCTCTAAGGCATTAAAACCACTACAGTTTTCCTTATAAATGAACACTCCTTCTTCCAAGTATATATCTAGTTCAGACTTAACATTATTAACTATGTCAACACTCCTAATATATCTCTTAAACTTGGACCTCCAATCATAACTTTTCCGTTGCTTATTCTACTAGTGGTAGAAGCATTACAGACACCACTTTCTTGCACATCATTTTCCATTGATGTACCAACATTAGTTGTTGCCTATTCATCCACATAATCCTTATAAAGCTCATATAAACTATTACGCACAATGCAAATTTGTCTACGATTTTCCTCTTTAAAATAAATAACAAGAAAATTCAAGTTGTTATAAAATAATAACAATGATGTAAAGAACACAAGAATAATAGATGAGAATAAGAAGAGAATTTGTAATGTATTCTATATATTTCATTCATTTTACAAGTAGAATACTCCACTACATATATAGGGAGATTGGATTCTTCATATTCTAATACATAAATAGTAAATAGTAGTTACAAGAATATGAAAAGTTAAGGAAGATGAAAGGTTAAAGATCAAGGGAGGTTAAGGAAGATGGAAGGCTAAAGGTCAAAGGAAGTTAAGGAAGATGAAAGGTTGAACATCCATAATATTCATAACACTCCCCTTGGATGTTCATTGTATAAAGGATATGCCTCAATAAAAACCTTACTAGGAAAAACCCTATGGGACAAAAACCTAGTGAAGGAAAAAGAGTACATAATCCTTTGATACATAGCCTCATGTAAGCATCACTTAAGATCTTTGAGACGACACAATCCAATATTGAAAATTAATTTCTCAAATGTAGCAGTAAGGAGTGCCTTAGTAAAAAGATTTGTCAAATTCTCACTTGATCGAATATGTTGAACATTGATATCTCCATTCTTTTGTAGATCATGAGTGAAGAAAAATTTTGGTGATATATGTTTTGTTCTATCACCCTTAATATATCCTTCCTTAAGTTATGCAATGCAAGTTGTATTATCTTCATATAAAACTGTTGGAACTTCTTTTTCAGAGCATAAACCGTAATCTTTTCATATGTGATGAATTACAGACCTTAGCCATACACATTCACGACTAGCCTCATGGATTGCCAAAATCTCAGCAATATTAGAAGAAGTAGCAACAATTGTTTCTTTCATAGAGTGCCAATAAATTGCAGTACCACTATATGTGAAAACATAACCAATTTGTGATCGAGCATTGTGAGGATCAGATAAGTACCCTGCATCTACAAAACCAACTAATTCTGTTTTGGGTAGGTTAGGGAAAAATAAACCCATATCTCTTGTACCTTGAAGATAACGAAAAACATGCTTAACTCTATTCCAATGTCTTCGAGTTGGACAAGAGCTAAATCTTGCTAATAAGTTGATAGCAAATGATATACCAGGTTGTGTATGACTAGCAAGATACATCAATGCACCAATAGCACTCAAATATGGTAGTTCAAAACCAAGAAAATCTTCATCATTTTCTTGAGGACGAAAAGGGTCTTTATTTACATCAAGTGACCTAACAACCATTGGGGTGCTCAAAGGATGTGCGTTATGCATGTAAAATCTTCTTAGCACTTTTTCTATATATGATGTTTGATGCATAAGGATTTCATTCTTTAGGTGCTCAATTTGTAACCCTAGACAAAATCTTGTCTTTCCAAGGTCTTTCAGTTCAAATTCTTTCTTTAAGCACTCTATTGTCACTAAAATCTCTTTAGGAGTCCCAATAATATTTAGATCATAAACATACACAGCAATTATAACAAATCCTGATCCAAATTTCTTTACAAAAATGCATGGGGAAATAGGTTCATTCTTATAGTCTTCTTTTAATAAGTATTCACTAAGGCGATTATACCACATGCGCCCAAATTATTTCAATCCATAAAGGGATCTATTTAATTTAATTGAGTAATGTTCTCGAGAACTTGAATTAACTACTTCTGGTAGATTAAAACCTTCTGGGAGTTTCATGTAAATGTTATTATCAAGTGGGCCATATAAATAGGCTGTAACTACATCCATTAGGCATAAATCAAGCCCTTCTCTTATTGCCAGACTAATTAAGAACCGAAAAGTAGTTGCATCCACCACAGGAGAATATGTCTCTTCATAATCAATACCAAGTCTTTGTGAAAATCCTTGTGCAACTAGACGTGCTTTATATCTCACAATTTCTCCCTTTTCATTTCTCTTTCTCACAAAAACCCATTTATATCCCACAGGTTTAACACCTTCAGGTGTACGAACTACATGTCCAAATACATCTCTCTTTGCAAGATATTTTAATTTCGACTCAATTGCTTCTTTCCATTTTGGCCAATCGTCTCTTTGTCTACATTCATCAATTGACATTGGTTCATGATCTATATTGTCATTCAAAATATCTAGTGCTACATTGCATGCAAATATGTCATTGACATCGATTTGATTTCGGTTCCACTTAATTCTTGACATGACATAATTTGTTGATATCTCATTAGTATTAGGTACCTGAGATTTTTCTTGAACTGTAGTCATATCTAAAATCTCTTCTAGAGATCCTTTTAAAGTCATTTCTTCCTCGATCTGACCATCTATTTTCGCTCCTTTTCTTTTTCGATGATTTTTATCTTTGGAATCGATTGGTCTACCACGCTTTAAACGTTCTTTAAACTCACTAGTAACTAGAGTTTGTCCTTCAGGGACATCAATTTTGATTGGAGCATTTACAGTTGGTATATGTGATTTTGTCACTCTTTTTGGATCAATAAATGCGTCTAGCAATTGATTTGCTAAACTTTGTAAATGAATTATCCTCTGAACCTCTAATTCACATTATTGCGTATGAGGATCAAGATGTGACAATGATAATTCATTCCAATCTATTTCTTTTTCCAGCTATTTATTTTCTCCCCTAACATTAGGAAAACTGACTCATTAAAATGACAGTCAGCTAATCGAGCCGTAAATAAATTCTCCGTTGATGGCTTAAGATATTTAATTATTGATGGAGATTCATATCCAACATATATTCCTAACCTCCTTTGAGGAGCCATCTTAGAGCGTTGTGGTGGAGTAATCGGAACATATACAGCACATCCAAAAATTTTAAGATGGGAAATATTTGGTTCTTGACCAAAAACCAATTGTAACGGGGAGAACTTATGATAACTTGTTGGCCTGACTCGAATTAGTGATCCTGCATGTAGTATGGCATGTCCCCAAGCAAAAATTGGAAGTTTGGACTTCATAAGTAATGGCCTTGCAATCAATTGAAGACGTTTGATTAGTAATTCAGCAAGACCATTTTGTGTATGAACATGTGCTACAGGATGTTCAACACTTATTCCAATAGACATACAAAAATCAGTAAAAGCTTGGGAAGTAAATTCACCAGAATTATCAAGACGAATTGTCTTGATAGGGAAATCTGGAAATTGTGCTCGTAATTTGATCAACTATGCAAGTAACCTCGCAAATGTCATATTTCGAGTTGATAACAAGGATACATGTGACCATCTAGTCGAAGCATCGAGTAAAACCATAAAATATCTAAATGGTCCACATGGAGGGTGTATTGGTCCACATATATCACCTTGTATCCGTTTTAGAAAAGAGGTAGATTCATAACTTATCTTGGCTGGTGATGGTCGAATGATTAATTTGCCTTGAGAGCAAGCATCACATGAAAAATTATTAGCTTGAAGAATCTGCTGGCTCTTCAATGAATGTCCACATGAATTGTCAATAATTTTTCGCAACATAATTGAACCAGGATGGCCTAACTGGTCATGCCAAATGACAAAATCATCAATAAACTTCTGATTTATTATAGCATGTGTTTCAATTGTACTAATTCGTGTGTGTAGTACAAACCAGAGGAGAATGCAGACAATTTCTCCAAAATGATTTTATTTCCTTGAATTATACTCGTAATTTGGAGATATTCATTACTCCCTTCACTTATTGTCTCAATATGATATCCATTATAACGAATATCTTTAAAACTCAACAAATTTCTTTGAGACTTAGGTAAGTATAACGCATCATTAAGTTGGAACTTTGTTCCTCTAGGCAACATTATATTTGCTCTTTCGGAGCCTTCTATGATTTTGGTACTACCAGATATAGTACTCACACTAGCTTTTTGCATTGTCAAATCAAAAAAATATTTCTTATTCTTAAGTATAGTATGAGTAGTTACACTATCTGCTAAGCATAAGTCTTCACCATTTATCGCTAATTGAATTTGAGAGGTATTCATATTTTTCAAAGAAAAACAAATAAATGTCACATAAATTTTCAAAATATTTAAAATATTTATAAATAGTTTAAAACATAATATAACAACCATGTTGCTAAAAATTTATTCTTTAAAACTATAATAATAAAATTAAAAGATCAATATCAATTATTCCCTTCAGGAGTGGTTAAGAAATCAGCAGCTTCCCAATGAGTTGTACCAACGAAGCCATAATCGTCTTCGCCATCTTCACAAACAAAATTTGTTTCTATTTTCTTCCCTTTATGCTTTAATGATTGTTGATATAGTTCTACAAGATGCTTTGGTGTACGACAGGTACGAGACCAATGGTTTTTACCTCAACAACGATAACACAAACTTTCCACTTTCCCAGTTATATTTTTATCATTCTTTCCATCCTTATGATCCCACTTCTGGTGGGTATTTCTGAAATGACCACCTTGTTCACGTCCACGTCCTCGATCGCAACCACGACCATGACCACGGCTATGTCCTCGACCACGACTACTAGTGTGGCCTTTAACCTTTCTATTATATGATGTCACATTCACTTCAGGGAATGAAGTAGAACCAGTTGGTCGTGACTCATGATTTTTCATTAACAGCTCATTATTTTGCTCAGCCACAAGAAGACAAGATATTAATTCAGAAAATTTCTTAAAACCTTTTTCATGATATTATGTCTACAGGATAACATTGTTTGCATAAAATGTGGAGTATGTTTTTTTCTAACATATCTTCATCAGTTATGTTCTCTCCACATAATTTCAATTGAGAAGTGATTCGAAACATTGTCAAATTATTCACTCACAGATTTAAAATCTTGCAATCTCAAATACAACCAATCATAACGAGCTTTAGGAAGTATTACGATTTTCTGGTGGTCATATCTTTCTTTTAGACTATTCCAAAGGACAAGTGGATCTTTAACAGTCAAATATTCAGTTTTTAGTCCCTCGTGGAGGTGATGGCAAAGAAATATCATAGTTTTACCCTTATCTTGACTAGATGCTTCATTTCCTTCAATAATAGTTTCACCAAGACCTTTTGCATCTAAATGTATTTCAGCATCTAAAATCCAGGATAGATAATTCTTTCCAGTAATATCAAGAGCCACAAATTCAAGTTTTGCAAGGTTCGACATTGATGATATAACTACAATATAAATTTAATATAAATATAAGTAGTCTTTTAACGAGCTTTCAAGTAAACATAAGTAATCCCTTAACAAAAACTTGCAAGCATAATATAACAGAAAAATACATAAATAATTATAACAATTTAATCATAAAATAAATTACACATAATTTGGCTATGTTAGAAGTTTTAGTAAATTACAAGATTAGTGAAACCCTTGTAAAATCATAAGAAAAATAATGATGAGCATCATGATGAAATGAACAAATTATAAAGATAAGAACAATAATGATGAACATATTGATAAAATATATCACATACCTTGATCCAAACTAACGAAAATGCAAGACTCTTGGATTAATATAAGCGCTCGTGTTGATAACGTGTTATAAAATAATAACAATGATGTAAAGAACACAAGAATAATAGATGAGAATAAGAAGAGAATTTGTAATGTATTTTATATATTTCATTCATTTTACAAGTAGAATACTCCACTATATATATAGGGAGATTGGACTCTCCATATTCTAATACATAAATAGTAAATAGTAGCTACAAGAATATGAAAAGTTAAGGAAGATGGAAGGTTAAAGAGCAAGGAAGGTTAAGGAAGATGGAAGGTTAAAGGTCAAAAGAAGTTAAGGAAGATGGAAGGTTAAAAGATGAAAGGTTGAACATCCATAATATTCATAACACAAGTCAATTAATTTCATCTTATTCCTAAGATCTAGTATAGCAGTAATAGAAATAAAAAATTGCATTCACCCCAATATTTATCAAATTTTCTTTGCATTTTATCGGTCATTTGTCTCATCCAAAGTTCCTCACTTAAATATTTCTCCATCAATATCTCTTTGATACTCCGAAGTTCAAGAAGAAACAAATTTGAAGTTGGATATTCATAACCTAATATTTATAAACGAAATACCGTGTATAAAATTAAATAACATAAATGAAAATTAAGAAATAATGAAATAAAACTAGATATATTTAAATTGTTTACCTGAGATAATATTGGTAACTTCATTAAAAAGTGCCAAGAAAAAAACAAACCTCCTCAACCTTCACCCAATCTTCATCACTTGACAAATGCTTATAACTTGCATTTCGTTAAACATACCGTGAAAATTCATCCTTAAATTCCAATACACATACAACATAGCATAGTATTAAGTATTTCATTTTTGAGTTTTGTATTAGTTCTTAGAAATCTTATTTTTTTTTCCTTTGGCCAACCATTGTATACAATTTTTTAATCAAAGTCCGTTTTTATTATTGGGCCTAAAAAGCCGATGCAAAAGTCCAAAACTAACCAAATAAACAAAAGGAAATAACATGAAATAATAGTAAACGCAACAAAAGGAAATACCTTAACCTTAACTAGAACTTTCCAAATGCGCAACTTCTTTCAGGATCCTTGTACTCTGCAAAATACCCAAAGAAAAAATGACTTGAAATTCCCTTGCTCTAGAAAGAAAATCAAACAAAGAGACGAGTTTAGATCTCCAAACAGTTTTTAAATTTTCTCAACCCCAAAAGCAAGCATGGCGGTAATTGAATCTGTGGTGCAAGACTAAATCGGCGATTAACATCAGCCACATCCCAAACAGTCGTTAGAGCATCTTCTACCAGAACGAGTTAGCTCGTAATCGCAAACCCTCCGCAACCATTGCATGTGCAGCAAAGTTTCCATCTCTAGCAACGAACTAAAAGCGGCAAGACGTGAACTGCCTCGCCAGATTTTTTGCATCCAAGTAAACGACCTAGACTCTAAATAATCTTTCCCTGTACGCTGTATATTTTGTATAACCAAACGCGAATCACTTTTCAGGATGACGCGCATGGACCTCAAATCCAGTGCAAATTGGAGGTCATGGATGACTACTGTAGCTTCAGCTACCACCACCGTGTTGACTAAGTTATGTATTCTAGTTCCTGATCCCATAATAAGTCCTTTCCTATTACTGATTATGAAACTGATACAACACATTTTGTTGATTAGAGAAACCAATGTCCACATTTATTTTCACGAAATTCATCGGAGGAAGCTTCCATTTCACCATGGATCGTGGCTTAGGATGCTATAAAATGGTCGTCGACCTCGATATTTCGACCCAAATCCCCTGATAAATGTTACAACTTCCTCTCTTGTTTGCACTCTTCATTCATGGATGTAAATGTTTTGAGAAAACCAGAGTAACCATATTGTTATTGCAATTTCAACTTTCCTATCACTTGTAACATTTTCAAGCATCCACTTTAACCATTCTATAAGACATAATTTAGCAACTGCTACTAGCCAATAGTAATTCAATCTATTCCAGATTTGTGTCGCTAATACGCAGTCATGCACCACATGAACAGATGATTCACTAACATCCTTACATCCCGGACAAATGTTTTTTGACATTAATATTCTAAAATGTAACATCTGATAAGTAGGGACGTAATCTTTCGAGAACTTCTAGAGTAATATACAAATTTTTGAAGGCATCATTAGACCCCATATTTGTTTGAACATAATTTTCTCCCTTGGGTTTAGAATTATAGGATCCAATAGCAATTTGTACCCACTCTTTACTGAGTATATTCCTGCTTTACCTAGGGGTGAGCGTTCGATCGAATTGAATCAAATCGAATGGAAACATTTTGAGTTAATTGACTTTTCGAATCTTATTTTATCATCCTTACTCGATTTAAAATTTTCTTGAATGGAGTCGAGTGAGATGGAATTCGAATTGAATCGAATTGGATCTATTTGTTTGAATTAAATTTAAAAAATGATTTTCGTGTTGTTTATTTTTATGTAATTTTCTTTAAAGTTTTAAACATGACCATACAATAAAAAATTGAATAAGAAGGGGAAGAATTAATTTACGGTTTTTTGAAGAAGAAGATAAATTTGGGGGTTTGAAACTTTGGAGTGAATGATATTATGGAAATTGGAATAATGGTTGGACTTGGATGACTCACGATGGAGCTTGGTGGAGCCTGGAGGGTCTGAATTTGGATTTGTGGGGTAGACGAGCTTAGGGGAACTGGGGTTAAAATAAAAGGGTTTGGGCTTGGAGGAAATTTGGTTAAAGTAAAAGCTTGAAAGGGTTTAGGCTTGAGAATATAAATTTAAAATTTTAAAAAATATACTTTGTATTCGGTTTATTAGAATTATTCAAGTTATTTGAATTCAAAAATTTAATTAGACTCGAACTCGAATTTAAAAAAAAATTCGAGTTGATTAGATTAACTCGATTCGAATAATTCGAAATTCAAATTTTTTTTCGATTTTTTGAGTCGAATTGAATTTTGCTCACCCCAGGTTTAACCATTGTACGTTACTATTTTATCAGATTGAGTAGTGCTGGGGATAGGTAACCTTACAATTTGGTGAGTTTCTTCCATTGCAAAAGTTGAGTAGATGAGGGTTCTGTTCCAGCGGTTGAGATTTTGCAACATTAAGTCGGACACCTTTTCCAAACCCTCCACTCGACTTGTAGAAATAAAGCAATTGTCTTTCCCTGGTAGCCAATAATCCTGCCATATCGACACTGATGAACCAGATCCTATCCTCCATTTCAACTCGAAGATTAACAATCCTTTTGCACACCAAATGTTCTTCCATAATAGTGATGGGTTCGCACCTAATGAGGCTTTTAGAATATTTGAATTCTTGTAATATTTGGCTTTGAGTAATCTCACTATTAATGAACCAGGGTTTTCCATTAATCGCCACCCTTGTTTCATTAATAATGCAACATTGAATATCGATAAGTCTCGAAAGCTCATCCCCCCTCCTCTTTCAATCTTGATAAATCCTTCCATGAGCACCAGTGGATCCCCTTTCTTCTTGCTTTTTTTTTTTTTTACACCAAACTTGAGTTGTAATAGCTTTGACCTCCTTACAAAAAGATGAGTGTAATAAAAAGCATGACATGACATATAGGGGAATTGCCTGAAGTATAAACTTTACAAGAACTTCTCTTCGACCCATCGAGAGTAGCCTTGAACACCAACTAAAGACCCTTTTGATCATATTCTCCTTGATCTCTTTAAAAACAATCTTCTTATTCCGGCCAATCATTGATGGGTGGCCTAGGTACTTCTTCGAATTTATACTTGAATACACCCCCAAAAGGCGACATATCGTCTCTCTTGAATTTTGATGAACATTCGTGTTGAAAAAACCCCTGATTTGTCAAAATTTATTAGTTGGCCAGAACTTCGAGAATAAACCTCCAAATTTTCCTTAAGCGTTGTATCCCCTTCAACTAGTGCATCACCAAAAATTAAGATATCATCTGCGAACAAGTGAGTAATAATAGGGGCGTGCCTGTTTATTCGGAATCCTTTGAGAACTCCCCTTGTAGCTTACATTCGTAGAAGAATCGACAAACCCTCTCCAAAAATATGGAATCAATAAGGACTAAGAGGATTTTCTTGACGTAATCCCTTTGTCGATAGAAAAAAAATTACCAACCTCCGCATTCATGACCACCGAATAAGAGATCGAGGTTACACATCACATAACTTTCTAGATCCAATGTTCCATAAAACCCATCCTTCTAAGCATAGCTTCAATGAATAACCATTTAACACGATCATTACGTTGCTCATGTCGAGTTTTAAGGCAAATGAGCCCTCTTTTCCTAATCGTCTTAACTTCATCGAATAAAGAATTTCGTATGCTGTTATAATATTGTCTGCGATGAGTCTCCTTGGAACAAAGGTACACTGTGCCTCATCAATGCAGCAATGCAGCACCTTTTGGAATCTATTTACTATCATCTTTGAAATAATCTTATTAAAATATTACAAATACTAATAGGTCGGAATTGATTCATAAGTTGGGGGCAACTCACCTTGGGGATAAGGACGATTCTTGTATGGTTAATGGCCTCCATGTTATGGGATCCTCGCAGTGTCTCGATACAAAAATCTGCCACCTCCTTTTCTACTATGTGCTAGCACCACTGATAAAAAACAGCACCTAATCCATCTTCACTCGAAGCCTTCAGTGGATTCATAAATTTTAGAGCCACACACACCTCTTCATAAGTAAACTCCCTTTCTAACTCTGCATTCATTTCTTGATTGATGCATGATTTAACTCCTTCCAAGATAAGCTTCGGGTTTTCAACGTTGTTCAATGTGAATAAATTGTGGAAATAATTCATGGCCAACGATAATAAATTATCATTACTCTTGTGCACATTGCCAACATTACCCGATAGTTTTTCCACCCGATTCCTCCTCCTGCGTTTAGTAGCCAAATTATGGAAAAAATGTGTTTTTGTCCCCATTCTTGAACTAGTTGGCTCAAGCTCGTTGTTCCTAATAAATCTCCTCCCTGTCTGCGTCCAAATTTAGAGCCAATTTAATTTTAACTATATCCCTCGAGATCTTATCTTTCGGAATAACTTCATTCAACCTAAGTAGCTACTGCTCTAGCTTCTTCCTCATTAGGCAGCGATTTATTTTAATTTGCCTGAACCATTGCTCTAGCCCCTCTCTCACCATCTTTAACTTACTCGGTATATCTCTCAAATTTTTGGTCCAGATTATTTTTACTTCAGATTCATATGATTCTTCCAACAGCCATGCTACCTCAAGACGGAAGAGCCAGTGCTTTGGACTTTGGCCTTCAATAAACGTGTTTAGCAGCAATAGACAATGGTCAGAAAATGCACAAGGCAAATGAGATAAATTTCAAGACGAAAATAGTTCGCAACACCTTGGTCTAAGCGCTTCCGAATATTATTCTCTCGAGTATGTCCTTTCTCCCAAGTAAACCACTATCCATTATATCCCATATCAGTGAGAGAACAATCATCTAGAGCCTCTCGAAATCTACTCATTTGCCTATCTCGTCTTGGAATTCCTCTTAAATTTTTCGTTGAGAATGCAATTTCGTTAAAATCCGCTATGACAACCCATGGTATATGTAGACTAACATTTAAGGATCTTAATAAATTCCAAGAAGCTTCTCGCATGAACTCTTCAGACGCACCATAAAAACCCGTACATTTCCATGTTTTGCCCTCCAAATCCTTGTCAACCATGATATCAATATGTCTTATTGAAAAGGATCAAAGAGAAATCTTACTATTGCTTATCCACCCTATAGACAAACCACCACTCTTACCATTCAAATCAATATCTATAACATTAGGAAAACCACATTTACGCCTAACCCTCTTCATCTTACAACTTATAAGTTTCGTTTCAATCGGTATCACCACCATAGGATTTATGTCTCTTAGAATATGCCGGAGACGGTTAACTGTTCGAGACCTCCCTAAACCCCGAACATTTAAGCATAACAGTTTCATTGCTCTCGATTAGCCTGCTTTGCAAGGCATGCCGATCTACTAGTGCTCTGTACCTACAAAGAGATAGCGAGAGTTTCACTTGAATCATCATTATCTGAAACGCCTGAAACAATAATTTGGATATGACGACGTTTTAGTCCATCACTTTGCTTTATTGAGCTACTGATTTCCTCATAGGGCCACCATGATTGCATCATCTCTATCAATGGTAAATTCCCTATTACCCGAATGTAGTGGGCCTCAAGGAATAGTTGACTTTGCTTTTTCTTTTAAAGAAATTGAATTTCGTTAATTGTGTCACGCCAATATTAACTGATTTTGATTTTAAAATCTCAACATTCTTTTTTTCCTTCGTTGACGACGTGTTTCCAAAATTTGGAGGTTTTCCTCTATTCTCCTCCACCAACCATTTGCTCATCAATGTTAGGTTTCTCCTTGATTGGGCACATAGAGAAAATATCCCAATTAAATTCAAACTCTTGACGTGGATGTTGTGCTCTAATCGGGCAAAAGCTTTCACCATGTCCTAATTTGCCACATAGAAAGTAAAAAAGCGTCAATTTCTCATACTCAAAACGGACATAGACCGACGTACCATTTTTCAACACAATTCTCTTCCTTCTTTTCAATGGCTTTCGAACATCAACTCACACTCTTATTCTCATAATTCGTTTATAGCCTTGTTGAGTTGCGAACGAATCATACTTAACAAAATCACCAATGAAATTGTCCAATTGTTGAGCTATCATTGTAGCCAAAAAACCGAGTGGAAGGTCATAAATCAGCACCCAAAAATCCACCCAATGGAGTTGAACAGTTCATGGATCCTCCCCCTCCTTTAGTCGGTGCAAAATTAACAAATGGGAATTAAAATTTCATGGCCCATTTTTCAAAACTTTGTCTAAATCTACTTCGAAATAAAACCGAAATAAGTACCTTTCTCTTACCAGATTTGAGATCGAAACTCCCCCTATTGGATGCCAAACACTTGCCAATGTTGATCGCATAGCTTGGTAATGAACGAAAATGGAAGTAAGAAATACACCCACTAAACAATTCACACACGAGATCTCCTCACTCGACAGCTCCACCCCCATAAGAATGGAGTCATCATCTTCATCTTCCAGAGATACACTAGCAATAGAATCCTCTATTCCCTCTTGGACACCAAATCCACCACTCAACCAGAAAAACTAGTAATTGAAACAAAAAACGAATACGGACTACAAAAAGAAAAACAAAGACAATGTGTCAAAAGATAGAGGAAAAAAAAGATAATCAACCTCCTATGATAATTGATGTTTAGTCATATTAAATTAATTCACCACTTGTATACAAATTGAATTTAAACTTTCTGTGTTCATTAGAATTGTATATGTATAATATATAAAATATTTATTATTAATAATTTTGATTAAGTGATGAATTCAACTAATTAATTACTTTCAAATCAAGTTAATTGATAATTAAAACTTCAAAAATATTTTATTTGCTTCTTAATTGAATTAACTTCAATGATCGCGACTGATTAAACTAATTTGAACTGATCGGTTTATTCGATTTTATCTAATAAAGTAATTAATGAAGGACCATTATTCTATCTGTAGATTAAGAAAATGTTCATAAACGAGTTTAGGATGATGTTAACATCTTTAGATTGTACTAAAATGATAACAAAATAATAGATTATGGCACATTTATTATATGAGTGAAAACATTTATTTTTAAATTTATAAAAATATATAACATTAAATATTTCTTTAGTTGAGATAGTAAAATTGAGAGAGTAAAATTTATAATATTTTGAGTTGAAATATGTGTAAATATTTTTATTTCTAAATTTTATAAAAAAAATATAAAAATATAAAAATACCATCAAAATAATATTTCGCCTTTTATAAAAATAAGAGTTAGTGAATTCATAAGTGAGTTAGGACTAATGATATTCTCCAAATTATAATTATTATTTTAAATTAGTCTCTAGACTTTAAAATGTTCTAATTATATCTTCAAACTATCAATGTTATATCAATCAGGTCTTTCCATTATTGAAATCGTTAATTTAACAATTAAATAGCATGTAAAATCTTACATGACAATTTAAAATGAAAATTTTAAAGAAAAGTAAATAGTTGTTGCATAACTTTTTTTTTAATTAAAAACTAATAAAAAAAGTAAACCAAAATAAAGAGAGAGTGACTTATAATTTTTGTAAAAGCTACGAAAACCTCAAAACCAAATCTTTTTACAATATTCATTTTTCTTTAAAAATTTTTCATTTTAAATTATGTCACATAAAATTTGATGTCTCTTTTAACAGTTAAATTAACGTTTTTAATAATATAATGACATTATTGATATAACATTGCAGTGATGAAGTTAGAGGGTTGGTAGAGGGCCCAATTCCACTAAAATGAAATTTTTTTTATTTAGACTCTTTTATAATTTATAAAATTTTAAATTAGTAATGATAAAATTACACTTTGACCTTCTCCAATATAATAAAAATTTGATTTAATGTCTTGAAAATTATAAAGATATAAGATATTAAAATGGTGAAATTACATTTTACTATTGTAAAAATATACACTTTAATTTCGACCCCACCAAATATTTTTTTCTATTTTCACCCTTGTAACATTGATAGTTTTAAGATGTAATTAGAATGTTTTAAAGTTAGATGACAGATTTAAAATAAATCATAATTTAAAAATATTTGGTGTAATTAACTCATAATAAAAACAGTTTACCATATCTGAAAAGTTTTCACTAATTATCCATAAAAGAAACATCTTTCTCTATTGCTAACACAATTCTTGAAACTAAAGCCCCATAGATCTTTCCATTTAAACAAAAGGCTTAAACAATAAAATGGTATCTAAACAATATTAGTTTTCCCAAATTGGTACCTAAATTTTTTTTGATCAAAATTGGTACTTAAACTATTAAACCGTTACCTATTTTACCCCAACTGTTAGTTCGGTTAAAAAAAATTTTAGTTAATCATAACTTGCTACGTATATCTTTATTTATTTTACCCATTTTCTTATATTTTCTTCCCATCAAACAATTTTTACTATATTTTCTAACATTTTCTCATCAACCAAACATCCAAAAAAATTTCTACCATGAAGATGAGAAGCAGTTGAAGCTTTAAAATGATAAAATGGTAGAATTTTTTTGGGTGTTTGATTGATGAGAAAATGTAAGAAAATATAGTAAAAATTGTTTGATGGGAAGAAAATATAAGAAAATGGGTTCTCATCTTCATGGTAGAAATTTTTTGAGTGTTTGATTGATGAGAAAATGTAAGAAAATATAGTAAAAATTGTTTTATGGGAAAAAAAAAATATAAGAAAATGGGTTCTCATCTTCATGGTAGAAAATTTTTTTGGTGTTTGATTGATGAGAAAATAGAAGAAAATATAGTAAAAATTGTTTTATGGGAAGAAAATATAAGAAACTCTCATCTTCATGGTGAAATTTTTTGGGTGTTTGGTTGATGAGAAAATGTAAGAAAATATAGTAAAATTTGTTTAATGAGAAGAAAATATAAGAAAATGGATTCTCATCTTCATGGTAGAAATTTTTTTGGGTGTTTGATTGATAAGAAAATATAAAAAAATATAGTAAAAATTGTTTGATGGGAAGAAAATATATAAAAATGGGTAAAATAAATAAAGATATATGTTGCAAGTTATGATTGGCTGAAAATTTTTTTTTAACGGGACTAACAGTTAGGATAAAATGAATAACGGTTTAATAGTTTAAATATCAGTTTTGATCAAAAAAAAAATTTAAGTGTCAATTTAAGAAAATTAGTATAGTTTAAATATCATTTTGTTGTTTAAACCTGAATGGTGTACGTTTACCAAGAAACCAATTAGATTACGCCACGTTTACCAATTTCCGTGAGCAAACCAATCAGGACGAAGTCCATGACCCTTCATTTACCGTATAATGCGGATGAATTAATCAGCAGCATACATAGTCCCTTATAACAGCAGCCCGGGATATTTTCGCGAAGCGAGGAATAACCCCCAAAAAGAGAAATCGTCGCCGTAAAAGAAAGAGAAGAATTTCGCCTGAAATTTCATTCGCTTTCTCGGCCGGCTGCCTCGTCTCTCCCACATCATGGTAATCTTTTGATTTTCTGTTTTCTTCTTTTTTTGCATATTATGTGAATCGATCTGAGCTATGCTTTCTTACGCTTCAATTTATCTTTTTCGAATTAAACCGATTGCAGTCTTATATAGATCGTAGATCTCAATTTGGCATATTTATGTCATCAATAATTTCATCATGTACTAGTTGGAAAAAATTTTGAATGAATTAGGTAGACGGACCTTGACTCAGCCCCTTTAGTACTATTCATCCTTTTATTCTCAATATTGAGCATTTGTGAATTTTGTTTCTTTTCTTATCAAATTTCGAGTTATAAAAAAAAGTGGGAAAAGAAAGAACACCAGTGTTTTTCCTCCAGTATAAATGCTAAATCCATCACCGTGATCGAAAATGTGTATAAACTTTTTTTTTTTTAAATCTAAATTTAAATGGGATCTCTCTGATCTGGTCTGTGCAGACAACATCAAGGCGCCTTGCAGACAGGAAAGTGTCGAAGTTCGAAAAGAACATAACAAAGAGAGGAACTGTGCCTGAAACAAGCACAAAAAAGGGGAAGGATTATCCTGTTGGCCCTGTGTTGCTTGGGTTCTTCGTTTTCGTTGTTATTGGATCATGTAACATTACTGGCTGCTTATCTTTTCACCATGATACGTCCTTGGTTATTTTGCATTGACTTTTATTGTACCAAATACAAGACATGATTTTCCTACCCATATGTTCAGCACGTTCTCATAATGTGTGTTGTTTCACCAGTGAATATTCTAATTTTGTTCGGTTTGGACCTTATTAGCATGATATTTGGGAACTTGAATTTTAAAAGATTAATTTAGTTTTCTAAAATAGTGTTAGTCGTGTGATAAAACACATAAATACCATGACCTTGCATGACTGACTGACTTAATCTTGTTATTTTCATCATCTGTTTCAGCTCTCTTCCAGATTATCAGGACAGCGACCAGTGGAGGCATGGCATAAGGCGGCATATAGCCCATGTTTGAAAAAATTGCAGAAGAGACTTGTTATGTTCTTTTTCTGTAAGTTTTGTAGCGAACTGATGATATAATATGTTTACTAGATATGCTTCGTAACTCATGTTGTGAAGATTTCAAAAATTGAATAAGACCTCCCTTTCTTTTCTTGTTTATATCCTTCTTTTTGCATGTTTCTTTTGTGAATAAATAATTTATGAGATGGGCCAAAACCATGCCTCTCGTGATGTTAAGACACAATAGATACACCAGATAATGTAGTTGTTTAATGTTGGCACTATGCATGTTTTGAAGTTTTCACAGATTGTTTGATTCACACTCAATGTTCTGAGAAATATTTACCATTCGAAAAGTGAAAAAAACGGAGTTTTTGTCTAAAGAAATGCATTGAGAAAAGGTAGATGTATAGAACCTTTCAATGAAATAGTGCTTTTTCAACTCTCTTAAAACGGAATCTACTTCAAACAAATATGCCATGGTTCCTCAAAACGGAATCTATTCCAAACATAATGCCATGGTTCCTTACTTCGACAGGGAACAAATGCTCAAATTTGATATTTTTAGATATTTTTTAATATTTATCGTTGATACTAGGTAGTAGTAAAAAATTTGTATCCATTTTTCATTATATTATGCATGGATTAGATATATCATAGCGAATTCTTCAAAAAAAATTATCTTCAATGATGGAATCGGATAAGTGAGATTTCGAGTAAGTGTTTACATAAATTTTTTTGTTTGAAGAAATGATTCATCGAAATAATGACTCACCATTGAAATTGGTTTGAGTTGGGGAATCCTTTATATACGATGCAAAATGGATCTTGTTCTATCGTTGATAAAAGAAATCTTTATGAAAAATACGAATCGGAGTTTGAAGAAGGGGAAGGAGTAGTACTCGACTCGCAACAAATAGAGGAGGATTTACTTAATCACATAGTTTGGACTCTTAGGCTATGGCGTCCTTGGGATTTTCTATTTGATTGTACCGAAAGGCTCAATGAATTAGGATTTCTCTATTGGCTTGTCATTTTAGGGTAAGCGGATCATTTATGATGAAAAGGATGAGCTTTAAGAGAATGATTTAGCGTTCTTGTAGAGTGGAACCATGCAATCCAAGGCACGAGATAGATCTTCCAAAGAACATTCATGATTGGAGTGGCAACTCTAGTTATTACGGTAAAGTTGATCATTTAGTTAACGTCAAAGATATTTAGAATTTCATTTTTGATGACACTTTTTTGATTAGGGATAGCAATCAGGACTGTTATTCCATATATTTTGATAGTGAAAATCAAATTTTTTATCTTAACAATGATAATTTTTTTAGTGAACTTAAAAGTTTTTTTTATAGTTATCATAATTCTACTTAAAATATCACAGCAGCTCATGGGTTTTTTGGCGGATTAATATTCCAATATGATAGTCTCAACAATTCTCGTTTTTTACATTTCTTCTTAGTTGCTTGGCCTGGAGTAGGTATTTGGTTCACCACTTTAGGTATTAGCACTATGACTTTCAACCTAAATGATTTCAATTTTAACCAATCATAGTTGATAGTCAAGATTGTATAATTAATACCTAGGCTGATATCATTAACGTGCTAAACTTGGTACGGAAGTTATGCATGAATGTAGTGCTTATACTTCCCTGTAAACCTAACTGTTATTGAAGCTCCATCTACAAATGGATAAGACTTTGGTTTTAATTTATACGAGTTTTTGAAAATAAAAGAGTAATACCAATATTATTAGAAGAAAAAAAAAAGGAATCACATGATTCCTTTTTTTTCTTCTAACATTGAAAGTTGTTATGAATCAATTAATTGAAATCGAAGTTCATTTTTTGAAAAAAAAAAAACCATTGAAAAAAGTAATCTATTTGTTGTCATTTATCCAACCAAAATATTATGATCATGATCATTAAAAATTCAACGGGACCCTTCCTTGCAAATCAGACAAAGAAAGAGGAGGCAGTGTTGAAGATTAATTCAAAATAATGGGTTGTTTAGTTCCAAATGTCTTGGTAGAATCTTTGTTAGTTCTAGATTTTTAATTTAATTGAATAAGTTGTTAGCTATTTTTGTGTTAAGGTAGTTTCTTTGTAAGCCTATAAATATAGGCATTTATGCTTTGTTTTATTTATCCTTCAATAGAATAACTTTGACGCATTTTGTAATTGTTTCTATCACGTTTCCTTCCTCAACAATTTTGGTATCAAAGCTAGGTTCGATCTTTTTGAGTGAAAGTATGGTTAGGTCCACTGGGTCTTTGGGAAACACGAGAGAAGAGAGTTTGTGCTCTTAGGAATGACATCAATTGGTTTTTCGTCCTATCAATCACTCATACCCATTCTTAATGGTGAGAAATATGAGTGGTGGAGCACCAAGGTGAAGACATTGCTCAGATCACAAGAGCTGTGGGACTTGGTCGAGTACGGATTTGTTGACATACTTGAACCTGATGAAGAACAAGAAAAGAGGTTAAAAGAAACCAAGAAAAACGATGCTAAGGCATTGTTCATTATCCAGCAAGTGGTTCATGACTCTATTTTCTCACGAATTGCTACAGCAACCACATCGAATAAAGCGTGGTCAATTTTGCAAAAAGAGTATCAAGGTGATTCAAAGGTTCTAGTGGTGAAATTGCAATCACTACGACATGATTTTGAAACCTTGATGATGAAAAATGGTGAATCAATTATTGATTTTTTGTCACGAACAAGGACAATAGTTGGCCAATTGCGCTCTTACGGCGAACAAATTTCAGACAAGATAATTGTAGCGAAAGTTTTGCGAAGCTTGACGGTAAAATTTGATCATGTTGTGGCTACAATAGAAGAATCCAAAAATCTATCAGTTTTCTTCGTTGATAACTGATGGGGTCTCTTTAGTCTCATGAGGCGAGAATCAACAGATTAGCAGAAAAGAGCGAAGAGCAGGCATTTCAAGTGAGGGAGACATTCACAAATCAAGGCGACAATGATCGGTCAACTAATAACGATCGAGGAAGAGGAGGATTTCGTGGCGGTCGTGGTCGTGGTTATAGTAGAGGCAGAGGCAAAGGAAGGAATGATGGACAGAGGCAATACAATGAGCAAGGTAACATAGAATATGGCATACAATGTTATCATTGCAATAGATATGGGAATATAAAAGCTGATTGCTGGTATAAGAATCAAAAAATTAACCTTGCAGGAGAAAGTGATGAGGAAAACAAGCTTTTTATAGCTTGTATTGATGCTAACCAGAAGCCAAGTGATTTGTGGTTTGTGGACAGCAGTTGTTCAAATCATATGACATGCACCAAATCATTGTTCAAAGAGCTTGATAAGTCACAAAAGATAAAGGTGCAGCTTGGGAACAAAAGGGAGATGCAAGTTAAACGAAAAGGCACGGTGAAATTTTTTACTAGCCATGGAGAAGGAAAAATTTTGGACAATGTTCAAATTGTTCTTGATTTAGGATACAATTTATTGAGTGTTGGACTTTGTCATATTTGATGACGCTACACTTATCATCAAAAATAAAAAGTCAGGCATACAAGTCCATGTCCATATGACTCCAAACAAGATGTTTTCGTTAGATGTTTCAAACACAGAGAACTTTGTTCTTGTTGCAAGTACAAAGGATGACTCGAAGCTATGGCATTTGAGGTATGGACATCTTAATATTAAAGGCCTAAAATTGCTAAGTAATAAAGGTATGGTTTTTGGACTACCAAAAATTAGCTCTCTTGGTTTATGTGAGGAGTGCATTTATGGAAAGCAAACTAGGAAGTCATTTCCTATTGAAAAAGCATGGAGAGCTACTGAATGTTTAGAATTAATTCATGCTGATATATATGGTCCTATGCAAACTGAGTCTTTGGGTGGGAGTCATTACTTCTTGTTGTTCACTAATGATTATAGTCGCATGAGTTGGGTGTATTTTCTGGAAAACAAGCCAGAAACTTATGAAAAGTTTCAAAAATTCAAGGCTATGGTGGAGAACCAAAGCGGCTGTCGTATCAAAGTTCTTCGCACGGATCGAGGGGGAGAGTTCATGTCTAAAGAGTTCAATCTTTTTTGTGAAGATAATGGCATCCGTAGGGAGTAAACAATTCCTAACACTCCAGAGCAGAACGGTGTCGCTAAGAGGAAGAACCGAACTATTATGGAGATGGTGAGAAGCATGTTACAAGCAAGGAGACTCTCAAATCAGTTTTGGGCTGAAGCTATAGCAACATCAGTCTATCTACTAAATCTTTCGCCAACGAGGGTTGTTATGAGCAAAACACCATATGAAGCTTGGTGTGGTAGGAAACCTAATGTAAGTCATTTAAGAATTTTTGGGTGTGTTGCTTATGCTTTGGTAAATTCTCATGCTCGTAAAAAGTTTGATGAAAAATCTGAGAGATGTATTTTTTATTGGGTATTGTACTCAATCCAAAGCATATAGATTATGTAACCCTCATAGTGGAAAATTTTCAAGTAGAAAAGATGTAGTGTTTGACGAAAATGCAAGCTGGGATATGACCGTAGAGCAGGTACAACAGGAGATTTCTTTTCCCATTGAAGATTCTCCAGATGAAAAAAAGTCAACACTAGCAACATCTATAACACTTGAAGAATCTTTGGAAAAATCAATTTCACTAAGGAGATCAACAAGGGTTAGAAAGTCGAATCCGAAATATATTGATAACACTTATGAGTCCTGTCAATTTACTCTAGTTGTTTCAGATCCTTTGTATTATGAAGAAGCTACTGATAAGAAAGAATGGCAAAAGGCAATGATGGAGGAGATGAAATCCATTGAAAAGAATGGAACTTGGGAGATGATCAACTTGTCGGAAGACAAAAATGTAATTGGTTTGAAGTGGGTGTTTAAGACAAAATTTGTTACAGATGGAAGCATCTTAAAGCATAAAGCTCATCTTGTGGCAAAAGGTTTTGCACATCAATATGGTGTTGATTTTGAAGAAATCGTCTCTCCGATAGCTCGATTTGAAATGATGAGGCTTGTTCTAGCATTGGCTGCACAACTGCAATGGCCTGTTTATCAATTTGATGTCAAATCAACATTCGAGATCTACAAGAGCAGGTTTATGTAGCACAACCCGAAGGTTTCATAGAGAAGGGCAACAAAACAAAGGTGTACAATTTGAAAAAGGCACTGTACGGATTGAAGCAAGCCACTCGAGCATGGTACAACAAGATCGATGGGTATTTTCAGAAGAAAGGGTACATAAGAAGTGAGAATGAGCCCACCTTATAATGTGAAAAAGGAAGGTAAAAATGATTTCATCATTGTTTGTCTTTATATTAATGATATCATTTATACTAGTTCCTCTAACCTTCTTATTGATGAGTTTAAGTTTCAAATGATGAATGAATTCGAGATGTCAGATATAGGTTTATTGCATTATTTCCTTGGTCTTGAAGTTCATCAAGTTGAAGATGGAATTTTTATCTCACAAAGAAAATATGCCAAGGATCTTCTCAGTAAATTTGGCATGCTTAATTGCAAACCTGTAGCTACACCCATGAATATCAATGAGAAATTGCAGCTAGAAGATGGAGAAGAAATGGTAGATGCAAGGAGGTTCAGAAGCTTGGTTGGAGGTTTAATTTATTTGACTCACACTAGACTCGATATTGCATTTTCTATTGGTGTTATTTCCAGATTTATGCAGCAACCTTCGAAGGTTCATTAATGGAGCAGCAAAACGAGTCTTGTGGTACATTGCTGGAACTTTGGAGTATGGCGCTTGTTACTCAAAAACTTCAAATTTCAGATTGTGTGGATTCACAGACAGTGATTGGGCAAGTTCTTTAGATGATAGAAGAAGTGTATTAGCAAATGGTTTCACTCTAGGTTCAGGAGTGATTGCTTGGAGTTCTAAGAAGCAAGCTACAACAACATTGTCAACCTCAAAGGTTGAGTATGTAGCAGTAACTGCAGTAGCTTGTCCAGCTATTTGGCTAAGGAGAATGTTAGCCGATCTCCAACAAGAGCAAAAATGTGCAATAGAGATATTTTGTGACAACAAATCAACTATCTCCATGACAAAGAATCCAACATTTCATAGTAGAACAAAACACATCGATATTCGTTATCATTTCATTCGTGATTTGGTAGCAAAAGAGGAGATATCTTTGGAGTATTGCAACACCCAAGAGAAGGTTTTATCAAAGGAGAAGTTCAACTATTTTAGAAGTATACTTGGTGTCTACAACTTTGAATTAAGGGAGAGTGTTAAATATCAATTCAAAGTTGTAGGTTGTTTAGTTCCAAATATCTAGGTAGAATCTTCGTTAGTTCCAAATTTTTAGTTTAATTGAATAAGTTGTTAGCTATTTTTGTGTTAAGGTAGTTTCTTTGTAAGCCTATAAATATAGGCATTTATGCTTTGTTTTATTTATCCTTCAATAGAATAACTTTGATGCATTTTGTAATTGTTTCTTTCACGTTTCCTTCCTCAACAAGCGGGCCCTATTGAGTTCTTACACTTTCATGCCTATAACTTAATTCATCCCATTATTCCATATTAGAGGAACGAACCCAGTCTAGAATATGAACAATTAAAGAAAATACTTATTAAACCGATCACAAGAATATCAGTTGCTGTACCTATTATCCAAAGAGGAATCACTCCAGTAGTATCGGCCATTTATCTCACTTCCTTCCACATTTCATCAAGTAGTCACGCTAAAGACATAAACAGTCATAGATAATTATGAGATACAATCCTTCCGAATGGGATAAGAAAATTCCTAATATTATTTAGTATTCAATTACTATTTTTTCTTAACTGAAGAAATAATTGGAAAATAAAATAGCAAGTACAAAAATGAGTAATAACCCCCTAGTAGAGACTAGTAAGATTCATTCAACATTTTGTTCTTTTAGGTTTGATAGTGTCATAGCTTTATAATTAATTCAAATTAGGTTTATTGTTGGATGAACTACAATCCAATAAAATTCTTTTAGGATCCCTTTTCACAAATGAATTTAGTAAGTTGAAATTTCGTAAAAATGAATAAAAAAAGTTTATATAAAAGGAATGAAATATTCCGAAACAAGCTATATTTACCGAAAAAGTTACTTTTTCTAAAATTGATACAAATCCTCAAAATCATTTAAATTGATGTAAATTATTTATAGATGGAATTAATAATTTTGATAATATATCCAAATGCATTCCTTCTTGATTAAAAGGAATTGCAATAGCTCCAACAAATAAAGTAAATATAAGCAATATAAGCATCGAAAATAGCATAGTGTTATGTGATTCATGAGGATAAGAAAAAGCATTCTTGTAGCCAAAATTTGTAATAGTAATAAGAGCATTTTTTACACTAATTGTATATGGCTGCTTGTTATGTTATTCATAATGTCACGAGCCAAAGTTCAAAGCCCATGACCATTGCACACAATGAGTCCCATGGAGGTTTGTCATTGACATTGGGATCATTTAGCCCACATGAGTTGGCCCGATTCAGAGAGCTGTTGGTCAAGCCTATCAGATTGAAGCCTGGGTGGCCCAATGATGAAGCTTTGGCAACTTAAGGCATCTTGGCAAATATGGGAACTAATCCTAGAAGATAAGGGAGAATCATATCTTTAGGATTAGATAGGATTTGATTTTGATGTAATCTTGTAAATCCCATAATTTAAGGGATAGGATAATCTCATCCGTCGATGTAATTCCATCTTGACCGTCGGTTGTAGGGGAGCTCAACTATAAATAGAGAGTCTCCCCTCATTTGTAACACACTTCATTCTTTTGTAATTGTTTCTTTGTGAATACAATTGAGAGTATTTACTCAAACATCTCTCGTGCATAGCTTTTCTTCTGTCTTTTGAGCCTTCTTTTGGCTAGTCGCTTATGCTATACAAGTTGGTGCCTTGGAGGAATTCTTTTGGTGAATCCTTAATCGTGGTAATCAGGCTAACTTAGGCGTGTTTGCAAGAAAGGATCGCCTAAGGCCGTACAGATTGCGAGACTAAAGGTCTAGCCCCGTGACAAGTGGTATTCAAGCTAAGGTTGCGAAGGTACCGTCCGTGATGTCGAAAAAAGTTGCTGAACAGAAGTTGCCTTGGAGATCATTAAGGGACATGCTGTCGGTTTTAGAGGATCGAGTGGACAAACTTGACGAGTCCATGGGGGACGCAAAGGAGTCTATCGATGGAGCTTATGAGCGCATAGATGACTTGAGGGAACAATCGAGGGACTAAGTGATCATGAATCTCAACGACACTAGGGATGAGGTAAAAGAGCTGCTTAATTCCCATAGGTCTAAGCTGACAGAAAGGAGCGATGCTCTCGAAGCCATACTGTTGGCTTTGAAAGAGGAAACAATGGCCACAACGAAGGCTTTAAGCACAAGACTGAAGGAGCTTGAGGGAGAGCTTGCCTTGTGTTGAGCAGTTGTGGGGGTTGGAGGAGTGTCAAGTGCAGCACTCAATGATGTCCCAAAGTCGAAAGAGTTTGTGGGGACAAAGTTTGCATGCAATGTAGACAATTTCTTGTGGAGGATGGAAAACTACTTTCATGCCAAAGGCATCGAGGATGATGCGAGTAAGGTAAATATTGCTTCAATGTTTCTTACTGATAATGCACTTTTATGGTGGCGAGACAGGACCACGGATAAAAGGCTTAGTGAGATTGAAACGTTGCAAGAGTTTCAAGATGAATTGAAGGGACAATATTACCCAGATATTACCGAGGAACAAGCTCAGGCAAAGTTACGATGGCTAACGTAATGGGGCACAGTTAAGGAGTACGTTCGAGAGTTCAAGGAACTCATGCTCCGAGTTAAAGATGTGATCGAGAAAGAGGCATTTCTTGTCTTCAAGAATGGATTAAAGCCGTGGGTTAGATAGAAAGTGGAACAATGAGGTGTCCAAGAGCTGTCGAAAGCCATTACGGTAGCGGAGTCTGTGGTCAAGCTTGGCCTAGGGAAAGACAAGTTTGGATCTTTCATGTCCGAGGAAAGGGGCGCATGTGAAAGGAATCAAAAGGAAGATGATAATGACAATGGCAACGACGACAATGGTGGTAATGGAAACCACGAGTTGGGAAGAAAAAACCCAACAAAAAGCGAGGCAAGTTGAAATGTTTTCTTTGCGATGGTCCACATTTACTGAAGAAATGTCCAAGGAAATCCGAGTTGTCTAAAAGGGGCAAGCCAAAAGGTAAGGCCACGAAACTTGGTTCGAGCACAAGAGGTGTTGAAGCCAAGAAGGCCAAAAGCGAGAAGTTTCCAGTGGAGTGCTTCTTGTGTCATGGTTCGCATAGGTTGCGAAAATGTCCAAAAAAGTCTGTCATTGATAGGGCAGACAAGGTGCCCAAGAAGCTTGGTACGAGAGAAGCCAATAGGGCAAAGAGGAGCAAAAAGAAACGAGTCAAGTGCTTTTTGTGCCGTGGTCTGTATAAGTTACGGAACTGTCCAAAGCAACAATCCGTGAGGGTCAAAGAAAAGGCAACATCGGATCTTGTTAAGTCATCAGAGGGGCTTCCACCTAAAGAAGAGGTGAGTTTGTCATCGGACTTAATGGAGAAAGTCGCGATGAAAATAGTGAAGTTAGGACCAATGAGGCTCAATTCGAGGACAGCGACAGAGTTCGTCGAGTCATCAGTGAGGCTACAACCCATGGAAGGGTCAAGTGTGGCATCGAACTGTAATGACCTAAATTCACGGGCACAAAAAAAGTGAGTTATAGGGCTTCCGTCTTAGTAAACCGAGTTCGTAAATAATTATTAGGAGTAATTTTGAGTCTAGTAGTGTGTTTAATTAGGCTTTGATTAGGTGAATTTAGTTTAATTTAGAGTAATTAGTAAAAAAGACTAAATTAAATAAGGGGTGAAAGCCTAATTATAGATCAAAAGAAAGAAAGAGGGACTAAAATGGCAATTATGCCTATTTCATAATTTGAGGCGGCAAAACAATGAGAAAAATCTAAAGATTTTTAATGATTTAAGTTATTATTAATTAATAATAGAATATAATAGTATAAATTATTATTTAATTGATATTATCTTATTAGATTAATGAAACATATATATATTAAACCCAAATGTATGGTAATAAAATTTACATGTGTAAAAATTATATTTGTACATTTGTAAAATAAATATTAATTTACTTATTATTTAAGGAAATAGATATTTATAATTTATTAATATTATTACTAACTAATATATATATATAAGACATAAAAGAATAAAGAAAAGAAAAGGAAACAAAAGAAGGAATAGAAGAACAGAAACTTAAACGAAAAAAAGAAGGGAGAAAAGGGAGGAAAAAGAAAAAGGGGAAACTATAATTTAAAAGCTTTAAGCTTTAATTGGTAAGTCAATTAAGCCCTTTTTTCTTAAATTAGATGTTTTAGAAGCTTTAGAACAAAGTTTTGATAAAATTAAGTTGAGGTCTTGGAAGTTTTAAGGTTTTTGAACATAGTTCATGTTGAACAAAATAGTGAATTAGGGAATTAATTGAATGAATTTCAAGTTAGAATTGATAAAGAGAGTAAATTGTAAAAGAAGCTATAAGTTTTGTGATAGAGGGATTAAATTGAAAGAAATTTTAAATTAGGGTTTTATTATGAACATTAGATATTTAAGTAGAATGTGGAAGGAAATTGAATAAAAATAAAGTATGAATTGAGTTAGAAAAATAAATGAGTTAATTAGGATTAAATTGGAATTAGGGTATAAATTGGATAGAAATTCAATTATTATTATAAATTAGTGTTGTAACTAATAGCGTAAATTATTATTATTTTCGTAGCTAGCAAAGAACCCGAAGCATCGGCACAAAAAGGAAAGGAGAAAGTTATCGAGGAGTAATCGCGAAATCCGGGTTTGTATTACTATAATATGAATTATTCATTATTTAATGTTTATTTCAGTATTTATATTTAATAAGTGAATATGAGATAAGCGTTAATATTGAGATGAATGAAAATTTATATTGAATTAATAGTATATTTGAATTGAATTTGAATGATTTGTGATCAAAATTGAAAGTGAAAGTGAAGTTGGAATTGAATGTGATATGAATTGAAAATGAAAATCCCTATTAACCAGTCGGGTTGAGTCGGATATAGTTGGCATGACATAGGATTGGAAGAGTTCAGGGATACTTCAACCTTGAGTCGATGAGACACTGGTGTCATTATTTTACTTCGGATAGATTCGATGAAGTACTGGGTACCACTTTACTTCGGCTTGGCCGATGAGACACTGGGTGTCACTTTATTGCTTCGAACTATCCGATGAGGCACTGAGGGCCATTCTGGTGTGTTTGGTTGGATCCGTGTATCCGCCAAGGTCCGAGTCTTGTTAATAGGGGTAAACAATGTGAAAAAATAAAAATTGAATAGAAACAAAAAAAAATTGATGCATATAAAGTGATATGTGATGAAATTGAGAAAAGAGAATGAAATGGATAAATCAAAGGTTTCAAAAGTTATTAGTACCTAGTTGTTTATGATATTTGGTTGTTATTTGGTTAAATTGATTTGTTATTGATATGGAATGAAAGTGGTGTATAAATCTAACACTCTAGAAATTATAGGGATTTAAGTGTGGTGATTACAAAATTTTAAGGGCCTATTGGGTAAAAATTCGTTAATTGAGGAAGTTGGACTTGTTTGTGATGAATGTGAAAGTTTGGGGTCAATTTGATAACCCTAGAATACTCTAGGGACCCCTGTGGAAATAAACCATTTTACTTTGGTATAAAAACACCTTTAACTATTTTTCAACCTCTTTTTTTTCCATTTTGTTCCTTGCCTGCCGATTTTCCCTTTTCTTTCAATCTTTTCTTTTGTTCAACCTTCAAACTTCAATCAATTGTTGTTTGTGCTAGGTACCGCCATCATAGATTCGTTCTTTGAGTGCATACGAGTAAATCGTGCCTTTTTCTCCTTCCCTTCAACTACCGTTCGTGTGATTCAAGAGCCAAAATTTTGGGCTTTTGTTTTGGTGGTTCTTTTGTGTTTTTTTTGGATTTGAGTGTTGGTAAGTTGCAAAATTGGGTTGTGGTTGGATTTGAGTGTTTTTATTTGTAATATTATGGTGGTGGAGTACCGTGCGTGGTGGTGGTGTGGTGGTGCCGTCGGTTGGGGGGGTGTTTCAATGTTGGTGTTTTGGAATGTGTTGAGTTGTGGGCTAATTTGTGCATAAGCCCAAACCCCTTTTTAACCTAACCCAAATCCTTTATATTAAACCCAATAACCCTTTTAAAACCCAAACCTTTAACCCTTTAGAAAAACCATTAAGCCCAAACCAAAGTGAACCAAATCCATGTGAACCAAGTCCAAACCCAATTGAACCAAAACCAAACCCAAACCAAGTCAAACCATTGACCGATCGTTGACCGACCGTTGACCGATCGTTGACTTTGACAATTGACTTTTTTTCGAAAAACCTTACCCTATCGTTTTTCGACGTCCTGAGTTCGATTCTGCTGTCAATTTTGCCAAATTCTAACCCGAAAGTCTCGTTTTGTCAGTTTTTTCTTAAATTGTGTACTTTAAGCTTTTTTAAAGTTCTAATTTGAGGACTACTAATTTAAATATTCATGTTTAGGTGAACACGATTCCGAGGCGGACGATTTACCTCCTCCATCTGTTCAACCCGTTCCTGCATCAATTTCGAGGGCTACTTATAAGTTACTTTAGTTTAATTTTGTGTTTAAGAGGTGGTTAGGTTTGTAATAATATTTAGTTGTATTTGTAGGATCTAATTCCGTTAGACCGGGAAATCGTATAGTGCGTAGTGGACGACCTCTTCGTCGCTAGAGTTTTATTTGCTTGAGGTGTGCTTCTAACTGTATTATACCTTAATGTCTATGATGTTGTTGAGATTTTGTGATTTCATGTTGTTTGAGGTATGCTGATATTGAGATGATTACGTTGTGATAAAAATAATTAATGGTATGATTAATTGAGCTGTGCAAGTGTATGATGTTAATGTCATGCATTCATAAATATGTACATTGAGCAGGTGTCGGATAATTATTGTGATTATGCTACAGTGATTGTGATATATGGGATATTAATTGAGATTGAGATTGAGGAAAAATTTAAATATATGATAATCATGTGATCATACCATTGTGTGTTCATGGGGTGGGATTGTAACGTGGAAGAAATGGTTATCATTCCTTTTAAGGTTGATACTAAAACCACACTACGATTGGTGACGTTGGTTGGGAAAGGGTTCTAGGGAACCTTTTCATTGTGTTAGTGTGATGGAGTATGGGTGCATTGCATTGTGCTTGTGTGTGAAATATGATTTGTGATTACCCTTTGTGATATAATTGTTATGTTGATTTATTAAAACATTAGGTTGTATGTACATTAGAGACACACTGGGCTTTATAGCTCATACCACCACAGTTTTCTTTCAGGTATTCTAAGATTAGATGATTTGGTACTCGGAGGTTTAGTTGCAAAAATTTACATCATTTTATTATTATTATTTTGTTATTAATATTTTGGTTTTGGGTTGTAAATATAATTTATTTTGGAACTTTTGATATATTATTTTGGGGAGATTAGTTAGTTTATTTTATTATTAATTATAGATTTAAAATTTCAATATATGAATATGTACGTGTGTTTTTGAGAATGAATGTGAATGATTTTGGATTGGCGAGTTGAGCTGTCGGTAAATTATTTAAATAATCTTCTAGATCCGATTGTATCTTTTTGGGCTGGGTATAAGGGGTTAAAATAAATTAAGATAATATGTATTCGTGTATTATATGATTGATTATGTGAAATTTATTTGGTTATTTATAATTTGAATTATAGTAATATCACTGAGTATGAAATACTCAGCGTACGGTTGTTTCTGTGCGCAGGTTAGTAGAAATTAAGGTCCTGGTTCAGCATCCAGATCGATTCCGACCTCAATATAAATTCGGTGATGTAATTTTCCCCTTTTGATAAAATTGGCATGTACTAAGTGTTGTATAGGTTACATGTATATGCTTGTAATATTAATTGTAAAAAAAAGTATACTATATCTTGATATTAGATTAATAAAATGGTAAAGAGTATATTATAAAATTTGGCATTAAGTTTGAATGAAAAAAAGAATAAAGTTATTAGTAAATTTTGAGTAATATTAAGAATGTTTAATTATTAAATTAATATGTTAATGAATTGATTATGATTTAGGTGAATTTGAGTATAAATTGTTTTGGTTATGGGTTGAAGTTGTAGGGAATGTTAGATGTTTATAAAGGGAGTTATATCAAGTTCAAAAAAAAATTTACGAAAAATCTGCAAAGCACTAGAACAAGTCTCAATTCCCTTTCTAATACGTATTTTGAGCCTTGAGGGTCAAATTAAGGAACTTTATGATTATTTTATAATATGTTCATTAATTATTTATTTATTATTTGTAAATTGTCCTATATGTTTGGTAATACCCCTGCAACCTTGTTCCGACAATGGTTTAGGGTTAGAAGGTGTTACACGAACTTAGAGGAAGAAGTTGCGATGCAAACTTGGAAGTTAGGATCAATTAGGCTCATTTTTGTTGACACATCGAAGGAGCTTCAACTTATGGGAAAAGTGGGTGGTGCATCAAAGTTTGCGAGAATGATTATGCAAGCTGGACAGTTGACCAGAGTAAATGCGACGAGTAAGGCACATTCGGAACACTTTGATAGTGTTTTGCATTCTAACTTGGTTGCTTGGAAAGAATGTAGAGGCCCTTTCAGAGTTCTTAAGCAAGGAGGCCGAGGGACTGTGGGCGATTCGAGGCCAAGTGATGTGAATCAAGAGGATTCCGATAAAAGCCAGTCAGAATGTGGGCAAGTGAGTGCAGAGACTTCTTGCCAAAGTGATGTACTAACAAGTGAGATGGTTCGAGTTAAGAGGAGATGTAAGCCAAGGCAAAAGTTCCAAAAGAAGGGACGGCCCAATAGTGAGACTAATCGAGAAAATGCTAAGGCAACGAGACGAGACTGAGGCAAATCAAGTCAATCCCATTCTGGAGCCGCAAAGAGGGCATTGCGAGAATGGGCGGGGGAGAATGTCATGGGCCAAAGTTCAAAGCCCGTGACTATTGCACACAATGAGTCCCATGGAGGTCTGTCATTGACATTGAGATCATTTAGCCTACATGAGCTAGCCCAATTCAGAGAGTTGTTGGTCAAGCCTATCAAACTGAAGCCTGGGTGGCCCAATGATGAAGCTTTGCCAACTTAAGGCATCTTGGCAAATATGGGAACTAATCCTAGAAGATAAGGGAGAATCATATCTTTAGGATTAGATAGGATTTGATTTTGATGTAATCTTATAAATCCCATAATTTAAGGGATAGGCGTGTAACATCCGCATTTTTGAACCGGATTTAAAACAGTGATAAAATAGAATTGAGAATTAGAAATGTTAAGTTGAAGTGATGAAGGTTACAAAAATTTAAGGATTAAAAAGTAAAGGAGAGAAAATATGGGGGACTAAATAGCGAATTATTCAAATTGAATTATGAGTCATCATGGGAATTAGATTGATTAAGGAGTGGAAAAAGAGTAATTTGGTGGAAGATATTTTTGGAGGCAAAGTTTTGGGCCAAAGTGTAAAGTTGGAAGGCCTAGGGACTAAAAGTGCAATTTTACCATCTTCATTAAGTGAGATATTTTTGAAGAAAAGTCCAGAGAAATTGAGAGATGAAAAAATCAATTAAAAGATGAGGATATCATCTTTTCTTCTCATAACCAACCGTCCATGCCTATATTCCCCATTTCCAACTTTTTCTTTTATTTCAATTTAGTCCCTTCACCACTGTTAAGCCCTCCAAGCTTCGAAATCTTCCATTTTCTTTAAAATTTCTTAAGGAAAGGCATAGAAGGAAGCTAATACACACCTTAATATCCTTATAGAGTCCACTTTGAAGTGTTGAAGTGGATAGGGATTGAATTAGAATTTTGGAAATTCAAGAATAAAGGTAAGAGATGATTCAATTTTCATGACATACATGTATATTTACATAATCTAGCATGAAAAGTATTGAATTCTAGTCTTAAGCTTATACGTGTTTCTATGAAATTGAAGAAAGAGGAAAGAGGGAATAAGGAGAAGAACCAAATTGAAGAAAAAGGAAAGGAGAAAGCTAAGATGTGAGAAGAAATTATCTACAAGTGAGATAAGTACTACAAGTATTAAAAGACTTAGTAACAATTAAGTTAAAGTGTTTATAATTTTAATATATATGATTAATCATGATGAAAATGAGATGTTTAATTATAAGTATGATAATTTTGTGTGGTTGAATGAAATTTAGTATAAAGAAGCATGAGAAAGGAATTAATCTCATTGAAACAATTTGGACAGAACAGAGGACTAACTTCGAAAATTCACCAAAAATTGTATAAAAATATTTAAGAGTTGAATTAAATGTGTAATTAAATCTTATTGAGTTTAGTTTCATATGGAAGAAACAGTGAAATAAAATAAATTGTATATTTCGAGATATACTAGTTTTTGTGTAACAAGGTCAGAGTAGGTTCGAGTTTCCCTGTTCTGACTTTGAAAAATCATAGAAAAATGTATACTAATTATTAGAGATTGAAATTTATATGGTTAATTTTATAATGAGTCTATTTTCAGAAGAAATAGACAGGAACATTATTGGATTCCTGTACAAAAAGATAGATAATTTTTAGTAAAGAAAGGTCGAAACTGTTAGACAGCAGAGAAGGGGTAAATTGAAAGAATTTACTGTACAAATTTGATAAATTAAAAATTCTGAAATTTTTATGGTAAAAATATATTTGAGTCTAGTTTCAAGAACATCAAGTGGATATTAATTTCAAATTTTTTAACTCAAGATATAAATAATTTAGTGACTATGACTCAAATGGACAGTTTTGAAAATTAATGTGAAAATAGGAGTAAAGAGGTACATGATGATATATATATGTGATGAACAATGTATATGTGAAATATTATGTGTTTAATTACAAATATTGATTATATGATAAAATGGTGATATTTTGAAAGCCATTGAGGAAATAAAGGTGAGAAATACATGATTATGTATATGTGATGAAAAATGTATATACGATGTATAAGTTGTGCATGATTTGTGATCAAAATTGAAAGTGAAAGTGAAATTGAAAGTGATATGAATTGTAAATTGAAAATCCCTATTAACTAGTCGGGCTAAGTCGGATATAGTTGGCATGCCATAGGATTGGAAGAGTTCAGGGATACTTCGACCTTGAGTCGATGAGACATTGGGTGTCATTATTTTACTTCCAATAGATTCGATGAGGTACTGGGTACCACTTTACTTCGGCTAGGCCGATGAGACAGTGGGTTTCACTTTATTGCTTCGAACTATCCAATGAGGCACTAGGTGCCATTCTGGTGTGTTTGGAAAGATCCGTGTATCCGCCAAGGATCGAGTCTTGTTAATAGGATAAATAATGTGAAAAAGAAAGAATGTGCAAATTGTGACATTGAGGTAAGAAAAATGATAATCACATGAAAGGTAAGTACAATATATGTATAAGAAATCAAAGAATGATAAAACTAAGTAAGCTAAGAGATTGGAATAGCTAAAAAGTGAAATGAGGAAGAATATGTGAATTCATAACACTACTGTAAGTTAAATGTTATACACATAAAAGGTATGTATTTTAAATGAATACATACATATATGAATGAGTTTGAAATGTGTGATTAAAAGATGAATGATTAATGACTCTTGTAGTACTTACTAAGCCTTCTCCGGCTTAACGCATTTATTTCAACGCGTAGGTATAAGACCTCCGATAAGTTAAGGTTGGATTAGGAGCCTCTCATTAAATCACATCAACATCGGAAGATTGCAATACAAGGTATATTTATTTTGTGTGAAATGACATGTACAAATGGTATACTTATGTGTCTCTAATGAATGGGTTATCAATGTTGCTTTGAAAATTTACATTAATTGAATGAAATGGTTAAAATTGTGTTTTGGACTATTTGAAATATTGGGGAAGTTTTTAAGTTGTTTCAGGGGGTTATGTGTCTCTAATGAATGGGTTATCAATGCTGCTTTGAAAATTTACATTAATTGAATGAAATGGTTAAAATTGTGTTTTGGACTATTTGAAATATTGGGGAAGTTTTTAAGTTGTTTCAGGGGGTTATTACTAAGTTTTCGACTATATTTACTGATTTTGAGACAAAGGTATCGATATTTTAAGGTAGTAACGATATTAGAGTTCCAAAATGCCCTATTTGGTTTCATTTTTAAGCAAAAGTATCGATATTTGTCCTGTTTTGAGTAAAAATTACATTTTCATTATTTTCAAACTGGTTTTAAGTCTCGATTTTGATTATACTTGATTATTTTGTGATATTTTGAGTAAAACAATTCAATTACACAGTATTTGAAAGAAAATTTTGTTATACTCCTTTTTAATTCTCTAACACTGTATGTAATAGTCTTATACCGAGTTTATACATATGAATCGGGTGTAGGGGTGTTACATTTGGTGGTATCAGAGCAAAGGTTTTTTGATGTCTGGGATCGAGAATGAGTCCACGTGTACATGTCATTTTACATGTTGATGTGATGAGAGAATATTTAATTATTTAATTGTTAAAATTGTGAATATTGTAAAAAAAATAATGTCGAATAGGGCTCATGATGAGTCCGAAGATGAAGTAGAGAGTAGGACTCCAAACCTTATTAGAGAATCAGTACACAAGGATGATCATAGGGGGCATATGTTAAAAGAAAGAACTCAACCCCCCAATGAGTTAATACTATCTCGAGAAGAAATCCCGATTATGATTCTATTGCAAACAATGAATCAATTGTTATAACAAGTTGTGAGGACTAATAATGTCTCAAATATTCCCTTACCTGGAGCTCCTTAACCATAACTGTCTACTTTTAGCTATCGAATTCCTCTGGAAAAATTGAGAAAAATATGGTGCCGAAAAGTTTAAAGGTAAAAAGGATGATGATCTGACTGAGGTTGAGGAATGGTTAGAAAATAGTTAAGGGTGATAGAAGAGCTACAGTATACTGAGAGGAAAAATTGAAATGTGCGGTATCACTGTTGAAAGGTGAAGCGTATCAGTGGTGGATTACAATGTTGAATATCCACCCCGTTGAGAAGATTTCATTGGAGAAAATGTCAATTGAATAGTAGAGTTTGTTTTAAATGTGAGTCAAAGGACCATTTGATCCAAAACTGCTTGCGAAGAGGTAAATTACATGGAAACACTGGTGACTCTGGTGAGAGATCGGCAAGAGAGGTAGTCGATGGATCAGAAGCCCATAGACCTCGAACTTTTGTTATTAGAATAAAGAGAAGAAGAAGACGTTCTTGATGAGAACAATGGTAAATCTTCTTTTTGTGATTTTTCTATAAATTTTGTTAATTGACACATTCATATATATATATGCATGTTAGAAGTGAAAGAGAGAGGGAATCAGAGGTAGAACCTACTAAGTACGAGATAGTTATTACTAATCCTTTAGGACAAAGTGAAAGAATTAATAAAGTATGTAAGAGGTGTACCTTAAAGATTCAAGGTTATGAGTTTCTAATAGATCTTATGACCTTTATATTTTACGAGTTAGATGTGACAGTGAGAATAGATTAGTTGTAAAAAATGTGGGGTCGTGGTTGAGTGTAGAAGAAAAAAGAATTTCTTTAAGAATTTCGGATAGCAAAGAAATGATTATGATTGATGAAGATAAGTGAATAATATACTGATAAAAAGTTTAAGTTTTAAAATGAAATGTGAGAATTATATTGTTTTAATAAGAGAAACAATATGAAATGTGAATAAGTTTCAAATTCATAGAATAACTAAAGCGAAGTTTAAAATACTAGAGTTGTGACTAATTAGTTCGTTCAATGAAAGAATGGAAAAATTTAGGGTCGTGAATGTTTGAAGAAAGATGAACTTTGATCGCTAATAGTTACCTCAAGATTTTATTGATACTGTAGAGTCAATAAAACTAGAGGGAAAGACCAGGAGATGTCACTCCTGTCTGAACTATACAGGGATCCTAGGATTCTTCTAAAACATTCATTGATCCTATCATTTTTCCTAAATGGTATAAATGAAAATAGTGATGGAAGTAGTCTAATAAGTAAAAGGGAGTGTCCTTTAAGAATGAAAGGTTATGGGATAATGATAAGGTTTATGATACAAGTGAGAAGAAGAAAAATTTATATGTTAGTAATTAATCTAGTATAGAGATTCGAGAGATAATTAGTCACTTTCAAGTTATGAAAGAAATAATAGAAGAATGATAGAATTTGAATGCATGGAAGAATTACGAGAATGAAAATAGAGTCATATTTATGTTATAAAAGGATGAAAGAAAATACTAGGAGTTCTTTAAGTACATATATAGGAAGATGAAAAACAATTGTATAATTTTAATGGTAATCAATGAGTTATGATGTTATATGTTTGAAGCTATGAAATAACATAGTAAGTTATATGTTAGTAAAGTGATGTGAAATAAAGGAAGTGTATATTTAGATTAAATAATGAAAGGTTAAGATTTAAGCTATGAGGGAAGTGTGAAATTTTATGATCAGTTAACTAAGTTTACTCACTTTCATCCAGTTAGAATCGATTTCTCCTTGTATAAGTATGCTCAGTTGTTTATAGATAAAAGATTAAGACTTCATGATATGCCTATATTCATTATTTCTGATCGAAATCCATAATTTACATCATTTTTTTGGAGAAAATGTAGAACTCCAGTATGTTGAATGGAGTTAAGTAAGAATAACTTAAAGAGTCTTGACTTGATTCAGGAAAATAGAAGAAAAAGTAAAGTTGATAAAAAGGTGTTTGAAGGTTGTTTCGGAAAGACAAAGTCCTATGTTGATTTGAAAAGAAAAGATAATGAATTTAATATGGGTGAAAAAGTTTTTTTGAAGGTATATCAATGGAGAAAGATTCTTTAATTTAAGAAAAAGGAGAAGTTGAGTCCAAGATTCATTGGACCATATGAGATATTGAAATCAATTGCATATCGATTAACACTCCCTTCAAAGTTGGACAAGATTCATAGTGTTTTTTATGTATCTATGTTACGAAGATATTAGTCTGATGTATTTCGTGTGATTATTTCGAAAGTTATTGAAATACAATCGGATTTGGTTCATGAAGAAGAACCAATTAAGATACTTGCATGAGAGGTAAAAGAATTGAGAAACAAAAGTGTCCCCTTTTGATAAAGGTTTTATGAAAGCATTATAATTCAGAAGAAGCAACATGGGAAAGAGAAGAAAATATGATACAACAAGATTTGCAATTATTCGTTACAGGTAAATTTTGACGACGAAATTTTTTTTAGGGGGAAAGAATTATAACATCCGCGTTTTTTAATCGGATTTGGAACAGTGATAAAATAGAATGAGAATTAGAAATGTTTAGTTGAAGTGATGAAGGTTAGAAAAATTTAAGGATTAAATAGTAAATGAGTGAAAATATGGGGGACTAAATAGCGAATTATCCAAATTGAATTATGAGTCATCATGGGAATTGGATTGATTAAGGAGAGGCAAAAGAGTAATTTGGTGGAAGATATTTTTGGAGGCAAAGTTTTGGGCCACAGTGTAAAGTTGGAAGGCCTAGGGATTAAAAGTGCAATTTTACCATCTTTATTAAGTGAGATATTTTTGAAGAAAAGTCTAGAGAAATTGAGAGATGAAAAATCAATTAAAAGATGAGGATATCATCTTTGCTTCTCATAACCAACCGTCCATGCCTATATTCCCCATTTCCAACTTTTTCTTTTTTTCCAATTTAGTCCCTTCACCATTGTTAAGCCCTCTAAGCTTCAAAATCCTCCATTTTCTTTAAAATTTCTTAAGGACAGGCATAGAAGGAAGCTAATAGACACCTTAATATCCTTATAGAGTACACTTTGAAGTGTTGAAGTGGATAGGCATTGAATTAGAATTTTGGAAATTCAAGAATAAAGGTAAGAGATGATTCAATTTTCATGACATACATGTATATTTATATAATCTAGCATGAAAAGTATTAAATTCTAGTCTTAAGTTTATACGTGTTTGTATGAAATTGAAGAAAGAGGAAAGAGGGAAGAAGGAGAAGGACCAAATTGAAGAAAAAGGAAAGGAGAAAGCTAAGATGTGAGAAGAAATTATCTACAAGTGAGGTAAGTACTACAAGTATTAAAAGACTTAGTAACAATTAAGTTAAAGTGTTTATAATTTTAATATATATGATTAATCATGATGAAAATGAGATGTTTAATTATAAGTATGATAATTATGTGTGATTGAATGAAAATTAGTATAAAGATGCATGAGAAAGGAATTAATCTCATTGAAACAGTTTGGACAGAACAGAGGACTAACTTCGAAAATTCACCAAATATTGTATAAAAAGAGTTAAGAGTTTAATTAAATTTTTAATTAAAGCTTATTGAGTTTAGTTTCATATGGAAGAAAAAGTGAAATAAAAGAAATTGTATATTTCAAGATATACTAGTTTTTGTGTAACAAGGTCAGAGTAGGTTCAAGTTTCCCTATTCTGACTTTGAAAAATCATAGAAAAATGTAGAAAAATTATTAGAGGTTGAAATTTATATGGTTAATTTTCTAATGAGTCTATTTTCAGAAGAAACAGACAGGAACATTATTAGATTCCTGTAAAAAATGATAGATAATTTTTAGTAAAGAAAGGTCGAAACTGTTAGACAGCAGAGAAGGGGTAAATTGAAAGAATTTACTGTAAAAATTGGCTAAATGAAAATTTCTGAAATTTTTATGGTAAAAATATATTTGAGTCTAGTTTCAAGAACATCAAGCAGATATTAATTTCGAATTCTGTAGCTCAAGATATAAATAATTTAGTGACTATGACTCAAATGGACAGTTTTGAAAATTGATGTGAAAATAGGAGTAAAGAGGTATATGATGATATATATATGTGATGAACAATGTATATGTGAAATATTATGTGTTTAATTATAAATATTGATTATATGATAAAATGGTGATATTGTGAAAGCCATTGAGGAAATAAAGGTGAGAAATACATGATTATGTATATGTGATGAAAAATGTATATACGATGTATAAGTTGTGAATGATTTGTGATAAAAAATGAAAGTGAAAGTGAAAGTGAAAGTGAAAGTGAAATTGGAATTGAAAGTGATACTGGGTACCACTTTACTTCGGCTAGGCCAATGAGACACTGGGTGCCATTCTGGTGTGTTTTGTTGGATCCGTGTATCCGCCAAGGTTCGAGTCTTGTTAATAGGGTAAATAATGTGAAAAAGAAAAAATATTCAAATTGTGACATTGAGGTAAGTAAAATGATAATCACATGAAAAGTAAGTACAATATATGTATAAGAAATCAAAGAATGATAAAACTAAGTAAGCTAAGATATTGGAATAGCTAAAATGTGAAATAAGGAAGAATATGTGAATTCATAACACTACTGTAAGTTAAATGTTATACACATAAAAGGTATGTATTTTAAATGAATAAATAAATATATGAATGAGTTTGAAATGTGTGATTAAAAGATGAATGATTAATGACTCTTGTAGTACTTACTAAGCCTTTACCGGCTTAACGCGTTTATTTCAACGCGTAGGTATAAGACCTTCGAGAAGTTAAGGTTGGATTAGGAGCCTCTCATTAAATCACATCAACATCGGAAGATTGCAAGACAAGGTATATTTATTTTATGTGAAATGGCATGTACAAATGGTATACCTATGTGTCTCTAATGAATGGGTTATCAATGTTGCTTTGAAAATTTATATGAATTGAATGAAATGGTTAAAATTGTGTTTTGGACTGATTTGAAATATTGAGAAAGTTTTTAAGTTGTTTCAGGGGGTTATTACTAAGTTTTCGGGTATATTTACTGATTTTGAGGCAGAGGTATCGATATTTTAAGGTGGTAACAATATTAGAGTTCCAGAATGCCCTATTTGGTTTCATTTTTAAGCAAAAGTATCGATATTTGTCCTGTTTTGAGTAAAAATTACATTTTCATTATTTTCAAACTGGTTTTAAGTCTCGATTTTGATTATACTTGATTATTTTGTGATATTTTGAGTAAAAACAATTCAATTACACAGTATTTGAAAGAAAATTTTGTTATACTCGTTTTAATTCTCTAACACTGTATGTAATACTCTTATACCAGGTTTATACATGTGAACCAAGTGTAAGGGTGTTACAAGGCTAATCTCATCCGTCGATGTAATTCGATCTTGACCGTCGGTTGTGGGGGAGCTCAACTATAAATAGAGAGCCTCCCCTCATTTGTAACACACTCCATTCTTTTGTAATTGTTTCTTTGTGAATACAATTGAGAGTATTTACTCAAACATCTCTCATGCATAGTTTTTCCGTTGTCTTTTGAGCCTTCTTTTGGCTAGTCGCTTCCGCTATACAAGTTGGTGCCTTGGAAGAATTCTCTTGGTGAATCCTCAATCGGGCTGACTTAGGCGTGTTTGCAAGAAAGGATCACCTAAAGCCGTACGGATTGTGAGACTAAAGGTCTAGCCCCGTGACAATAGTCAATGTTAATAAAAGAAATAAACGAAAATTTCTATTAATTATTTTTCGCTCTTCTTTACCCCATGGTTTTATTGAATAAAAAGGGCTACGTTTTTTGCCACTATATTTTTTTTTAAATGAAGTTTAAATGTCCTTCAAAATTAAGTAAATAGATCCGAAACATATAAAATGTAGTTAATCTGACAATGGACCAAGCTATTATTACGAAAATTGGTGAATGCAACCAACCGTCACTAAGAATTTAATCTTTGGACCAAAAACAAGGGGTTGAATAACACAAAGAGAAATCTGTGTAATGGGCACGTATTTTCTTAAACCGCCCATAAAAATAATATTTTGGCTTTTCTCTTGAGAATATCCAACAATAGCTTCCATGGAATGAATAATCGATCCGGATGCTAAAAACAACAATGCTTTCGAATAAGCGTGAGTAATGAAATAAAACGGCTTGATAAAATCCTATACCTAGAACTAACATCATATAACTCGATTGGGACATTGTAGAATAAGCTAAATCCCTCTTAATATCTTTTTGAGTAAGGGCTAAAGTAGCCCCTAATAATGCCATTAGTCTACCTATTAAAAATATTAAATTCAATATCTAAGGTATAACTATAAAAAGAGAAAGAAGAAGGCGGGCTACAAGAACAATTCCAACAGCTACCATAGTGACAGCATGTATAAGAGCCAAAATAAGAGTAGGCCGCTCCATGACATCAGGTAACCATACATGAAGAGGAAATTGTGCAGATTTAACAACTGCGCCGACAAATAATAAAGAGGCACATAAAGTAAAATAAAAAATAAAGCTCATTATTATAAATCAAATTATTAAATATCTCAAACAAATCTTGAAACAAATCTTGAAATTCAAAACTTGATGTTATCCAATAAAAACCTAATATTCTTAATAATAGACCAAAACCGTCTATCTAATTAGTTACTAACACTTTTTAACAAGTGTTTGTCATAACAGGTTTTGTGAACAAAAAACCTATTAATAAATCAAAACACATTCCAACTAATTTCCAAAAAATATAAATTTGTATCATATTCGAACTAATAATTAATCCCAACATTAAAGTATTGAACCAAATCATATAAGCAAAAAAATCTCAAATATCCTTCATCATGAGACTTATAATTGTCACTATAAATAAGAACAAAAATTTCAACAATAGTGATTAATATTGACATAATAGAAATAAGTGAATCATTAAAATAGCCAAACTCTGAAAGAAAATTCATTATTATGGTCCAAGACCATACATATTGATAGATAACTTCCATTTATTTGCTGAATAAACAGATCAACTGAAAAAAATCATAACTATACTTGACTATAAGATACTGGGAAAAACCCACATACGAGGAAGAATTTTTGTTGCGGTCGAAAAAAGTAGGGAGCCCCAAGAAACCATATATGTATTCTGAAAAGAAAACGGGTCAAACAAGTATGCATGCAATTTGTGTACGGAGGAGCTGCCCTACCAGCAACCAGCTGACGCCATTGCTCCACAAGAACAGCACAGGATGCCAGACCCTCCCCTCAACGAGAACACCAGTGGATGGCATCCCACCAGGAGTCCTAGAGCTGTCACCCCTAGATCCAGTCAAAACCACCACCAAGCTACGAGAGGTTTATTTTTCCGGAGAGGGATTTGGAAGGAGGAAAGGGGGAGCAAAGTGTAGAAGGGGGAGGGTCAGCCAGCAAAACAGCCGGCTGCCAGGGTAAAGCAAGGTTTTAGACTTTGAAGGCTAAACGGGGCTGCAATAGAACCAAGCTTTCTTTTAGCCACTCAATTCTCTCTGTAACTATTATATAAATTCAGCATGATTAAAAACAGTTAAACGGATTCACTTGCACAATCCTCCTCCGAAACTAAACTTGTTCATCCACATGTTTGTACAAAAAGAAAAGAAAGAAAATGGCCAATCTTGTTTGCTCCATTAAAACAACAGAAAATCCGACTGAAGAGGAACTAGCAGCAAAAGCTTGTTAGCAGTTAAGCAATAAACAGCATCAGACTCAGAAAAATAGACAAAAACCTTCTTTGACATGCCATTGCTGCCCGAAACAGAAAGAAGGGGGATTGAAATCAAGCAGCAGCAGTCAGGCATGGGTGAAAGGCAGTGCCGCATGCTATCCACTGTCGTTTTCTTCCCCGTGGTAGAACACATCCAGGAACCTTCATCCACTCCCTGCTCATCACATTGTATGTAACTAGTCGGTTCATTTGTCGTGATCTCAACGACAACATGAACAAACCTTTGTTGCCCAAGCAACTCATTCTAACGTGCTTCCCGTAAAACTCTAAGCACCATATGTTTGGCATTCTGTCCACCTCCTTCCACAAGAGCGTCATCTTCTGCAGCTCCCATATGCAAACGCATGTGGCAGCATTTTTTGTCAGCAATCCCACAAGCATGATCCTGCCCTCACACTCAGCAAGTGTGTGGTCACTCAGATGTATTGGGGCTGGGATTATAAATTGCTTCCATACCCCAGAAACCATATTGTAGGACACAATTCCTTCAGGGTCTGACTGCATGAAGTAAAGTGTGCTATCGATGGAAATTGCTTGTGACCGGAAGTTCAGTGATAGTGGCAGCTTAATGTAGGAGGGCATGCTTCCGGGTCGGCTCCATGAATTCTTCACCGAGTCATAAACTTCATACTCTCCATCACACCCCACCCACAGGATCTTGTAGCCTTCACTGGTTGAATTTCCATTCAGAGTCATTCCCACAGCAACACGTGACCACACTTTAACTGACCTTGCTGGCAACTCTTTAAATGACTGAGTCAAAGGGTTGCAGACATAAAAGTTCCTATGACCAATATCAAGAAAGCAAACTAGACCACCTACAGAAGCAACTGGCAGAGCAATCATCTTTGCTGGAAGAAAAGAGATTGTCGGGTGGTGCCATTTCTTGGTTGAAGGGTCATACATGGCTCCAACATTCATATTTTCATGAGTAATGGTATAAAACCAGGGATTGGCTTGTGGGATTTCAGCACAATGATGAGAGAAACTTTGTGATTCCAGCAAGGAATTCCATTTACGACAAACAGAGCGAAAGCGGAAAAACGTGGCAATGGGGAGTCTAGCAATAACAGCTTCAAAAAGGTCTTCAGGGAATTCTTTCCAAATTTCTTGATCCATAACCTCTGATGCAGGGGTACTTCCAGGTAATTTCCCTCGGTTCCGCTCTTTTCGTGATCTCTTGCTTGGTGGAGGCTTGAAAGGTTCCAACATCTTACAGTTTCCAGATTTCCCTGCAGCCATTACAAGACTGTAGTAATCCTCAGCAGAAGTATCATCGATATTCAGAAAACACCACCTGTAAGAAAGCTAACAAGTTATCATGTTTGCAACTTTCTAGTTAAACTTGAAATAACCTGAATGGTTAGTAGATAACTATCAATGAAATTTAGATCATTCAGATTAAATACATTGAAGTTTAAAACACAAGTGTCGGTAACAACATTGAGCGCATCCAAATTAACATGTTACAGATCAAGAGTTATTGTGATCTGTTTAATTCATGCAGGCCTAAAGAGAGTTGATAAAATTTTCTCACCATCCCATCAATCAATAGTTGCAGAAAACGAAACTATGTACCAGTTTTCCCTATAGCTAATAAGTTTATATATAAAATTAAATTAGAATTGAAAAGGAGATCTCAGATTATCTTTATCAAAGGATAGTGGTAGTGTAATTAACATTGGCACTCACCAGAGAAAAAAAAAGAAAAAAAATGTCTTAGCAACATTTACAAAAAATTTTGAGGAGAATTTAAGTCTGGACTGCAGTGTGAATTGATCAAAAAACCAACAATCCTAGAAAATTTCTTCCTATGAAATAAGAGTACTAATTATAGTAGAATAGTCAGCATCAAATTTGAAACTGTGACTATGGTTTTTACGCCTTGCAAGTTAACCATTCTCTCAGAAAGCAACTGACACAAAACTACCAGCTCATAATCAAATTTACAAAAAAGACAAATGTAAAACATTCTTACATTACCCACAATTCCACACACAGGAACGCACAAGAAAAAAAGAAAGTTGCCAAAGAACATTGTATCTGAGGAGCAGCATAAACCAATAGACTAATACTAGAGATTATAGCCAATATTTGTAGGTGATCGTGCAAGTAACTAACAACCAAATTTACAAAAAAAGACAAATGTAAAATATCTTTCTATCACCCACAAATCCACACACAAAAAGTAAGTTGCCAAAGAAACCTTTTGCCTGCAGAGCAACATGTTTCATAGCTAACCCATAGAAAAATGCTACAGATTATAACCAGACATCTTAGGGGGTCATGCATGTAACTAGCAATCCATCAGATTTCAATATTGACATCATCTTTAAACTTCAAACCAACCTGTGACCTGATTTCAGTTAAGGCCCTATGCAGTTGGCCTTAGCTAGATAAGGATCTTTCTGGTAATAAAAATAAACCAAAGCCCAAGTAGAACTGTTAAGCCACAAGAACTTGTATGCTCCATCCATACGACAAAAGAGGTTTCCAAACATATGCACCTTATGCAGCAATATCTTCATAATAATGCAAATGCACCCTACAATTTTCCTCACTGGCTTTTGCCAATATTTTCATTAAAAAATGAATCTCAAAAGGAACTTAGCAAGATAGATGTTGACCACCTAACTTCTTTGTTAGAAAAGCTTAATCAAGAAACAAGTATTGGGGTAACAAAGAAATCATTTTTTTAAATGGTATTTTCCATGAAACAGATAGAAGCTAACATTCACCTATTTTTCATGATTAAACATGAAAGAAGATATGTGAACATTTGATATTGATCTTGACCAACTTCTCGAATTGCCTGATCAATAATATTGGACTGTGTGGATCGAAGCTGCCTATGCTAGTTATAGAGTACAATAATTTTTCATTATTAACAGTTGAAAGAAGATATACTTGAAAAATACCAGGTACTGGCTCTTAGTCCTTAGAATGTCAGGAATAGAATACCTGATTAGTCTAGAGCAATTTCTAATAATTAATCTTGGCATAAATTTGGACCAAAACATCAAGGGAGTGAATACAAGGTCAAGACCTTCAACTCAATTGCATCAGAATAATGAACATAATATTCATACTACACAACTCAATTTGTAATCATTGCATAAAGAGTGGTCAAACAATATAGAAATGTACAACTGGAACACCCAAAGCCCTCTACAAAATTAGGTATACATGATTCTCACAATTCATTGAGATTGCTTACACCAGTCAATCTGCACTTTTCAGTCATTTTTATGGATCCAGAAAATGTGCAACAGGATGTTTAAGGTATCGTTTGAACAGAGTAAACTCAAACCATTGCACAGCCAAAGACCTCTAAACATCCAGCTATACCAACAGTATGTTGACAGTAATATCAACTAAATGCACTAATAATTCAACCATACGCGCTGTTACATTGCCATGAATGCTTTTGCATAAAGAATACCCTGTAAAAGAAGATTGAGAGAGAGAGAGACCTACGATGAAATATCAACAAGGGGATTGACAAATGAGAACAGGCAAGCAGAGCATTATAAATTAACCAGAGAGCTAGGCCACTCAAGATTCATTCGTACAATCTTTAAGGAGACCTTCCAAGAGTAGTACAACAACTCTCCGTTACTCAAAACACCCAGGACGTTGTTGAATCACTAGTAAATTAACTTTCTATTTTTCTTTGCGTATAGGAAAATTGAAAGCAGCTGATTAGTCAGTGGACTAAAAATTAATCAAGAATTATAGGTTTAAGTCCATGTTCTAAGGAAATCATATAGTAAACAAATACAAATGAGATTCCATCTTCATAGTCAATCATAATCATGCTAATCAACCAAGAAGAAATATTTTCAAGCATCAATTATCACAAGGCAATCGCCAACAAGTTCAAAATTGACCATCACAATACGTAAATTAAAAAAAAAAACCCAGCAGCATGAACCCTTACTAAAGATGAGAGGAGGGTTTTGGGGGAGGGGACAAAGCAAACTGAAAATTGAAAAAAGGGAAAAGAAAACAAAGGCAAAAAGGGGTAAAAAAAAAAGAAAGTAATGAAAAAAAAGGCCAAAAATTCAAATGCAGTAAACATGCGAAATCCCCTAAAAATAAAAATTAAGAAAACGGCAGTGGCATAACAGAAAATAAACAAAAATCTAAGCAACGAGAAATGCAAGGAAGAGAAATTAACATTATCGAATAACAAAGGTACACAAGATAATCTACCATTAATCCACCTCATTACACCCCCCCCCAAAAAAAAAAAATAGAGCCGAGAAAATACAGAATCCGAGATGAATAAATCTGACAAGATTTCAAAATAAGCAGATAAAAAAATGCGAGGCGAGAGAAGAAAAAAAGAAAATTGAAGAGATCTAAGTAAAGAGAGAAGGAAAGTAAAAGAACCTGCGGTGGTGGTCGTGGAAAGGATGAGGCAGATGGTGGAGGTGAAAAGGAGAGGACGGAGGAAGCGGCGGAGGAGGAGAGCCGTAGAGATGCAAGAGGTCTTGAAGCTGACCGATGAGCTGCCTAAGCATGGCCAGCCCTTCCATGCCCCAATAACCCCCCCCCAACTCCAACACCACCAACAAAAAATGCTGCTCTCTTTCTCCCTTTGTTGTGAGTTAGCCAGTCATCTAATTACACGTCAGTTGGCCATTATTACGATAATTTCTTGTAATAATTCTAACCCGCACGCAACTTTGTCATTGTAATGAATGATCCCACTTGATTTTCACTCCATTATGTATGCATGTATGTATGTATCTAGCTTCTTTCCCATTTTGCCCTTTACTCCTTCCTTGTATATAATTTACTTTTTATTTGAATTAATAAATCAGATTGTTAACAAAAATGCTTTGATTTTGGTTGGTAAAGTTAAAAGGTGGAGAGGATGAACGTGTGGGAAGTGTGAACGTGGGCTTTTTACTAAGGTCAAGACGACTTGTTTAAGGGGGAGAGTTCTCCCCTTTTTTGATAAGGTTTGATTGCACATTGTTGGGTAAAGGGTAGGGGGAATCAACGGGTGAGATGAGAGAGACACTTTTTCTCTGACTCTGACTCTGACTCTGACTCACTGGGTTTCTTAATTCCACGCAGAGGGCATGATTGAGTCCCCATCCCCACCCACTTTTCTTCATTTTCTTACATTTACGGAACTACCAAACTCTATCATCAAACTCATGCCCCCCGCTAATGACATATTTGCCCTCTCCTTTAGTTCCACTAATTTCTTTTAAAAGAATGAAAATTACTTAATACCATGAATACACCTATTCATGGAATTAGGTGGCCCACGTCATCTCGGTTCCATCATATCTGTATTGGATAAGATTTTTTTATCTTCGAAGCAAGGATAAAGTTTGAAATTTTTTTAGATGGATTAAAATATAATTTTATTATTTTAATAATTTATGTTTTTATAATTTTTAAAAAATTAAATCAAAATTTTATTATTTTTAAGAGATTAAAATACAATATTAATTTTATTAAGTTTAAATGAATTTTTTTTTCATTTTAAAGAGGCTCAAGATCCTTATTAATCTCTTAAATATGTCTTCACTTTGAAATAACTCGATTCAATCCCAAATTTAAATTAAATTAAATAATTTAATTTAAATTTGATTATAAAAATATTAATTTTACTGTAACACCTCAAAATATTCAATGTTGAAATCCGTGTCGTCTCAATGACCAAATGAATTTAATTTTTGAATATCAGTATTTGTTTAAATGTCATTTATTTATTATTTATTTATGACTCAAAGAAAACATTAGAACCGAATCATGTGTCGAATACATAAGTGGCATATGGACTAGATTGTGGAAATTGAAAAGTTACATGTCAATAGAGTAGAGAAAAGAAATAATGGAATTAATGGAGGACTTTTGTAATAATTAACCAAGACTCTAGTGTGCAATTAAGCCATCATTAAACTAATTAAACCATGATCTTACCCATTTATTTTCACAAGTCATCTCATAATTCAATACTAGCCATTAGATTTGTTTTTATGAGATATAATTAATCTAAATTGTAATGGAAACATAAACTCAATGAGTGGTTTCAGTATAAAAGAGAATGATGTTCATCTTAAAATATTCAAGTTCAAGCACCTATACGTGCAAGATGTGTGTCTTGTCAAAGGATTAAAAAATTATGAACATATACTTCCATATAATCATACCAATATATTAAAAAATTTTGTAATGAGAACATGAAAGAAAAAAACCTAATTGAAATTATACACAAAAATTAAGAGACACAAAAATCAAACATTGTGGTTCTAAGGTTTCAAATTGAAATTATATATATCATGTTTGATTGTAATGATTTATTTGTTTGCATGTGTGAATCTAATATTATATTATATTTGTTATCGAACATAGTCAAAAACGAGAAAATATATCATCTTCTTTCCTTTTACTTACCACATAAAATAGGGTCAAAGTCAACAAATCAAAATTACTATTCACCATTCATTCCCATGTTAAATTTTAATCTAATTGCTCCAAATTGTTCCCAAAGATTTAAAATCTCAAAATATAATATTTCCAATGTAAATTTTATGTAAAATGGTCAAAATGTTTATGTGGAAAAATTGTATTTTTAATCCCTTTTTATCTCTTAACTTTTTTATTACATTCATGGCACTTAATACCTCAAAAATTCATATTTTGCACTTATCATCCATAATCATCGATTATGCATACATAAATTTGCAATTAGAACCTTTTTGGGTGAAAATAGAAAATTTACAATTTAATCCCCAAACTTTCATTCCCATTCTATTTGGTTCAAAAATCCCTCTTTCTTCACACTTACTTCTCTATTCATATGACACTAGACCTGATCATGGGCCAAGTCACTCAACCCGACCTAAAGGTCCGCTTGAAAAATGGGAGGGTTTGGACAAAAATATAGGCACGAAAAATGGGCTTGGACAAAAAATGAGACTCATTTTCTAAACGGCCCGACCTCGAGTAAGAGTTTTTTAGTCCAGGCCCGACCCGACTCGACTCGAATAAATTAATCATTTTTAAGAAAAAATTATATTGTTGTTTTGGTGCTTTTTTTTTGTTGTTTTTTTTTGTTGTTGTTTTGATGTTGTGTTTTTACTGTTTTGGTGCTTGTTTACTATTTTGGTTGCTATTTTTGTGCTTTTTGTTACTGTTTTGGTACTGTTTTTTTTGTTATTTTTATTGTTGTTTTGTCTATATTTTTGCTGTTATTTTTGTTGCTGTTTTTGTTATTATTTTTGTTGTTTTTGTTATTGTTTTATTGTTATTTTTGTTTCTGTTTTGGTTGTTATTTTAGTTGTTTTGATGTTATTTTTATGCGTTTTTACTATTACTTCACTGTATTTTTTAATATTATTTGAATATTGTAAAACTTATGTTTTATTGTTAATTTTTCTACTACTTTATTTGCAACTATCTTAATATATAGAATTTTTAATGTATTTTTAATTTGTTTATATTTTAATGTTTGTTTTAATGTTTTTAAGCATATTTGATATATTATATATTTTTTTAAATTTGTTATACATAATAAAATAATCTTAAAAAATTAATATGGGCCGGGCCGGGTCGGGTTTGGGCTTGACTTCTATAATTCAAGTCGGGCTTGGACAAAATTTTAGGCTCATTTTTTGGGCTGGATTGGGTTTGGGCCTAACAATTGGGCCTAAAAGTTTGTTGAAGTCTAACTCGATCCGACCCACGATCAACTCTATATGACACCATATTAATTCTTTTTAGCTCATTTCTTCATCGTTAAAAAATTTGCACTTTAAATCCTTATACTTCTCAAATTTTACAAGTTGACCCATTTTCAAAAACCTCAAATTCACAACCATTCCTTAAAAATATTTTTTCTTCAATTTAATTTAATTATTTAAGACTTCAACTGTGGAACTTTTTTTTTGAATTGGTACATAATTTCATTGTATCAAAGCCCAGAACAACACCGTTTACTATACTGAAAATTTGGAGGGTTACAAAATCTATAAAATCATTATATAATTGGATAAATAAAATATAATAAAATTCAAATTATTTTTAATTAAATAAATATAAATTTTTATCTCTAAATATGATTCTATTATAAATATGATAATAATTAAATCATGTAAAAATATATATTTTTTATAATTACTAGAAATTTGATGCATGAGATTAATATTGTATATATAAGACAAAGATCAATATATAGGGTTTTTAATTATTACTTGATATTTGATACTTTTATTACTATTTTATTTTAATAAGACTTATACGTAAATGGTTGATACCATTGAATATATTAGTATAAATTAAAAATAATAAAATAAAATATTTTTATAATTAAATATTTTAATTAAATAAATATAATTTTTATATATAAATATGATAATAATTGAATAAGTCAAAAACTATTTTTTCAATTAGATGTGAGATTAATATTATATATATAAAAACACAATATCAATATATTAAGATTTATTAATTCATTTAGTTATTGAGATCATACAACTCGGGAGAAACAACAAATACCCGTCGTAGGTGTTGAAAGACAAGTTTTATCAACACAACAAAAACTTCATCCTCAGCATTAAATGAACATTATGACATGTTGATAATTGTTTCTATCACAACTCACAAAACATATTTGAAGTTATTGGAAGCACTTAATACAATAAAAAAATCAATCATGGATGATCCAAAACGATAGGCAAAAATTGGCTAAAGAACCGTAGGAGTAAGCCCCTCCCCGCCCCTCAAAATGGTTATTTTTCCATTTTTACCCTTTAAAGTTTTCAAAATTTTAAATTAGTAAAAAAAAAAATACAATTTACCCCCTTAAAAATGATAAAAATTTGATTTAATCTTTTAAAAATTGTAAAGATATAGATAACTTAATTTCGGCTTCCCTAAATTTTTTTTCTTCACCCTTGTAAAGAACCAAATATCTACCAAACTGGAGAGAATGATGATAAAATCATCTCTAAAATCACTTGTAAAAGCAAGACTATATACATAAACAAGACTAAAAAAACGTGCTATAAGATCAGACAAAAATTTCTAAAATACTCTCAGACAAAAAAAACATATAAAATTTAAGACAACACAAGTTTAAACTGACTTATAAAATTATTTATTGTTCTAAAATACTTTCAAAATAGAAATAAATTAAGAAGCTGATAAAAAGCCACTCATTTTATAAAAAAATCATTATTTCATTATATAAAAACAAATTATTAATTTATTAAGAAAACATTAGAACAAAATAATTAAAACTTTTATAAAATATTTAATTATTATTTATTTTTTTTGGATACTTGTTCAGGTTAGTCTCGGATTCGAATTTTAAAAAATATAACTGCAAATATTTTAAAATTTTAAAAGTCAAAAAATTATATATAAATTCTAAGAAATATAAAATAAAAAAAAATTCACACGTTATATATTTTTTACTTTTAATTTCATTTTGAATTATCTAATTTAAAAAATATTTTAAAAATATATAATTTGATATGTCCTTTTTAAACTAAAAAATATTTTTAGATTCGCATTTTCATTGGTTCATTTTTTGTAATTTCATTTTTATTTTCCTAATTATTAAAGAATTTAATTAGCTTTATACTTTTATGGAGAATTACTCCAATTCCCCGACTATTTTCACTGTTCGAAAATTCATTGATTTTACCACTGAGTTGCAACTAGATGGCCTGATTAACAGTTATAAGAGCTCTAGATACAAGTTTGATTATGCAATTCGATATTTTTTTACGGTTACGGATATTACTTAAAGAGTAATTTATTATTAAATAAATTAATAAAATATGTTATTTAAGTGTAATTCATTAAGTTGTAATTTTACTCTTATACACAAATTAGATTGTTCTTTCACTAAAAAAATTTTCATAAAAACTTAATTGTATCAATAAGCTTAACTTATAAAAAAATTGCACTCAAATAAGTTTCTAACATAAAACAAAATAAGTGCTTTTTTTTTTATGTGATAAAAAGAAATTATTACAATATATTAAGAAAAAACCAAATTGCCCCTCGCTTTGTCCTGTTGAAAAATGTCTGATATGTTATTAGGGATAGTCTCGAAGGTTTGTAATCTTGATTTTCATGAGAGATTCAATTTGACCGTTTGATTCGTAATTACGTTATCTTCTCTAAGTATGTATCTCAACAATCATTGTCCTTTAATTTTCAAGAATCGTCGATATCGTGTAAAAAACAATGACAAACTTTCACTTAAATAAGTGTTTAATAACTCGATAAAGAACAATTCATATGAATCACTATCTCTTCAACAATAACTTTCGATATGTCATTAATGTGGAATAAAGTCACAAAAATCTTCTTAATATGAATTTATAAGAAAAATGAATCTATTCTTATAAAAAAACATTGTCTCATTGAATGTCTTCAAAAGAGTTAATGCTTGAGTTCAACTTTTTCAAAACCAATATCTTTTTAAGTAATTTAAGTAAATCACATTATTGAAAATTTTCCTTGCTTGATTCAATATCTTCTCCAGTTATAACTTTATGATTTGTTGTTCAAATTACTAAAATATGTAAATAAATAATAAAGATATGTTGTCAAACATGCAAGTAAGTTATAATATTAGGCATAGAATGGTTGCTGTTTGAGAGATGGTTGTGTTTTTGCCTTTAGAATATTTATTTAATAATTTTTTTTAATATTTAATTTTATATTATTTAATAAATATATGAATAAAAAGTAAAAATGTAATTAATATGAATTAATTGAAAATAAGTAGATATATGAAAATGAAAATAGATTCAAATATAATGAATAAATAAAGACAATTTTAATATGTTGTAATATTTACAAAGATAATATTTAAGTGTTCATTTTATATATATAATTTAATTTAATGTCTTTAATAGTCAAGTTTTATTATCACTTCAGTGCTGCAATTGTGTTTTAATCCTCACAAATTTTAATTTCATCGATGCAATACTCTCACAGTTAAAGTGATTAATTTTGATCCATTTGGATAGATAATGAGATTAATTTTGGTGAGATTGAAAACATTGATGACAATGAGATTAAAATAGAAAATGACTATTAAAAACATTAAATTAAAATATATGTATATATAATAAATTATTAAAAAAATTAAAAAAGTACATTTAAATTAATTAATATAATATAATATTTTTGTTTATAATTAAAATTAAGCTTAAGGATAAAAAAATCTTAATAAAAGAAAAAAATCAAATAATCCCTTAAAAAGTTAACTTTATTGAATAATGACAAAAAAAAAATCTAATTAAATTTTTTTGTTAACAGAAACTGTTAATTAATTAATTTGATCATTAATTATGTGGTATTGATGTGCGGTTAGAAAAAAAATTAAAAATCATTTTAAAATTAATAAAAATGTATACATTTACAGTCAACCTGGAAAACTGGTTATACAAATGATTTTGGATGAGAGCAAAACTATAACAAAAATTTTAAAAATTACTAAAAATATTATAAAAACTCAAATATGTAAAAACTTCAAAAAATAAAAATAAAAAAATATTAATAAAAAATATTGAACAAAATGTCCAAAAATCCAACTTCCATTTTCCAAGACGTGCCATGGAAACATTGGATCTTCACGTCCATGATCGGCTTTGCCACCAATAACCGCTGCATCATGAACCTATTCGATTTGACATAGATACCCATCTCAATACGACGATGAATTTGACGTTTTGAAGTTCATCGACGACAATACTAATTTCAAAGATATTCCTTCGAATGTTAATTTAAAGCAATTTTTCATCGTCAGCGATAGTGCCGGAGGCAACGTGGCATGCCACGTGGCAGTGAAAGCGTGCGAGTATGAATTAAGAAACGTGAAGCTAATAGGGTTAATAGCAATACAACCGTTTTTTGGTGGGGAAGAGAGGACGGATTCCAAAACTAGATTGGGTGGGGAAGATGTTTTTGCCGGAAGGGTCAGACCGAGACCATCCAACTTGCCATGTGTTTGGGCCGAAATCGGTGGATGATATTTCGAGGTTGAACTTTCCGGCGAAGATGGTGGAGGTCGGAGGGTTTGACCCGTTGCATGATTGGCAAATAAGGTCCTACGAAGGGTTGAAGAATTGTAGGAAAGAAGCATTTTTTTTCCGTAAATAACAAAACATTAGCGAAAGGTCAAATTGTACTAGTAATGATCTTCCACTAACATTATATGAATCGTAGTATGAATATCGCCTTTTAATAGATTTCTCACATATTCTAATAGATTTACATGAATAATCAAGGAAATAAGTATTTTTTTATTAATTATAGGAATACTTTTCACATATTTTATGCTGTCCAATAATTGAAACAGACTTGTTTGTTTATGGAAGAAGTTAAGGGTTTCACACATTTTATTGATTGGTTTTAATTTATAAAAATATTATTAATTTAAATTTTTTTTTATAAATTATAATGTTTTGAATTTTTTACACAATATTTTTAGTTTTTCTAATAATTTTAATAATTTTTATTTTTTTTATAAAATCATAGAAAATAAATAAATCCAATTTTAGTATTTTAAAATCATGCTATATACATTTAGAGAGGGTTCGGGGCCCAAAATAGCTTTGGAGGGCTTAGTGCTTAAAACTATCAAAATAGTGCAAGGATTCTAATGGTCCAATTTTCAATAGTATCAAAAAATGTGGTTTTGAAATCTCATTTTTGTTAATTGAATCCATAAATATTTAATATGAGTATTTATGGAGTTAATATAAAAATATAATGGAGATGGGTCGAGTAATTTTGCCAAATTAATAGTTATAATTAAGGCTTGTGATCTAAATTGTAAAATTCAATCGCTATAGATTTTTAATTGACAAAAAACTTAATGATTAAACTAACAAATAGCCAAAGGTTCAAAATGGTAAATAAACCACTTTTAAATATAAATTAGTGGATGATGATGAAAACGTTAAATTCACTAATAATTAAGTAAAATTAGTTAAATTAATCAAACCTTAATTAATCTAAACCCTTCTTAAAGTAATGAGATAAAACTCTCTGATTTATTTATGACCATGAGAGTAAATTAGATGTTTTAATTAAGAAACTAAAGAGGTTCCATTTACATGTACTTCATTGAATACAAATGAGCTTATAAATAAAGCCCCTTGAAATAAAAGTAGAATAAGAGAAAAATTCTTTCTTTGATTTTATCTATTGCTTATTTTAAGTATACTTTTATTTGATTATTTCATAACAATATTATCTAATAATTATAAAATATCATCAAATATCTCCAACATCTTTATTACAATCCAATGGCCCATATTTTATACTTCAAGGCTAAGTAAATCTAATGGTCACAATTCATCAATGTATCCACCGGCACTTTAATAATTTTTCTCAAAATTATTTATTATTTATTATTTTACTAAATGACCATTTTGCCCTTGGTCAAATTTTATATTTCCATTTATGTCCTTTTTCAGTTTGGGTTATTTACACTTTTAGTCCTTCAACTTTTGAATTTATGCTTTAACCTCTCAACTTTTGAATATTCACACTTTGACCTATCACTTTTTCATAATTTAGTCAATACCTCAAATTTATATCTCATAACATAATACTATATATTTTATTTTATTATTTTATAATTTATTTATTTTTAGACCTTCTCAGTATCCAATACCTTCCTCTGCTAACTTTGATGTACTTTATTTCATTACTCGATAATTCAATTATACATTTTACGTAATTCGCATTACATCACTAACGTATAACTTACTATACCACTCCATGATCTCCACTACCAAGTATAGGATATTCTAACTTACTAATTTCTATTTGAAGTTAAATAGTCTCTTCTCGCCTTTACTTCACTTGATGGTCATAGTAAATTTTATTAGTTCAATAAACTTAACATGCCACTTTAGTTGTATTATTAAACTACTACATCATCTTTTTTTTCTTTCATTCATTCATTATTTCTAATAATATGATTTCAAATTATAATTTAATTAATTGAATTTCTTAGTTCAATTTGCTCTAACATCCTTTATCCTTTACTTTCTTTATATCTTATTTCACTAAGAACCTACCTCATATTATTTTATATCAAGGGGGTTTTGAGGATGTTACATGATAGGTTGAGCTTTAAAATGATTACTATTATTTATTGAATATCATCTTGGTAAAGCAATCGCTAATATGATTAATCAAAAGTCCTTTGTTGCCCTTAAACTGATGAATGTCAAGCTTGAATATTGAAAATGGGTAACTCATTGGTGGAAATTTGAATTAATTTGACTTTATCCAAGCAAATTAAGGAGAAACAATTGAGAGATGAGAAATTGATAGCTAAAGATCAACAAATTAAACAGAATAGACCGAGTGGTTTTGGTTTGGATGTCAAGCGTGGATTGTGTTTCAGAAAGAGGCTCTGTGTGTTGAATAATACGAAGTTAAGACAAGTCATATTGTATGAGGTGCATAATAGTTCTTATGCCATGCACTCTGGTGGTAATAAAATGTAACATGAGCTAAAAAATTGTATTGGTGGCTTGGAATGAAATGTGAGGTGACGGAGTTTGTGTCAAAGTGACTGGCTTTTCATCAATTTTTTTCGAGCTTGTTACAACCTATTATAATACCGTAGTGGAAGTGAAAATAAGTAGCTATGAATTTCATTTTGGGCTTGCTGCTTACTCCAAAGAAGCACGATGTCATTTGGGTACTTGTTTATCGACTTGCTAAGTCAACACACTTTTTCCTAGTTCCTACCAATTACTCTTTTGGAAAAGTTGGCCGAGTTGTACATTGTTGAGATTGTATGAAGGTAAGGTGTTCTTATCTCTAATATATCTAATTGCGACCTCATATGCACGTCTTGCATGAGGTTCTGGGTACAAAGTTAAACTTTAATATTTCTTTCCATCCTCAAATCAATGGATAGTTTGATGTTGTAATTCAAGTTTTGGAGGACATGCTTTAATGTTGTGTTATTGATTTTAAGGGTAGTTGGAAGAGACACCTTTCATTTATTGAGTGTACCTAAAATAATAGTTATTGTTAGACTTGGATGACTAGAATTCTTGTTAAAATAAAATAAAAGTAAAGTCCAAATAGAACTAGACTTCTTTTATTTTATTTTAATTAGAATAAGTCATTTATTTTATTTTGATTAGAATAAGGTGTTTCAACCTTACTACGTTACTTCTATCAGTTATTGATTAGAATAAGGTTTTTCAACCTATAAATAAACGTAGTCATATCCTCTTGTATTCATTCGATTTTCGATATTAGTGAATTTTTTTCTCCTTTACCCGTGATTTTTTTCCCGAAAAGGTTTCCACGTAAAATTTGTGTTCTTCCTTTTTGTTTTCTTTGCGATATTTCTTTATTGTCAACGTTCAATTTTAACAAATTGGTATCATAACTTTTCGGGTTACTAGTCTTGATCACGGTAATGACGATATTGAAGTATGATATTTCGCTGTTGGATCACAACACCAAATTCGCGTTGTGGTAGGTAAAGATGCAAACAGTTCTTGTACAAATGAATTTGGAGGATGCCCTATTAGGGTTGGATAAGATGCCTTCGACTTTAACGGATGAAGAGAGGAAGCGTAAAGATCGGAAGGCTTTGACGCAATTACAGTTGCATCTATCGAATGAAATACTACAAGATGTGTTAAAAGAGAAGACCGCTGCTGTATTATGGGTAAAATTGCAATAATTATGTATGTTGAAACCTTAACTAGCAAATTACATCTGAATCAGCGTCTATATTCTCATCGTTTGGAAGAAGGTGTGTTTATGCACGAACACTTGAATGTGTTTAAAGAAATTATCACAAATTTAGAGGCCATGGAGGTTCAGTATGATAAAGAGGATTTAGGTTTAATTCTCTTTTGTTCGTTACCACCGTCGTATTCAACCTTTAGAGATACAATTTTGTATAGTCGTGAATCTCTCACAGTTGATGAAGTTTATGCTTCTTTAGCCTCGTATGATAAGATAAGCATCTTGTGCTAGATCTGACTCTCAGAGAGAAGGTTTCATTGTTCGTGGAAAACAAGATCGAAACAGTGATGATAATAGTGGGAGGACACAAGAACAAAATCCCCGCAGTAAATCTAAAGGTAGATCGAGATCTTCAAATAGAGGTAAAACTTGTAACTTCTGTAAGAAGAAAGGGCACATTAAGAAAGAGTGTTACAAGTTACAAAATAATATCAAAAGGGAGGCAGAGAATCAAAAGGGAAAACAACCGGAATAATGAAGTTGATGTAACAGAAGACTACAGTGATGGTGAACTCCTAGTTGCTTCTGTTGACAATTCTAAAGTGAGTAAGGAGTGAATCCTTGATTTTGGTTGCACCTTCCATATGAGTCCCAATCGAGATTGATTTAAAACATATGAAGTTGTGTCTGAAGGTGTTGTTTTGATGAGAAATAATGCTTCATGTAAAATCGTAAGTGCTGGCACAATCAAAATAAAGATGTTCGATGGAGTCAACTCTTAGTGGCGTGCGACATGTAGCAGAATTGAAGAGGAATTTGATTTCGTTAAGTACTCTTGATTCGAAAGGACATAGGTACACAACTAAAAGTGGGGTCCTAAAGATTAGCAAGGGTTCCCTCGTTGTGATGAAAGGGTAGAGAAAGATTGCCAAGTTATATGTTTTGCTAGGTTCAACTATTACTGGGGATTCTACTAGACTTTGGCATTTGTGTTTAAGGCATATGAATGAAAATGACATGTCAAAATTGAGTAAAACAGGACTTCTTGATGGGCAAGGCATTAACAGACTGAAGTTTTGTGAGCACTGCATTTTTGGAAAGCAAAAGAGAGTTCGATTCACCAAAGGAATCCATAACACGAAAGGAACGTTGGATTATATTCATTCTGATATTTGAGGACCTTCTAGAGTTCCTTCAAGAGGTGAAGCTAATTATATGCTAACTCTTATTGATGATTTTTTCAGAAAAGTTTGGGCATTCTTTCTGAAGCAGAAAAACGATGTGTTTTTCGCATTCAAGTCTTGGAAAACTATGGTTGAAAATTAGACAAGAAAACAGATAAAACACCTCCATACAGATAATGACTTGGAGTTCTGTTCTGACGAGTTTAATGAATTGTGTAAATTATAAGGGATTACAGGAATTGAAGAATCCAGATATAAAGCAAGACTTGTTGCAAAAGATTACAATCAGATTCCCGGTGTAGACTTCACAAACTTGTTTTCTCCAGTTGTGAAACACAGTTCGATTCGAGCCTTACTTGGTATTGTGGCTATGTACGATTTAAAGCTTGATCAGTTAGATGTAAAAACAACATTCTTGCATGGAGAACTTGTGGAAGATATTTATATTTAACAACTAGAGGGTTTTATAGTCTCAAAAAAGGAGGACTACGTTTGCTTGTTGAAAAGTCTCTTTATGGTTTGAAACAGTCACCAAGGCAGTGGTACAAGAGGTTTGATTCTTTTATGACTACCCATGATTTCAAAAGAAGTAGCTTTGACAGTTGTGTTTATTTTAAGAAAAACTGTTATGGTTCTTTTGTGTATATACTCCTTTATGTTAATGACATGTTGATTGCAGCGAAAGATAAAGGAGAGATAAGAAAGGTCAAAGCCTAACTTAGTGAAGAATTTGAGATGAAAGATTTGGGAGCAGCAAAGAAGATGCTTAGGATAGAGATTCTTAGAGATAGAAAGACATGTAAGTTGTACTTAAGTTAAAAAAGGTACATTGATAAAGTCTTTTGTAGGTTCAATATGCAGAGTGCCAAGTCTGTTAGTACTCCATTAGCAGCTCACTTCAGAGTTTCATCGGCTTTGTCTCCACATTCAGATGATGAGATTGATTACATGTCACGTGTTCTATATTTTAGTGTTGTGGGATCTCTAATGTATGCTATGGTTTGCTCACGTCCAGATTTATCATATGCAGTTAGTGTAATTAGTAGATACATGGCGAATCCCGGTAAAGAACATTAAAAAGTAATTTAATGGCTTTTGAAATACTTACGAGGTATCATTGATGTTTACTTACAGTTTGGAAGAACTAGAGATGGAGTCATTAGGTATGTTGATGCTGATTTTGCTGGAGACCTTGATAGAAGAAGATCTCTCATAGAGTATGTCTTTACAATTGGGGGATGCGTAATCAGTTGAAAAATCACTTTGCAAACTACAGTTGCTTTGTCTACCACTGAAGCTAAGTACATGGAAATTACTGAGGCTTTTAAAGAAGCTATTTGGTTAAAAGGACTCTTTGGTGAACTCAATAAAGGTCTTTTTCCTTACAAAAGATCAAATGTTTCATGACAGAACAAAGCACATTGATGTTCGATATCATTTTGTGCGTGATATTATTGCTCGTGAAGACATTGTTGTGAGCAAAGTTAGTACTCATGAAAATCCTACAGATATGATGACTAAGTCACTTCCTATAACCAAGTTTGAGCATTGCTTGGACTTCGTAGAAGAGGTGGAGAACTTGTTCGTTGAGAGTTCTTGGTGAAAAACTTGTTCGTTGAGAATTCGCGTCAAGGTGGAGATTGTTAGACTTGGGTGACTAGAATTCTTGTTAAAATAAAATACAATAATAAAATAAAATAAAAATAAAATCCAAATAGAACTAGACTTCTTTTATTTTATTTTAATTAGAATAAGTCATCTATTTTATTTTGATTAGAATAAGGTGTTTTAACCTTACTACGTTACTTCTATAAATTATTGATTAGAATAAAGTTTTTCAACCTATAAATAGACGTAGTCATCTCCTCTTGTATTCATTCGATTTTCGATATTAGTGAATTTTCTTCTTCTCTGCTCGTGGTTTTTTTTCCCAAAAGGGTTTCCACGTAAAATCTATATGTTCTTCCTTTTTGTTTTCTTTGAGATATTTCTTTATTGTTGACGTTCAATTTTAACAGTTATCAAACGAGCATTCAGATAACACTATTTAAGGCAATATATGGTCGTAAGTGTCAAACATCTTTGTTTTGGTTGAGCTAGGCATGAGGAAATTGGTGGATTTTGACTTGATCAATAAAAACGAGGAGAAAGTCAAGTCGACTCGAGATAGGCTTAAAGTGACATTCGATAGACAAAAGTTTTATGTCGACTTGAAGTGCAAAGAGATTGAGTTCAATATTGAGGGTAATGTGTCTCTAAAAGTGTCACCGTGACAAAAGGTCTTTTAGTTTGGTCACAAAGGAAAGTTGAGTTCCTGTTATATTGGACCTTACATGGTACTTGAGAGAGTTTGATCAATGGGATATAGGTTGGATCTACCACCAGAGTTGGAGTGCATTCGTAATGTGTTCCACGTGTTAATGTTGCGAAGGTATCATTTGGATCCATCGCATGTGATCACTATAGAATTAATTGAGTTACAACCAAATTTGTCACACGAGGATGAAACGATTTGAATATTGGTTTGTGAGCTTAAAGAATTGAGAGGGAAACACATTTTGTTAGTTAAAGTCTTTTAGAGGAACCATAACACATTAGAGGCAACATAAGAATCCGAAAAAGTGATACGACAACAATGTCTTTAGTTATTTGACTCAAGTAAATTTCGATGATGAAATTTTTTTAAAGAGAAAAGAATTATAACATCTCAAAAATTTTCGGTATCGAATTTCACAAAAAAATAATATTATACTGCAATATTTTTCGAGAATTAAATTTTTAGGTGATGAATTTAATATTGAGAATTTAATTCAAGGTTAAGGATTTTATTGTTAGGCTTTCACTAGACTTGAATTAAAAAAAAAAAAAAAAGCAAATAATTGAATAAATTGAGCTTAAGAACTGATTTGAAAAAGGAAAAAAAAATAAAATAATTTATGTGGGCATTTTACCCAGAGGTAAAATTTGTTTTATTTCCTTGTGTAACATTACTCATATTTGAATTTCAAAATTTTACCATATTCCAAATTCAAGAAGAAAATATTTTTATTATACCTCATGTTTGCACGACTTTTATGCCTTTGGATGATGATGCTATTGCTGAGTGTTTTTACTTGCCTTATCGACAACAATAGTTTCATGAGTCAATTAAATACAAATTCGATTAAGAAAATTGTATAAATATTTTTTTCGTAATTAAAATAAATATATTTTAAAGGATATTTTTTTATTTTAATAAAAATATGTATATTGTGAGGTTTGAATTCACATAAATTGGATTGGTAAAATATTAAATTTTTCACGTAACAAAAACTTCATTTTCATATGTTTTATATCTTTTTATTTTAATATGCATAATTTATTATCTTCATTAATTGTATATATTAATTATATTATTAATTGAGTTAGTGTCATAAGTCAATTCGACATTAACTCTGAATCGATGACTATATTATGATAAACAAATATGTTTTGATATAGTTTCTAGTGGAGGTTTTTGGTCTAAGTACTTTTTTTTAAAGCTTTTAATATTTTTTTTACTGAAGCTAAATATAAAAATGTGAATTTTTTTTAAATATTTAAATGAAAAAAATTAAAAGAAGTAAAACGTTTTATAATAATTTATTTTAAATTATGATAATGGTGTAAAAATTGTTTGAAAATTTAAAAAATATATTAATATAATATTGAAATAAAATTAAAATTTTTTACAGTTTATTTAAGTAAGTTCTTAAATAAAGTTTTTAAATATTGTTTAAATATCTATTTGCTTTAATTTTTTTACTGTTTTTCAAAATAATTTAAAACGCTTAAAAATATTTTAAATTATATTAAAAAGTGTTTTAAATTAAAGTAAATTTGCTTTGAAAAAATTATGCGGAATTTAAATTTAAAAAGTTTACTAAAATGTTTTTGGAAAAAACAATTTAATTTTGAAACAATTGTTTTAAAACTAAATAATTTCAGAAAAACTTTAATGTAATTTAAAAATTGTTATAAAAAAAATTACTAAACGGCTTTTACAAGAATAATTTAATTTCGGTTCAAGTTGTTTAAAAAACAAACAAATTTGAAAACACCATATTTTTTTCTAGTACTTCCCTCTCTCTCTTTGTTTTCTTTCTTCTCTCTTTTTTCCTTTCATAACAAACACTAGCCGCTGCGGCGGCCTCCACACCGTCCGGCGTTGTACCTTCGATCAAAGGCCGGCGATCTCCTCTACTCGAGAGAGAACCCATTCTCAAATACGAGGCTCCCGCTGTTAAATGGCTCAAAGAGTGGTAAGTTAAACATCTTATTTTAAGATTTTTCATTTCTTTTTTAGAATTTATTCCTACCGTACTTTCTGCCACTGATTACTTTTTTAAGTAATTGATCTATTGGCCTTTAGTTCTAGCATAAATGCAAATTGGATTACACACTATCAATGACCTGACCTAATTTATTTTGCTATGTATTTCCTTTGTCTGATACAAAACTAGAAAATCTAGTCTTAATCACAATATATTCGGATTCGATTCTTGTTTTCTTTTTATACTCGTTATAATTGCTATTCAGCTTCTTTTCATTTTCGAAGGGAAGTATGAATTGCCTAAACAAAAGCATCCATATGTAAATTGTTTACTGCATCTGCGTTTGCTTTATTTTAGTTCTAGGAACCCGCTGGAAGGTGTGATGCATGTAGAGTTTATCTGGATGGTAATAACATGCCTTTTTAATTCGTTGTGAGTTGTGACATTCTGTTTCTTAGTTTTCTCAATAAATCTATACTTTAGTTTTAAAAAATAAATAATAATCTAATTGGGATACTTGTTAGTATTGATATTAATTGAAGAATTGGTGAATTTCAACTGATTTGCGAATTTCAAAGGTTGTTGATGTTTTGGGTTTCATGATCTTACGTTGGTGATTGTCATGATTCGTGTATGCATATGCGTTTTTTTTTTTTCATGCTGCTGGGTGATTGTATTTTATCAGTAAATTTCTTTAAAATAGTTTTGAATGGAGCTCATCAGTGAACTTAGTTGGGATTGTTTGTCTGCTGGTGGGTATGATTTGCGAATGGATTTTGATTGAAAATTTCAGGTAGACCCAAGGTATCTCTTTATATCAACTGAATGGAAAGTTTTGTGTGAATACTGATATATCCATGTGGTGAAAATATTTGGATTTTGATTAAAGTTAGAATTATATTCATATGTGTTACCTAGGCTTAATGCATGTTTACATGAAGCGACATTGAGTTGTAATCTTTTAAGTGAATAGGTTCCAGTCGCAACCCGTAGATTAACATAAATTTGATTTGGTTATGAGTTGTTGGTTCTAATATGAGACTGAAAAAATGATGTGTTGGATATATTTTCTAACAATGTCATGATCAATTTCTTCTTCATTTATTGACTTAGTTGATTTCTCAATGCATTTTGGCTTTGGATAACTTTTTTTTTCTTTTGATTGTTTGTTCTCGGTTAGCTTAAATAGAATATAAAAATTGTCTTTGACCAATGGTTTGATAATTATTACCTTATACAAGTGCTATTTGAATGTGTAAGCCTTTTTTTTTTCTCTCAATTTCTTACTTTAACTATTGATTAAATCATTCAACTTACATTCTTTTCCTATTTATACACACACATATATATATATATATATATTTTCATGAATTTGGGTCTTCCTGGTATTTTAGGTGATAGTTTATTCTTAATGGAACTTGGGGTATGTGGTAAATATTTTTCGCTTTGGGGAGTAAAGTTTGGTACAGAAATCGCATATTAGTCCAACATCATCTGTGTATTCAATTGAATGTGTTTTTTGTCTTTTAAGGATGTTGCTTATGGATTCCTCAATGAAGATATCTTTCAATCGTTGCATTAGAGATGGAGATTTGGTTATTGTATATGAGAGGCATGATACTATGAAAGCTGTTAAAGTGTGCGAGAATTCGGTTCTTCAAAATCGTTTCGGTGTATTTAATCATTCGGATTGGATCGGGAAGCCATTTGGTTCCAAAGTTTTCAGCAACAAAGGTGGATTCGTTTACCTATTGGCTCCGACACCGGAGTTATGGACTTTGGTTCTAAGTCATAGGACTCAGATTCTTTATATTGCGGATATTAGCTATGTGATTATGTACTTGGAAGTAGTTCCGGGTTGTTTGGTTCTGGAATCCGGGACCGGTAGTGGCTCATTAACAACATCGTTTGCAAGGGCTGTGGCTCCAACAGGACATGTGTATACCTTTGATTTCCATGAACAGAGGGCTGCCTCAGCTAGGTAAGCCTTAATGTTTATCGTTTGCGAAAGTGCATTGTGATGAAATATGATATAGTAATTGTTCAGGTTGAACTTAATTCTGAGTCATCTCGAGTTGATGTCTTCATAGATCTACATTTTGTTTCTGTGATACTTTTTTGTCTCTAATTGTCTAGGTTTAGAGATCTTTATTAGTTTCATTAGTGAATGCATTGTTATGAAATTTTAATTTCAAAGATTCAAGTTATGAAATATGATTTTAGTAATTGCTTAGGTTGAGCTTGAATTCTAGGTAGTTTCAGAAGTTTGTTCAGGTAGATGTATTCTTAGATCGACATTCTGTTGTTGTCATGCTTCATAGTCTCAAAATTATCACGGTTTTATGGAACCTTGCGTAGTACTCATTTATGATGCATATTTTATCCCATTATATGATTGTTTTTTCTTTGATTCTTCTATTTGTTGGTTCGCGAAAGAATGAATGTTTTACGATTTTTCATTCCTTTAACAGAGAGGACTTCAAGAGGAATGGAATAAGCACTTTAGTCACTGTGGGAATCCGAGATATTCAGGGTGAGGGATTTCCTGATCAGTTTTCTGGATTGGCTGATTCCGTATTTCTGGACCTACCGCAACCTTGGCTAGCCATTCCTTCAGCTCGAAACATGTTGAAACAAGATGGAACTTTGTGTTCCTTCTCCCCGTGCATCGAACAAGTGCAGCGTTCATGTGAATCTCTTAGAACCGACTTTACAGGTAATATTAGAAACGAGTTATCCTATCTTGTTCAAGCAGTTTTTCTTTTAAAGCATAATGAACTTTGCTTGTAATATGTACAGATATACGGACCTTTGAAATATTGCTTCGCACGTACGAAGTCCGTGAATGGAAAATGAATCACTCGAAGGTCGACTATGGTAATTCCTCTGCATGCCCTCCACGCAAGAGGAGACAACCTTTGAGTGATGCAAGTGTGGGGGACAATGCAAGTTCTCCGACAGTCATGGTCCGGCCATCTGCTGAAACTCGAGGGCATACCGGATATTTGACATTCGCAAGGAAGTGTGTTTCTTGAAAAAAAAAAAACTATGGGAATTAGGGGATGATTTAGATTTTCACTTTGGGAAACAAGCCATAATTGTTCCTTTTTATCTGAAAAGTGCGTTAAATTAACTTGATCAAAGTGCGATACAAAAAGAACACCTCAGGCATCGGTCTTTATTTTTGTGTGCTCTACAAGTGACTTCAAAATAGGGACAATACTAGGAGTGACTTTGATTTAGTTGAATTCATAATCGAGATAGTGTCACGAGTCAATCAAACACAAATTCGGTTAGAAAAATTACACATTTTTTCGTATTTAAAATAGATTATAATTTTAGGATATTTTATTCTTTTTATTTTAACAAAAATTAATAAAATTAAAATATGCACATGAGGTTTGAACTCACACCAATTGAATTGGAAAAATCTTAAATTTTTCATGTAACAAAAACTTCATTTTCATATGTTTTATATTATTTTTTTAATATGCACAATTTATTATCTTCATCAATTGTATATATTAATAATGTTGTTAATTGAGTTGGTGTCAACTTCATGACAAATAATTGTATTGTAGGTAATATTGTTAATCTGATGCATTTATGTGCTTAAATTTTATTTGAGTCACAATTTTATCTATTTTTAAAATTTTGTACAAATTAAATGTGTCATTACGATTAATTAATTTTAAACCATATGTTCATTACTTATTGTATATTGTTCTTAAACACACATGTATTTTAAATCTGTGATTTCTGCACACAAATATGTTTAATATAATTTCTAGTGGAGGTTTTTGGTCTTGGTTAAGTAATTTTTTTTTTAAAGCTTTTAATATTTTTTTTACTAAAGCTAAATATAAAAATGTGAATTTTTTAAATATTTTAAATGGAACAAATTAAAAGAAGTAAAACGTTTTATAATAATTTATTTTAAATTATGATAATGTTTTAAAAATCGTTTGAAAATGAAAAAAATATTAATATATTATTGAAATAAAATTAAAATTTTTACAGTTTTTTAAGTAAGTTCTTAAATTAACTGTTTTTGTTATTTTTAAGTTTTTAAATATTGTTTTAAATATCTATCTGCTTTAATTTTTTTACTGTTTTTCAAAATAATTTAAAACGTGTAAAAATTATTTTAAATTATATCAAAAAGTATTTTAAATTAAAGTAAATTTGCTTTGAAAAAATTATGCGGAATTTAAATTTAAAAAGTTTACTAAAAAGTTTTTGGAAAAAAACAATTTAATTTTGAAACAATTGTTTTAAAACTAAATAATTTTAAAAAAAGTTTAATGTAATTTAAAAATTGTTTTAAAAAATTTATTAAACTGGTTTTAAAAGAATAATTTAATTTTGGTTCAAGTTGTTTTTATCAAACTAATTTGAAAATACTATGTCTTTTAGATTCTTCGTATCTGCTTTAGAGTCATGTTCGAGGTTTGTGATTATCTTTTCATCAATATCGTTTTTAAGATTCAAACTTCTGTCCTTTTCTTACAAGTTTAATCTGTCTTATCATTATACTCAATCACTTGCGGATAAGATTTTATCATTCTTTAATAATGAAAGATAAAAAAAAAAAACAAATATTGAGTTGAACTAACTTGGATTAACCCGAACCAATGAGTCCACTCGTTATATACCACCTAAAAGCCCAATACGTTTGAAGAGTGAATATGGAAGAGGAAGTGCCGAAAGTGTGGAAGATTTATGAGATTTATTAGACACAAGACTTTATTTAAATTTAAATTATATTTAATTTTAAATTATCTTTTAAGCATTATAATTTAGAGTTTAATTTGAGATTTCCATATATTATAAATAGGGGATGGAGTGATATGAATTATTCACTTTTAATTTTTTATAAATCCTCCATCTCGCAAAATTGTAGTCGTTTCTTTCAATAAAAATTTTATTTTCATTAAGCTTGTGTATTTTTCTAAAAAGCATGAGTAACTAAAACTCATTTAGCCGAAGGTTATCAAAATTCCCCAAAAAAGATTTATGAGGCTTAGAATCCACACTTAACCTTTCTCAACCGAGTATTCATCATTTCTTCGCATTACAAGACTGACATTATCGTCCATGTTCCTTCAAAAGTAATCTTTTCATTCTAAATGAAACCTGCCACTTTGTGTGTTTTGAGAAAGTTGCACAGTCGGTTCACTAATTTATTGCATCAGAGGTTGTCGAGCCAAAGAGACAAAATGGCGTGACATTCGTCATTAAGAAGAGATGATCTAGTGTAAGACAGTCCCACTAGAGTGACAGTTGGTCAGAGTCAGGTTCCTCTAAAAAGCTATAACTAGAGTTGGTGGTCGTAGGCATCCTCTTCCATTATAACTGGCTTATTCGATCACGAGAAGAACCACCTAAAAGTCTATGATTGAACCAAGAAGGAATCAAGATAACCAGAGGTTGGAATTTCCGAAATCAATAAAACCCTTTCTTTCAACTCTGTTTATTTTTGTACTGCAATTTCCCTGAAGATTTGAACCTACTTCTCTTATACTATTATTTTCGATATTTTTAGGGATATTTTATATTTGATGCTTTCAACGACACACCACACATGTACTTATTTGATTAAATTTATTATTTTAGATAGCACGAAAAATATTTTTTTTAGAAAATGAATTAAAATTTCATTGTGCTAGCTCTTATGTGTTTTCAAAATGATTTTTCACCACTTATTATCAGAGGTAATTTTTGATTTCGTAAACCAAAATAACCGTTAAAAATAATCTTATCTTCCGTAAACTAAATGCCCCTAAAATGTAGTTTTATATTTTGTCAACTAAATACTTTTATAAATTGTGTTGGTTGATTTATTCTACTCAAATTTTGAAAGGAAAGGAAAATTTTAGAGATCTAGTTACCAACGAGATTATATAATGATAACATGAAAATTATACTACCTTTCATTTTTTATATTTAATTACGAGTTAGTATTTGGTACGTTGACATTTTTATTATTTTTAATTTAATACATTTATTTATTTTTTTCATTCAATAATTCACTGATTAAAATAATATTATATTTTATAATATAAAATATGTTTGACAAATTATTAAAACTAGTATTGTTCCTTGTTTGTGTCAAATTATAGAGTAAAAAATTGAAGGGAAAAATATGCTCTAAGTCCACATACACTTCATATATTTGAAATCTAGTCTCTCTACTTGTATTTTTAGGAACATAGTCATCTACTTTTCGGATTTAAAAATTCAAGTCCAGTTATTACCACCATCAAAATTTTTCTATCAAATTCTTTGGTGTGACGTTTGAAATTTAAAAAATATTCACTTAATATTCATATAACAATAAAAATAACATTGAAAAAATTCATTAGGATTTTTCCCTTTGAAATCGTCATGATAAAAAAAATCCTGTTGGAATAGTATTCTTGAGAAAAATTGATGCCAACATTTTGATTGAAATAGTTAACTATTTAGACTAATTAATGACACAATAAAAGAGATGTGTCAATTATGTAAAAAATTAAAGTATATAGATTAAATATCAAATTTTAACATAGTTTAGGGGTCAAACTTGAAATTTGACCATTATATTAAAATATCAAAAAAGCGACATAAACTTAAAAAGAAATGTGAAACCATTTTTAGGTATTCAAATTATATATAACCACGTAATGTTTTAATTGAAAAGTTAGCATTATTAACTATATGGACTAATTATTAACATTATAAAAATAAAGGAATCAAATTATGTTAAAAAGTAAAGTATATAGATTAAGTCTCAAATTTAAGCATATTACAAGTACCAAAATTGAAATTTAATCTTTTTTTTTTAAATGCAAAAAAAAGAAAAAGAAAAGGTAAAATGGTTAGTGTGTTACGTGTTAACCACAGGAAGTTCCTTTACATAAATTTAATTATAAAATTAATAAAATAATAAACAATACTTTAATTTAGGGAACAAATTAGGTCAATAATTATTCTAAAAATTTTTGTATTTAGACATGAATGAAATAAAACCATGTCATCTATTTTTAAAGATATAAAAATATTTAATGTACACCAACCCATATATAATCTCTTCTCTAACTCAATTTAACGTTAATTAAATTATTTTAAACTTTTTAAAAGAAAAACAAGAAGAAGAAACAAAAGTTAAAACAATTTTTTTTGAAAAAATATATTTTTTAAGTTAAGAATCAGGTAGTAATTACAATATTGATTGTGCTTTAGTTAATATTCAAAATTAATTAGGAGATAAAAAAAAAATTTTGAAGAAAGGGGTGCGCAAAGGTTATACGAGTACTTTAAAAATATGAAACAAAAGATCTTGATTTCATTTATGCATTTCAAGTTTATGATTGTGGTCATATGAAAAATTGTTTTTGGATGGATGCGAGATTGAGAATCGCATACCATTACTTTGGAGATATTGTCACTTTTGATGCAACATATCTAACAAATCGATATCGTATGCTTTTTGTATCATTCACCGTTGTCAATCATCACCAGCAATCAATAATGTTTAGGTGTGCTCTCTTAGTAAATGAAACTGCAAAATCTTATATATGATTGCTAACCACTTGGCTTGAGGTGATGTTTGGTTGTGCACTAACTACAATAATCAATGATGACAAAGCTATGGGTGAGACAATTGCATAGATATTGCCTAAGACTACTCTTAGGTTATGCATGTAGCGTATTTTTGCAAATAATCTAGAACATTTGGCGTGCGCACACACACACACACACACATATATAATAATAATAATAATAATAATAAATATCATTTGTTTCATGATGAACTTCACAATTGTATTCATGATATTGTTACAATTGTAGAGTTTGAGCTAGAATAAAAAAGAGATTATTTGTAAGTATGGCTTCATGAAAGATAATTGATTGAAAGATTTATATCTTCGTAGTGAGTAATGGTTACTTGCATATTTGGGAACAACATTCTGTGTCGAAATGTCAATAACATAACGGAGTGAGAGTATGGACAAATTATTGAAAGATTTTGTTTGTTCTAGCACATTAGTGAATGATTTCATTTGTCAGTATGAACATGTTTTAAATTCACGATATGTTAAAGAGAAAAAAAAAAGATGTGAAAACAAGGAACTTTAAAGCAATTTTGAAGACATGCTAGAATGTTGAGGCTATACATGCAAACACTTATACTAGAAAAATGATTCTGAAATTTCAAAAAAAAAAAAAAAAACTAGTCAAAGTTTAAAGATAATCGAACTTGATGAAAATGGGGTCAAAAGAAATATAGAGTGATACCTTTTGGGAAGGAAAATTCAGCATATGAAGTAGCTTTCACAAAATCTAACAACAAAGTCGCATGTTCATGCCACATGTTTGAATTTGTTGAGATTTTATGTAATCATATTTTGGAAATGCAAGTGAAAAAATCTTTAGTTGAAGCACTTGAGCCAAATATGTCTTAAAGAGATGGACAATGAAGATAAAGAAACGAGTTGATGGAAATTTTGGAGATGTGATACAAGTTAAGAGATAAGCTTACACAATTTTTAGAAATTGCTGAACATGGCCAAAATCATGTAAAAAATATGAACATTTTTCTCTGTCTTCGAAAAACGTTCACGAAGAGCTTTTGTATACATATGGCGGTGAAAATGACACAATTTCAAAGGATAGAGATTTAGAAGTCACAATTCAATTGCAAGATAATTATTTTTATGTCAAATATTACTCCTATTTTAAAAAATCGTTTGTATGTACCAACTAAAGGAATACCAAAATCCTTGAGAAAAAAAAATCCAGAAGAAATTCATTCGACAGGAAAAAAAAAAAAAAGTGTAGTGTTTGAAAAAACTAGCTCCCTAAGATTAAACAATTGCAGTCAAAATCCTAGCACTTGTGATGCAACCCAAGATTCACCCCTTGCCTTAGACACAGTCGTTGTATGTTTCTCACACTTGTCTTGCAACCATGTCAGCCTTATCTTGCCACCTTCTAAAGAGATGAAGGTTTTCCTCCGAGTGAGGTCTTCGAAGAGATTCAAAATAGAGCCACTCTTCAATGTATTGTATCTTATCCAAGCCAAGGTGACATGTTCTCTTCTGGATAACCGAGATCCTGAGTTAAAACTGTAATATCAGCCCTGCAGCCACTGTTCCCATGGCACAGGGTAGAGGTTTTCCTTCAAGACCAACTAGGGGTATGTAGTGACTACATTGGAGAACATCGTCCCTATTGTTTTTCACCTCTCCGCTAACATTTTCCTTCCAAGAACCTATCGCCCTGCTTGTGCTGATTCATAGAATTCGGAAATGCACATGCACTTCATAATTTGAGTCTTAAGTTTTCATGCTGCTGAGTTGAAATGATTAAGGAGATGAAAAATCAATATCTTCACCTGTGAATCATAAGATTAATGAAATAAATTAGTCATTTTAATCCTTAAATTTCGGTTGATATGAGAAGTTTGAGTTTCTAGAAGAAACCAAGTTGTTAAAGCCTTCTAAGTATGAGAATTAAGCTGGTGATAATGATTGCAGAAGGAAATTATTTTTTAAATAATTTAATCTAATTAAAATTGAGTTAAAAAAAAGTTAAATTAATCATATATATCGAAATAGTTTGTTAATTGATTATATAGGTCGCTTTTTTGAAAATTTGAAGAAATAGACCGTTTTTGAAGAGAGAGTGTGTGAAAGCATGTTCGGTTGAATGAATTTTTTGCTGATGTGTCAGGAAAAACGCGTCCAACTAGATGAGTTTTCACCCTCTCTTCAAAGACGATTTATTTTCCTAAAAGTTTTAAAAAATGACCTATTTGATCAATTAATAAATTTGTTTCGCATATATGGCTAATTTAGCTAATGTGCAAAAGTGGGTGTATTTTAATATTTTTATATGTTTAAAAAATTGATTATGTGACTTTATTTCATTTTTAGTATATATTTTTCGGTGCTATTTCAATGGACATCAAGAATGGAATAATCATTGGATAGTTAGGATATCCTATCTTTATAGATAAAAAAAGATTAATTCATGTTCGAAATTCGTGAATACTTTTCTCAACAATATTATTTTCAAAGTTTGAACGCGTGTCATAATATCATCTTTAATTTAATACACATATAAACCAATTTGTTATTTAAATATATCTAAATCATTAATTTTAATACTTAATTATTTAAATATATCCAAAACAATATTATTTTCAAAGTTTGAACTCGTATCATAATATCATCTTTAATTTAATACACATATAAACCAATTTATTATTTAAATATATCCAAATCATTAATTTTAATACTTAATTAATTAATTTCACAATCAATCTTTATCTTCCCGTTGTTTTTGATCACGCTGTCATTGTCGAGTTGACTCGTCATAGTGATTTAGCTGTAGTTACCGAGTCAAGTGAATCGGATGAAAATTCCTTTCTGGCTCGCTATCAACACTCGTGAGTTCCGCCAAAAAATGCCGCAACTTGCAATACTTTTTACCGCCACGTGTCCTTATTTTAAATTACTACAGATTTCCAAATGTATAAAATTGTAAAATAAAACGGAAAGGAAAGAAAATGCTTTCGCCCGAAAAGCGAAGGTATTTTTTTCCGCTTTCGTTGTTTCTGCCATTGTTTTTCCTGTATTTTCAGTCTCCGAGTCAGACTCAGAGACTCAGGTGAGGGCGATCGTAAGTAACTCACCAGTAAGTTTCTACTCTTTCCTTTTTAAAAGATTAATAAAGAGAGTGATAATGAGGAACTAGAATTTCTAAAAATGGAGAAACATCTTGTTTTTGCGGCTCAGATTGATACATTAGTTTCTTCTTACCTTCTATTATTATATCAATTATTTTTCAACTTTAGAAAAGGTAAGATGAAAAGAAAATTATATATGCCTTTTTCAAAAAAAAATTTCGTTATTTTTACTTTCCTCTTGTTATCTTGTTTTCTGGGGAAAGTAAGGAAAACGACTGCGTTTTCTTTATATATACAGTCTTCCTTTTTGTTTTTCACTTTATATTTCTGGCTGAAATTTATTTAATACAAAATGAACAAAGATGTGATAGGTGATAGCTGGTAAGGGAGCAGATACTTTCTAAAAATTATTTTCTTTCATGATTTCTATAAAAGAAATTAGTTTACTTGTTTCTGTTTCAGTGCGGAACTAGTAACTTCTGTATGTAAAATAAATTTACGACTTATGAGTATAATTTCATTTCTTGAAATGATTCTCTTTTGATGCATTTCTTGTATTTGACTCTTTTGTTGATTGGTTCTTATATTTTCTGTAGGGGTAAGAACTAAGAAGTGGTTGCTGGGTAGCTTTCTTTTTCCCTTCTTAAGGTGATAACTTTTGATTTATGGTAGATTAAGGTTTAATTCAATTTTTTTTCAAGTATTGATGGTCTCTTGTGGGTCTCAGTCATGGACCTACTTTGTGGGATTGCCCGGATAATTGAATTATTGAAGTGAATTATTGAAGATGTGAAGTTTTTTATAGCACGGTAACATCAGCGAAGTTTAAACGTCAATTTTTTTTCCCCTTGAAAACTGTTACTGCTTCCTATAATAATTGGTGAGAGAGGGACGATTGTTAATGGTGCAAAAACCTGGTAGTTAGTTTCTGATGGGTTGATAGATAAGGGTAAATTCCTCTAGGATTTTGGTGGTGGAATTTGGTCCAAGTGTCGCAAGTTTAAGGAGCGCTTTGATACACACACTTATTTAGTTGGGATTAAAGTGAAACTTTTTATCTGGATGGTGTAGACTTACTTATTACAAGAGTGAACAGTGAGATCCTTTGGAATTATGTTATTGACTTGTCATTGTCTGCAGAATGAAAGCTGTACTACTATTCTTGCTCCAAATTTTCAGACCTAATCTATGATTTTTTTGCATCCTTGCTTAAGTTGTCTGTTTTAGAAAGACGGAAATTGGTATCTGCGTAAAACTTGCTTGGCTTGAAAATTGGTTGCTAGTTTAGTTCAACCTCTCTGATACTGGTTGCGTTTTTCAGTGAAGCATTTTTGAAGTGTCATCAGCAAATGCTTTTAGCGTAAAATTTGGGAAGGGGTGAACGAACTATTGTTATGTTAAGGCGGATTGACATTTTTCTAAGTTGCACCCCTCTAGATCTGAAAAACAGAGATGATTGGACTCTAATGCTGTTGGATTTAGAGGTAAAATTTGTTCTTTACATAACAGAATGATTTCACATATTTTTTGTTTTGCATGCTCTGTATCCATATGGAGTCACGAATGGTTTCCTTTATGTATAGTTGAATTTAGCATAATTGAAACTACTTTTCCCGGTTTATTTCCTTTATGAATTGAACAAGCATCAAAGGTTATACTTTCAGGATCTGGTGACAAGTTGCTTCTGTTTTATATGAAGACTGTGCTTAGTGTTCTATGAGTTCTATCTCTCCGATGGATTGGAATGCCAAAACGCCTTTGCAATGGGACTGGGAAAACTTAATGATGTTAAATGCAACACCAACTGAAATTCCAAGGAAGCTCAGACCAGAAGAGTGGGATATTGATGGAGAGGGAGGAATGAACTCAGGGTCTTTCTATTCTTCTGGTGCTGCTGGAGGTAGTGGTGGTTCTGGCTCAGATTTGGGTCTTGCTTCTTTGTCTAAAAGTTCAAAATCGGCATCTATTAATTCTTCTTCTATGGGGGAGGTAAAAATGACCAAATTTACTTCGGAAGCCTTTGAAGCTATCCCAGATGATATTAGCAACCAGAACGAAGCTTTCAGGGCTGAGCTGGCTGGTACTTCCCCAACACTTGAGGCTTCAGTTGGCTCTGGTGAGCCATTGCTCAGTTTAAATCTTGGTAAACGGACATACTTTGAAGGTGTTTCTGCAGGAAGCAATACTAAGAATTTGTCTTATTCTTCCACTTCTGGACAATCTCCTACCCAAGCAAAGAGATCTAAACCCAATTGTCAGGGCATACATGTTCCGCGTTGCCAAGTTGAGGACTGTAACCTTGACCTCTCCTCAGCTAAGGATTACCATCGGAAACACAGAATTTGTGAAAGTCATTCCAAGAATCCAAAGGTTATTGTACGGGGTCAGGAACGCCGGTTCTGCCAACAGTGTAGCAAGTAAACTTTTTTCTTTATTCTGATAATTTTTACATTGGAAGTTGATTGTATCCAAGAATATTTTCTTTATTGATCGTGTATTTGCATGGTGATGTTTTACTTGTATTAGTATCAAACAGTAGTAGGTATTTGATTCCTTATTGTTGGGCTTGTGAACTCTTGATGAATGTTAAAATCATAATTATGTTAATCCTGTCAAAGGTTCCATGGCCTGTCGGAGTTTGATGAAAAGAAGAGAAGTTGTCGCCGGCGCCTTTCTGACCACAATGCAAGACGACGCAAACCACAGACAGAAGCATTTCACTTCAATGGTGCAAGATTTTCATCATCGCCAAATGGTATTAGTTTCAGACTTAGATTTGTTTTTTATGCATATAATTTTTGTTGTATGTTACTTGTCCGGCAAGATATTATGCGAGTGACTTAATTCATGCTAATTGAGTAGTTGCTTGATTTTATTCTATAACATCTTATACTCAAATAGTTTGGGTCACCGTACTTTATTGGATGCTATGTTTCTATTATAATTGCTGTCCCAGCTTTCAAGTATATGTGTAAGACTTTATAAGTTGTGCCTCTACTCGTTGCAGATGGGAAGCAACAGATGAGTTTCATCCGGAATAAAGTGCCATTTCTTCATTATGCTAGACCCAATGAAATTTTTACATGGGAAGGCACATTTGATTCCAAGTCCTCTCAAATGAAAGGTTATACATCTACAAAAGTTGGAAATGTCAATGGACAGCCAAACCTCCCAGGCAATCAGCTTTTGAATTCCATCACAATGCGATGTCATGATTCCAATGGGTTCCAGCCCACCAAGGGCAAGCAAAGTACAGATGACATTCTCAACCAAGGTTTGGTTTGTTTATCTTACTAAGAAACAAAATTTATGATATGCATTTTGTTTTTGATTAATGACAAATGTTCTCTTCTAGTGCTAGTATAACACAAATTGTTTTTAAATGAACATATATATGGAGTAAAATAAATGCCCCAAGAATGCTCCCTTAAGATAAAAATATGATCACAATCATGAGAGGATGAGCGCGAGGCCAAAGAGGTGAAAATCTTGATGTGCTACTAATTTTGCTAGGTCTCTACCTTCGAAGGTTGTTTCTCCCAAGTTAGCATAATAAATATTCAATTCTTCATCAAAAGGTAAAGAAATAACGTGCCTACTTATTTCATAAAGCTTTTGCTGTGACATGTGGAAGTGAAGGTTCTTTTTGTTTGGATAAAAAGATTTAGGAAAATGATTTTTTGACTTTTAGATCCTTATGCTACAAATCCTTTCCTGAACACTTTTGGATAGCGTCTAGGTAGTTGGCAGTAGATGTTTGATGATGAAATGGTTTCCTATGGAATGATCAATGTACATTAAGTGACATGCTTCCCTCAATGGGGCATGGAGTAATGCTACCAGAGGGATTGGAGATATTTTTCCGAAATATGATGTACATGAGTGACAGAATGCTGAATAATTAACTTTCAGCAGAGGTACATGTTGTTTATCCTGATGGGAGATGAGTGATGGTGCTGAAGGCCTTTAATGGTTGTTAAAATGATGCTCTCCTTATGGAACTGATATACAAGCTTAACAAATTTGGTTAAATTTTGTAGGTGTGGAAGAATCCAGAGTTGCTTCAAACATGGCTACGACGCAAGATCTTCATCGTGCTCTCTCTCTTCTGTCAAACGAATCCTGGGTTTCTTGTGAGCCAAAACACGGTTCAATTGCATACCCCATGCATGTTAACCCTAGTACCAGTATGTCTCAGCCAGCAATGAATGCAATTTCACGAGGATTTCCAAGTGCCTTATCTGGAAACTGGCAGATGGAACAGCAGACAACTGATTCGCAAGTGCATAATGGTGATGGTGACAACCATTTCCAAGAGTTCCAGCTGCTCAAGGCTCCCTATTATAGTGGCTTTTATTCCGATCAGATGAGCTGAATGAGTGTGCTCAATGCAGCCAATTTGAAATTTGTGATAAACTCAAAGCTTAAACAATGTTTTGTTTTGGTAGGAAATCTTGGATATTCCAGTTTGCTCTTTTTCTTTTTCTAAATATATATATATCATTTGTTTTTAGAACTTTGTTTCTTCACTACAATTTTTTTTTTTGAATTTTTCAAGTGTCCATCAGGCGTATATGTGTCTGAGCTTAGGTAGTTTTGTCAACGTAAGTTTGGTTTTGAAAAAGAAAGAAAAATATAATTAATTTTTAGGATAAATTTTAAAATTATACATCAATTTTGATTTAATGTGTAATTGTGTATATGAACTTTAATTTGATGTAATTATACACATGAAATTTTAATTGTTGTTTAAATGTATACTTGAAATCTTAATTTTGATTTAATCATACACATTAAAATAAATAAATACATCAATTTATTTTTATATTGGATAAATATAATTATTTATGTATATAATATATAAACAAAAAATAATGTTTTATGAATAATTGTGTTAATAATTTACAAGAATTAGATCAAATCAAAATTTTATATATAAAATTGCACAAAATCAAAATTCATGTGTATAATTACGCATTAAATCATAATTCATGTATAGTTTTGATATTTATCCCTTAATTTTTTATTATATTTTATAATGATCGTATTTATGAATTTTTTTTTTATAGATAAAAGAAGGCAGATAAATGCCTTAAATCAATTTATTATTATATAAAGGTTCTCAAACTTATCTTTCAAAATCAGCTTTCGTACATTAAATACCGGAACATCAATAATACGTAAGTTTCCCTCAGTTCTCAAGCATGTTTTGGCATTTGATATATTGTAGTATCTGTTCATATTTTTTAACCATTTGATAAGGCATACACACCTTACACACATAGATATTTGAATCCGTGTCTCTTAATATGAACATCATCTTTTTTTCTATTGGAACCATTTATTGGATTCGTATTTATAGAGTTTTTAAACTTGATTGAAATTGATTTTTCAAAATAAAAAATATATTCCGACCTGTATGGACAGTGTAAAATCCTTTCATAACACACAAAGGGGAAAAAAACATGGTGCAAAATCCCTTTGGAGCTAACTGCATTTCATCTTAAAGAGAATTGTGTTGTTGATCTACACTACATCTACTCCTTCAATTTCTTCTCAATGTAAAATGATACTTGTAACTGTCATCTTTTCCGTTTCAATTTTTCGGAATTATGTAAAATCTATCCATGTAAAGAGTAAGTAACATGGAATCCTGTGCGTTAATCAGTTAATCAGATTATTCATTATTTTAAGTGTAAATTAAATTAAAATCACGTTATTTTTTATCGCTTTTGTTAAATACTTTAAAAAAAAATATAACATGTTATTTTTACATGTGAATAAATTATTGAATACCGCGTGGCACAATTTATCATATCATAAGTGTTAAAGGATTAAAATATAATTTGCTAAATATAAATCATTAATCAAAATAAAAGAAAAAAACAATAATTAAAATGTTGAAAGAACCCAATATCTAAACTTCATCTTCTTCCTCATGCCAAAGAAATACCTTGCAGACGTTTGAACTAAGGATGAGCATACAATTTGAAAAAAAAAAGACTCCATTAGCTATCCTCAATAATTATCCTCCACAAAGAATCAACATTTTCTAACCCCAAAATTTACTGTTATCCTCAATAACCCCCCATTAAAGAAGAAACCACTGAATCCACCATAAAAAGCAAGAGAGAAACCGCAAATTTCATAAGCAATCGGATTGTAGTTTCCAAGTCAAGATTGAAACTTTCATTATTTTTTAAAGAACCATTCAGCTAACTCAAATCCCATCCTTTTTTTATATTGATTCTAAGAAGAATCAGAAATAAAATGTTTAAGTAATTTATAACTTTTTTTATAAAAACAAAAAACCCCAAATAAAATGTATATATTATGCAAGTCAAGATTCAAAGATGAGGTTTAACTTTTCCCAGACTATTTAATTATTGTTTTTCTTATCTTTTGTTTAGTAATTATATTGGGTAAATTATGTTTTAGCCCTTTAAAGTCGCATGCAATACTGTTGACGTACATTTTAAAAAATTATCATGTAGGTTTTCGTTAGCGTGCTTAACAAGAGTGATTAAAATAAGTGAATTACGTAATTTAAGTGCTTAAATTATAATTTTTTTTATTTTAGATGCCTAAAATGAGAAATTTTTACAATTGCGTGACTACAAAATGAGTGTGTTTTTTATTATAATTTTTTTTATCAGTAATAATTAAGTTTTAAATAATAATCATATTTTTTTTATTTCTCAATAATTAATCTTTCGCATTCTGTAGGTTCATTAAGGGGGTAGATGTTGACCACGAGTTTTAAAACTGCTCCATACCCAGGATGAGAATCGAACCCTCGACCATTGGTTAAGATAGGAGAAACTTTTGCCATCTCACCTAAGTCACGTGATTATAATAACCATATTTAAACATTATACATTAAATTATATCTAAATTTTGTATTACTTTTAATTAATAAAATATATAACATAATAGATAAACAATGAGGATATATGTTTTCGTGCATCAAAGGATTGCGTGTATAAATTTATAAGATATGCACGTATTATAATATTACATTGTATGTATATTTAGATAATCATTTTATAATATCATACTTATAAATATTTATATCAATTATTTTATACATAATTTATTTAATATCAATAGAAGTGTGTATAAATTAAATATTATAATTAATATTTTCTTAATACACATATATATCATAAAATATATTTTAAAATACCAATATATTTTAAATGTGTTTTTATATTAAATAAAATCAACATTGTTGATTGCACGTAATTTATTTTAATAAAAAATTATAATTTAATTAACATTGTATTCTTCCTTAAATAAACATCATTTTTGTTGTTTTAAATAAAAGTAATATTACATGCCACTAAGCAATATTTAGGGACTAAAATGACAATTACACCATTTATGTTTCCTAATGTTTTTTTTAATGATCTTTGATGGTCGAATTCTCAAAATTTGGGGCATAATATGCAAATTTTTACTTTCCATAACTAATGGCAAAAATAGCGCTGATGGTTTTTTTATTATTATAAAAATTGCAAAATTTCAAATTTTGGATTTCTTATGTGAGATTTCACATTTACGAAATTGAGTTTTTTTTTAAAATATTATCATTATAGATTTTGATTCTATTTGTTTTTTTTTTTACATAATGTTTAGAATTACTTATAGCTCTTCTTCACCCATAAATAGAAAGATAATGCGATTTAACGCATTCGAACCCACGTTTTCTTGCATTGATAACAATACTTATACTAATTAAGTTAAAACTCAATAGACTAAAATTGAGTAATTATTGAAATAAAGAAAACCATTTTTTTTTATCAAAATTAAATGTTAAATTACAAAAATTGAATACAGAACTTAATCCTAATTCAGAGGTGAAGGCAGAATTTTTTTAGGGGGACTGAAATTAAATTTTAATTTTTATGATAATAAAAAAGCAATTTCATCATTTAAATAGTTTAATTTTTATAATTTTTGAAGGATTAAATCAAATTTTTATCATTTTAGAGGGATCGAAGTATAATTTTACCTTTATTATTTTAAAATTTTAAAAAATTTAATCTAAATGAAAGTTTTTTCATTTTAGAAGAGTTCAGATCCGTGTATTTAAATTTAAAAAAAGTTATATACAATATTTTTTGGTGAATAAATTCTATACAATTTTAATATCTAACATATGAGTTATACATTCAAATAAAATTTTACAAATAATTTACATTGATTACTTCAAAAAATTTAATATTCAATAAAGGGTTAATGAGAATCCAAATTAAAGTAATTAAAGTGATGTTAATGATACAATAATTAATAAATTTAAAATAATTATATTGTTTGAATAAATAGAAAAAAGGAATATGAAGGGAAAAAATTGGACTAACGTAAAGTGACATAAGCGAAAAACTGCTATGGTAGGGGGGAGCAGGTGGACGAGTGGTGTTTTGCCAACTCTTCGGTACACGCAGATATTTCCTTCCCCTTCCCCTTCCCCTTCCCCTGCCCCTCCCCTCCCCTCCCCCTCCCCCTCCCCCTCATCACTCCCAATGCCTCCGCTTCTCTCTGCTTCTTCTTTCTCTTCTTAACACAACAACTCTTCACCAAATCAAAACCCCCCAAATAAGCTTCCTTTCCAGAGCCCCCGCTCAATCGAATCTCGATCTCCAACCCACAATATTTCATCAAACCAAAACTTATCTTTCAATTCATAAATATTATTATTAAAACTTGTATTTTGTTCGTCTATAATTTATGCCAATGGCTCACCAAACTTCTGATCGATTGACCTCTACTGGTACGTCGCGTTGAATCACATTCTCCGTAAACCAACTAACAAAAATTGAAAAATGAGATATGATTTATGTCGTCTTTTTTAGTCTGTAAATTTTCAATTTTTTTTTATTTGTTCTTGTTTGATTTTATGGAAGTATCGAAAGAGAAATGTGGAATCCAATGCGAGATTGTTTTGCTGGTTTCTTTTATTTGTTTAAAGGATATTATTGGAGATGATCGTGGACATAATTAATGTTTGGCAACGAATAGTATCATCGCCTAACCATGTTTGTATGACAGTTATGATCTATTCTTATGTGTTCATGTTTTCAATGTTTGACGTACTTGTTTACTTACATGCTGCACATTATTGTTCAATATTTGTTGGTTAATCAAAGATTTTGACAATGTTTTTGGAATTCTAGACTCGGCCGAGGTTTTCAACGTTATGGTTCTGGATAGCAACATCCTTGCTAACCCGAACGCTTTGACTAATAAGGTATATTGTTGCTTGCATTGTTTCATTTTGTTGGTTGCCTTGATTAGATTGATATTGCCATTGTTTTAATCTGCTGCGCTCTGCTGACTAACTGTTGTTTGTAATTGATCATTACTTAGGATGTTGTTATTTGTTCACTTATTTGCACAGGATTTGGTAACTGTTGGTTCCTTGAGAGATGGTTCATCCCATCAGTCAGGATTCATGCCATCTGTTGTTGAGTCCAAGACAACCTATTTACCCAATGCCTATTCTCCTGAGGCACAGTTCCATCAAGAAGGTTAGTTCCTCTGCATTTGTCGTATAAAACTTTATCTTGTTTCTGTTAACCTAGTTTCTGATTTCATGTATGTTAAAATATATGTAGAAACCTAGGGTTAACGGTGTATCAGTATAAGGTTTACAACTTGGATATTTCTTAGGGAATTGATATTCATTCTTGTGCTGATTGGAAGGGTAACTTAAGCAATTCTTCTTGTAAATATTTTTTTTCCACTTTACGGTCAAATTGAAATTAAAAAGATTCAATATTTGACTTCTAATCTATTCGATGTGGGGAACATTGCGGTGGTATTTGAAGATAGAATATACAAACCTTACGGCTGAAGAACTTTGTATGATTACATTGTGGTTCCTTAGTAGTATCAATAACTGATCTTTGATTTACAGAATTTTGCCATGTTGGCTTATGATTGAATAGAAGTTTTATCAAATTATCTTGACGTCTATACTGGACTTATATTAATAGTTGCATATCATTTTTAATGTTTGAGGTTGATGTTTTTCCTGTTAATATTTAGAATAAAGTGGCTTTTTTTTTTTTTTAAGAAACAATAAATTTTTTCCTTTTTTAGATTCCACTGAAGATGATTCTAAATTGGATGTTAGGCATGACATGCAATTTTATGGGCTACGGTTGCTTAGGCAGCTAGTTAGCAGGGTTGTCGCTGGCAGAATAAGCTTTTTGTATGGCACATAATGCACTTTCTTACTTTGCTCGTTACTCATGAAGTTTTCTCTATGCTTGTGGAATGCAGCTCATAAACAGGGTTCACTGCTTCCATATGTTAACGCTGAGGGTTTGGACAGTTGTTTTCATGTGTGTAAACCTACTATCTTTTCCAATCATTTACGATAATTACTATTTGTTTCATTTACTATTATTACTATTTGTTATTTTCTTTCCTTCTATGAATATGTCTTACAAAGGTGTTACTATTGTTTACCTTATCCAGGACATCTACAATGAAACGGCATCTCTTGGGTTTCATGGTTTTGGGCATAGTTCACAAATGCAACAAAGAGCTTATGCTCCAGTTTCATCTTATCTGCCTCCTGTTGGGGATCCTATCGGGCTTCCCAATGCAAGGCATTTCATCACCATGGATTCATGTTATCACCAGCCATCAGTTCCCCGAAATATTCCGCATGTTACTTCAAAGGCCCAGTTTTCTCATTTAGAGTGTCCTGTAAATATTGAGCAACAAGTGGTTGGAAAAAGGATTGGGCTGAGAACCAATTACCTTCCTCAGTCAGGATCATTTAATGGAGGAAGAAACTTCTTTGGAAGCTCCAGCAATCTTTTCTCTTCATACCAAGGATCTGATGGTTTTGCGGTTGGTGGATTCAGCTCAGACTGGTCAAAGCCTTTTAGTGGGAAGAGTTCTCTGTTTCATCCCTCGTATGCACCAGCTTCTCCAAAACGTGTTGGTTCACTAGAGTTTTCTTCAAATGACCCTGCAATGGTCAGTTCTTTTCCTATCACATATTTTAGGTAGATGGGAAGCTAGCCTTTTTATTTTCTTTTCTTTTTCAGATTTTAGATGGGCATTGAAAATTTGGAAACATAAATTCCATATTTCCTAGCAAGTATTTTTGGCAAAAGGAAAAGCTATATCATGATTGGAGTTGGACATGTAGCTAAAACTGGATACAGAGCTTCTCTCCTCTCTCTCTCTCTCTCTCTCTCTCTCTCTCTCTTTAGGGGTGGAGTGGAGGTGTTAAAGAGGTCATTGAACTTTAGTTTTGGTATGATTAATTCAACTCTTAAGTTGGCTTAATTGGCTCCTGCGCATAGAAAGTGGTTCTTGTATTAATAATGCAATTGGCTGGTATAACTACCAACTTTTAAGGTGATCAAGGAAAGAACACAAATCTAAGCTCAAATCCTAGAGCTGTCCAGCAATTTGAACTAAAAAAATGTTTAAGATCAAAGCAATTTTGAAGGCACAAGTACTCTATTCTCACCAAACCAGGCAGCATTATCCACCTTGAACTATCTTAGTCTAGCCAACAATATCACTATCTTCTCTCCACCCTCTCTCTCTCTTTCACCATCTAGCATTACTACACAATTCTGTTGATTTTGCATTCTCTTATATTTTCTCGCAATAAATCGTTTCATGCTTAATCATATTGTGTAATTATATAGACACGAAGCCTTAAGTTCTCCATTGAGTTTTTTCAGTAAACTTCCGTCAATTTCAGTTTTCTGCCATTTTTATAGTTATCAGTATTTGGTAGCATCTGACTCTGTTTTGACTTGTCGAGAAGAAGAAAGTCAGGTGCTAGCATGGCTGGAGAGAGTGAGGAAAGTCAGGAGGCATGCCAGTGGTGCTCGAGAAAAGAGCCTTTTTGGTCTTTGGTTTTGTTGGTCCTATTTTGTTTTGTCACTCTTGGCATCTATTTCCTCATTTTAAATTGGCTAGTTGTTAGATGATCATGGTAGGATTGATAACCAAGACCCTAACAGGTAAGTAAATCCTGTGAGATGCTAGGTCAGCAGAGGCGGTAGCCTGTTTATAAATGGAATATTTTTTATCTGATTAATTCATTGAATTGAAAATAGAAGCATAGGTACTCTATTCTAAATTTCAAGGATGTATTTTGTTGTTGCCAAAATCAGACCTTTTCATGTGATCTTAGAAAAAGATCAGCTTTTCATTTTGGCCTTAAAATCTCAATTCAGCTTTTTTGTCATTTGCTTTCTGGAAAAAGGAAATGAAAGAACTTACATCAAGTTGATAGCATGAACTTTGGAGTTCCCAGATGAACATGTGTAAAGCATGCGTCATGCATCATTTCTCCTGAGCAGCATCTGCTTAAGCTTTCAATGGATCAACTCATGTAAAGCATGCATCATTTCTCCTGAGTGGCATCTGCTTAAACTTTTTGCCTTTTTTTCCCCTCCATTCACACTCAAAAAGATTGAGGAGCTTATATTAGTGCCTCTTGGAATTGTAGCTCAAATGGTAGCTAATTTGCTAATCCTTGTATTCCATCACATGATTGTGTTTTATGTGCAAGAATGTAACTTCATGATTTTGGTTTGCATCTTTGATTTATCATTAGATTGTAATCCTGAGATGTCTCTAGTTCATTGTCTATGGATACTGTCAACTGATTGATTCTAGTTTATTGCCTAACAATTAAATCACATGCAGGTTTCTTTTCAAAAAGGACTGTTTACTGGGTTTGGTTGTACTAGCTCCAGCTCTAGAGGCTACAGTGGTAGCCAAAGTGATCGTCGTTCTTGTCATGGCAGTGTCTCTACTTCTAGTTTAGGAATAAGTGGTCATAACTGGCCTACGCTTACTGAAGCAAGACAAGGAGGGAGCTGCAGTGACTTCTCCTGCAGTTGTACTGTAACGCTTGATACACTAAGTGAGCGTAACAGGGGACCTAGGGCATTTAAGCCGAAAACACAGATAACTACAAAGGGTTTTATTGTTGATAGCAGCAAGAATGGCACAATTAAGGGCGTTACCAATGGATCATACAACCGACAGAATTTTGTCACTGATTATGAGGGTGCCAAGTTCTTTGTGATAAAATCTTATAGTGAAGATAATGTTCACAAGAGCATTAAGTATGGTGTCTGGGCAAGCACTCCGATCGGCAACAAAAAATTAGATACTGCTTATCATGGGGCAAAAGCTAAACAAGGAACATGCCCTGTCTTTCTCTTATTTTCGGTAATCTACCTTATATTGAATTCCTGATGTTGGAGGGGAAAAATGAAAAACAAAAAATGATGCTGTCATTTAATTTAGGGTTAATGTAAATTTTGGTCCATAAACTTGATACAGGTCCACTTTGATACTTGTATTTTTGTCAACTTTAGTACCTGAACTTGGCATCTTTTCTCAGTTTAGTCCCCAATTTTGGATTTTGTAAAGGTGTGATGACATGGCACCATGAGATTGTGTCATGTTATCATCTGAAAGTTTTTTAATTTTTTACTTTTTAGATTTTGTATAATTTTTTATTTTCAGGTGATGATGTGCACAATCTCAAAGTGTCACGTTATCATACTTTTACATAATGTAGGTGCCAAAGTGGATAAAAAAAGTACCAGTACCAAACTGGGCCAAAATGTCAAGTTCAGGGGGCCAAAAAATACATTTATCGTTCAATTTAACTTACTAATATAGTTGATAGATAGAATACAGTAAGTGGTAATGATTATGAACAAGTAGTTGAAATCCCTAGTATGTAATCCATATGCTTTCCTTGTAGTTTATTTGTAAGTAGAGACCACGAATGAGGAAGTGAAATTAACTTAGTTGTTCATATGTTATGCATGCAGGTCAATGCTAGCGCTCAGTTTTGTGGAGTGGCTGAGATGGTGGGACCTGTTGACTTTGATAAAAGTGTGGATTATTGGCTTCAGAATAAGTGGTCTGGGCAATTCCCTGTAAAGTGGCACATTATTAAAGATGTCCCCAATAGTCAGTTCCGTCACATTCTACTCGAAAGTAATGACAACAAGCCTGTTACTAACAGTAGAGATACTCAAGAGGTAAGGATGCATTTGAAGTTGACACTGTATTGTCATTTTTGCTTGCTGATCTGATTTTTGGTGTGTCCGGTTGCATTCATATATTAGTGTCATTATGGCCTCATTGGTGGCTATTTTAACTAGAGCTTCTGAGGTGATTGTGTTAGTCTATAATTGAATTCTATTTTACCAAGCCAACATGAAACTAGTTTACAATTCCAGTGCTCGCTTGTTTTTATTTTTTTTGGTATTTCTCAAGTATATACTTGGGGTGTACTTAAGATTTTTGTTGAAATGTAAGATGTATAACTGGATAAACTCAAAGACACAATGTACATTACAGAGATAGAAGATAACCGACCTTGTTTCCATTTGAATTTGTGAATTGGCATGCATTGCATTATCATCAACTTGTCATGTAATGAGGTATTGAGCGTGCAAGCAAAACCACACATGCATTACTGATATGTAAGACCTGATGATGCGTCCTTCCTATGAATCCAGTTTCTGCACCATTATACTTATTTTGTCTGAGTGTGGTTACATCAAGTAAGGTATAATCTTTCATGTCTTTCATTGCAACGCGATTTATCTGAAGCTGCTGCATCAAATAATATTTGCAGGTGGAGTTTGAACAGGGCATTGAGATGATAAACATTTTCAAGAATTATGAAAGTCATTCTTCAATCCTTGATGACTTTTATTTCTACGAAGAGCGGCAAAAAGCAATGCAGGAAAGGAAGGCCAGGCAGCTAACCAGCCTAGTGGCTTCCGATGATTTAGTGTGTGAAGCATCAAACCTCGTCTCACTCCCTAATGATATCGTGAAGAAAATGTCCAAGAGCTTTGCAGAAGTTCTTTTGTTGAACGAGAATGAGAAAGCAGGCGGAGCAACTGGAAAGGTTCTCTCTGCTGCCTGTGGAGGCCATGGTAGATAGCTGCAACTACAAATTTGGCCAACAAGGAAACAAATACGATGGGTAGGGTATTACAGTTTATACTTTTATATGCATATTAAGAAAAGTGGATTTAAATCCAACCAATGTTCACCTCTGACGTTGAGCTCGTGTTCTTTGTTTCTTTATTACTTACTGCCTCACAAATTTTGAGAAGGCACCTAGTTTGGGTTTATCTTGGTTTATGGATTTTATTTGTTTAGAGTAGATAGACCTATTCTGCAGCAGTCCGTAAGATAGACTTGGTTCATAACTTTATATCGTATGTATACAGTATATATACCTCAGCTAATATACGTATATATTTAACTAATTTTATTCTTTGCAAAAAGCAAGGGAAACTTGCAAGGAGAAATGGTTAAGTTGTGTATGAAAAGGTTGGGAGTCGAGTGCATTTGTCCTTTCTCGTATTCTCTAGGAGCCTGTGTGGATCTAGAGGTTGATGCTCCACGATGGTGGGTACTAGGATAGGATTGTAGACTGGATTTGGGTGGGCTTCTCCTCTACTCCTTTTCCCTTTTTTCTTTCTTCCAAAATTTCAACTTGCAGCGTTAGTTATAGATAAATATTATTATTATTTTTGGTTAGAAAGGGAAAAAATGGTAGAAAATGTCCAACACTCCAAAATGGGTATGGTAGTTGTGGTTTGCACTCGGGGACTGGAATGCGGCATGTAGAGGTTCAGAACAGATAATGGGTAGAAATAAATTTGTACCGCCTTAAATCATGTGTCTTAGTGTGGGGCAGTTCTTGCCCAGACAAGTGTGTTCACTGTTCAGTGTTCTGGCTTCACGGGCCTAATTTCAGCTGGGATCTTTACACCACGTACATTCATTCATTCTTTCAATCTATATATAGATATTAATTTTTGAGAGGTTATTCAAAATTTGAATTTTATTAGAAAGTACCTAATCTTAGTTTAATTAATCTTCCTCCGACCTTCCCTCTCTATCCCCATCACCTTCATTTTCTCTCCACTCTCCTCCTGCCTTTCCTCGGCCCATCCCCGCTAGTATAATATCTATATAGAAGTAGCGTCCATAAGGGTTAAATTTTCAGTTTCAGTCCTTCAACTATGGTTACATTTTAAATTTAATCTTTTTATTTTAATTTGACATAATTCGATCCTCTACTTTGCGTTCATATTAGTTAATCCAAATAGTTATTATCTTCAATTATTTCGATTAAAATTCTAACATAGACTCTCTTTTTTTTTTTTTTTTTAGTGTGTGTGTTAAAAAGGTATTTTTAAGAAAATATTATCTCTAATATGATAAATTAACTTTGATTTAACATTTATACTTAATCCAGTAAAAATATTTCATTTTCTTTTTAAAATATGTATTTAAAGGTGTATGTACATGCCAACTTATGAATCAATTTATCATTTGTTTTGAAAAAAAAATTAAGAAATAAAATTATTTTAATTTTTATTTGTAAATAATATATTTTGTATATATACCTGCATGAAAAATATATTTCATTAATTAATTTATTTTAAATTATGCATTTAAGCAGTTTGATGTACACATCTATTCTCAAATTCATACCTAATTTACTCATTTTTTTAATTTTTAATTCATATTTTTAAAAGTATTGATCCGCACATTCATTCACAAGTCAAGATTAGTACCAGATCTGCTCTTTAAAAGGAACAAGACTTCCTCTTATCTAACACCTATCTAAAATAGACACCCTTTTTCTGTCTTTCCGTTTTAAAAAATATTTAACAATTTTCAAATTTTAATTTTGGTCCTTATATTATGTTCTATTTTAAAATTTAACCTCTATACTTTAATTTTTAACATAATTTGACACCTTAATTTCTATAATGTCATTAATTAATGGGATAAATATCAAAACTGTACATGAACTATGATTTAATGTGCAATTGTACACATAAATTTTGATTTCGTGCAATTTTATACATGAAATTTTTATTTGATACAATTTTTGTAAATTATTAATACAATTATTGATATAACAGTATTTTATGTTTATATATTACATACATAAATAATTATATTTATTCAACATAAAAATAAATTAATGTATTTATTTTTTAAATATGTATGATTAAATCAAAATTAAAATTTCAAGTATACATTTGAGCCACAATTAGAGTTTCATGAGTATAACTGCATCAAATCAAAACTCATGTATACAACTGCATGTTAAATCAAAGTTCATGTATAATTTTGAGATTTATCCCTTAATTAATTAAAATACTTTATTCAGATCCATTACAAATGTCTCTCTTTTTATAATATGGCTATAAGTGAATATCTTTTTTAAAATTTCAAAATGCCTCACCAAAAAATTAAAAAAAAAAGTTTTAACTCCAAAAAATAACAAAATTTCTAAAAATAAAAACATAATAATTTAATTTTAAATATATAGAAAGAAAGAAATTTAGAACATATTAATCCAAAAATAATTAAGCAACGTAAATCACAGAATGTATAATAATATACTAAGTATAAGTGTCATTTAAGTTAAGAAAGAAAGAACAAGAATGGTAAAATCATGTTGCAGGTGCAGCTGAAAGCAAAAGGAATTTAAAGCATTTTTAGTTCACTCCCATCCCATCCCATCCCATGCATGCACACCGCCTAAAACAGGGAAGCGAATCCCGGTGGCAGTGCATGGATAAATGATGCCGTTGCAACCAGTAACGTGAAACCAACCAAGTGAGCAGTTTCTAGCTTTGTTCCACCGCAGTTTTTACCAGCATTCTCTGAAGCACTTGACGGTGTCCCGGTGGATGGCGTCGTCGGTGTTGTGGAAGAATTTGTAAATATAGCCGCGTCTGGTGAGTTTGGGGCTAATCCAAGAAGCTCTATTCATTCATTCCAAACACAACATGCATTAATTTTATTACACATCAAAGCAAGAGAGAGAGAGAGAGAGAGATTAGTACTCACTTGGGCAGGCAGTGATGCTAGCGTTCTTCAACTGGCAAGCAGAAGGAAGTTGAAGAAGCTTATCTTGCTGAACGCCAAAGCTCTTAAGATTCTGAGCCCCGGATGTAGTCTGCCGAAGAATATAACACAAACACTTCGGTTCTTCTTCGTTTATACTCGAAACCGAACTGCAACACTCCTTTGAAGGCTTCTCCATCTTCCCTTGCGCAAAGCCCAAGCAAGTCATCACGCTCTGTACATCTTTGCTGCACTCTTTGGCTAAACCACTCTTATCACCCGCACCAACCACCACCACCACCACCAAACTCACCATCATCACCTTCACTGCCCAACCCTTTCCCATTGTTTGAGTTCAGAATCAAAAATATCTTGGAACTACATATGAATGTGTATATATTTATGGAAGACTGAAATTTTAGGGTTTAATATCAATGATGTGCAGTTGAATGGAAAGAGAGGATTCTTTGTGGAGAGTTGGTTTGTCACACCTGATGTGGGAGTCAACGGTGGTGATGGTAAGATATAAATGAAGGCCCCCTCTCATTAGTTGGGCGGCAAGCAGTGTATGGCAGGGAGAGTGACAAGTTGTTGGTTTTACAAAGACGAGATTAAATGAGGTTGCGCTCGGCGGCCAACGGCTGGCAACAATTGGTTGGCATATTTAGAAACATGGGAAAGTTTTGAATGTTTCGGTTTGGAATTTGGAACTTATTAATTTAAATGTAAGTGTAGTTGAGTTTGAATGTTGTGAAGTTTGAGTTGAAGTTGAATTTAAAATTTAGAGTTCGAAAAATATTTAATTTTAAGTTTGAGTTCGACTCGAGATTAAATTTATTTATTAATTTTTATATTTAAGTTTAAGTTGGACTCATAATTAAGTTTAGGGTTAATAATATATATTAGGGGTAATAATATAATTTAATAATATAAAAAAAATAGAAAGCTCAATAAAGTTTGCGAGCTATTCGAGTTAAATATTATTAAGTTCGAATTTAGCTTGATCAATAATTCCAGCTATTCGAGCTCAAGTTGAATTCGCTAATTACCAAATTAAATTCAAATTTTTTTCTACTCAAATCCGAGTAACTTTCTAGCACCAGTCTCATTTACACCCCTTAAGTATGACCTTCATGTTTCCAAGTATTTCCAAAATTTTATTTTTTAACAAAAAATATTTTTATATAATAACATAATAAGATTTTTATAAATATATAACATTTTAAATATGATAGATATAACCAAGCATTCCGTTCTAATAGTAAATCAAAATAATTATGTTTTCTTTTGTGTGTGTGCAAATTCTTATTTGTACTGATCATACAGATCCATACCAGTTAGCAGGGGTGAGAAAAACTCGATTCTATTCGATTCAAAAAATTAGAAAAAAAATTTCGAATTTTGGGTTAATTGAATCGAATTATTCAAATTCACTTGAATAAATAATTCGAGTTTCGAGTTCGAATCGAGTTGAATTTTACAATTCAAATAACTCGATTAATTCGAATAATTCAAATAACAAATTGGTGTAAATACTTTTTTGATTCCTGTCAAGTTTGAAAATGAGCAAATTGGTTTCTCTCAAAAAATTACAAAATAATTCAAAATAATTTTCAAAAATTCAAAATATTTATAAAAATTCTAAAACTTATATTTTTTAAAAAATTATAAAAATTTCAGAAAAATATATAAAATATCTAGAGAAAGTTAAAAAAAAATTTCTAAAATAATAATTTTGGGACTTAAATAAGTTAATTAATGATTCAAGTTTATCATACTAAAATATTTTTCTTTATTTTGCTGTGAAAAAGTTTTGAAATATATATGATTTCAAATTTATGTAATCTAACATGGAATTAATATTATTCTATAACACTTCAACAAAAAAAAAAATTATACTGTAACAAGATTTTAATTTAACATATTTAATTTTTTAATTTAACTCGAACAATTTCACTCGATTCAACTTAACTCGATTCGAAAAAATTTTAATCGAGTTAGGATGATAAAATAAGACTCGTCAACTTGATTAACTTGAACTTTTTTTACTCGATTTGATCAAACGTTCACCTCTACTAATTAGTATAAAATTTTAATATTTTAAATTAAATTATTAAACATAATATATATATATATATATATATATAAGAAACTTTTTTAAAAATATACAAATAAATTCAAATTGATAACTTTTTTTTAGTAAATTATAAGAGGAGGAAAAAACCTTAATATTAACGAGACTAGGATGACTTGAACCCAAACCATATTTGAGGCGAAGAACATCTTGACCATATTTGGTATATTATTTTGATTTTTTTTTGTAATTTTTGTTGAGAGAGAGATCAATTTATTCATTTTCAAAATTGACAAAGACCAAAAGATTATTTACACCAATCTGTTATTCAAATTATTCTAACTAGTCGAGTTATTTGAATTGTAAAATTCAACTCAACTTGAACTCGAAACTCGAATTACTTATTAGAGTTGACTCAAATAACTTGATTCGATTAATTCAAAATTAGAAAATTTTTCTATTTTTAAAAATCAAATCGAGTTTTGTTCACCCTTAATCATAATATTAATTTACATTAAATATAGAATTCCAGATTTTTTTTAAAAACAATTAATTACACAAAGCTATTAAAAATATTCTAATTCATTTTAAAATATTTAATCTTTGAAATATTGTATAAAGATATCTTTTTGCCTTATTTTAAAAATATATATACAAAAATTATAAATTGTTTTAATATATTTAAATGGCTTATTGGTAAAAAAAAAAAAAAACAATTAAGCCACTCTAAACTTTTTTTTATCTCAATTAAGTCCCTCTAAACTTTTGCACCCATGTAAGCCCTTGAATAAATAATTTTTAAAATTATTTTGAAAAATAAGTACACCAATGAATATGGAAAAATGGTTTTCCAAGTTCAATTCAGTCTAAACTGTAATACCCCTCGCCCGACTTGATTGTTGGATCAAAGCTACGAGATGCCACATTCATTATCGAAGCAAATATAGTCAAATTACAGTAAAATATTCATATACATATGTAATTTGGAGTTAAACATGTTCATTTATGGTTAAACAAACAAAATCGAGTCTTATTTGGGCTTACGAAAGCCCTTTTTGTTGACCCGAGCACAAAATAAGACCAAGTTGTAAAATTTCTATATCTCAGGGTCGACGCCGTGACGTCACTTCCTCCATGTCGAGACATCACCAAACAGTTTGTCATGTCATGACCTCAAGCCACTCGACGTCGCAACGTGACTCATTGCAGCCAACATTGTGACGAAGAAGATTGCTCATCGAGACGTGGACTCTGTTTTTGATAAAAATGAATCATTTAGTACATATTTCATACCTTTCAAAACAACCTACAAATTGTACATCATATACCAACTTCAATTGAGTTTAGAACACATCAAAATATACCAAATAAGTCATTTAACTACTTATAACCAAAACCAATTCAACTTGAGTTCAATCTTTTACAAATTAAGCATCTGAACATTAACAATCTTAGGCATTCAAGTTATTCAACGCATATCTACTAATACATTCATTCATATATGTTACCTATTTCAACATTTTGGAACCTACCATCAACCAATTTCAATTCATATCATACCAATCCATATACCATACTTTTAACCATGGAACTTCACATTTTTAGTTCAAGATCACATATATATGTATACATATTCAATACCATATGTATATACCAAAAACACCAAGTCAAGATGCTAAGTATTTATTAAAACCAACTTGTCACAAGTAATCACACCCTAAGTTGCACAACAAGACCCCTTATATAAATGCCACAATCTACGACTCATAATGATAAAAAAAAGCTACCAATTCATCAATGGGGTAGTGTGAGCTTCATAACGATTTGATTTGAAGTGTTCCACAAGGTAACGATCTACAAGGTAAAGGAAAACAAATGAGGTAAGCATATAGTATGCTTGGTAAGTTCATAGGCATTAAACCAAAACTTACCTTATCATTCATTTAAGTACACAATGCTACCATAATTGGCACAATTAGCTAAACATGACACAAAATCAACAATATGAGTTTAACATATCTTTTAAACCATAGGATATCTCAATCATATAACAACCCAATCCATTTCTAATTAATATCACAATTTCACATTCATACTCAATTTAACAATTTCTCATTTGAACATCCATTACATATCATTCATTTCAAATGCCCTTTTCATATTAACCATTTAGCCTGATGAACTCTAGTAAACGGACTCGGTTACATACGTATCTTTGGTACAATAATTGCTCTTCTGAGCTGAACAAATATTCATGTCAGGTTGTCAGTGCAGACTAAACCTTTAATGGCATGTTTAATTGCTTGGCCAAGCTGAAATTATACATGTAAGTTTATTAGTCCAGGTAAAACTTTTAAAACAACATCAGATTATCAGTCTAGGCTAAACCTGTGTCTCATGTATCTTCGAGTTTACAACAAATGTTGAATCTCGTTAATCATTGGTAATCAATCCGTACAAGTGTGTACAAAACCTTTACTAAGTTCACCCAAACATTTTCAACAATATATCCATTTATTTACAATTTAGTACATATCTCATCTTTTGTACCAAATCGTAAATAATTCAAATTGCAACCAAACATTCCCCGCATCAACACCGACAACTTCAATTTATTTTACACAAGTACCACAACACACACAATCATTCTCTACATCAACACATTCAACACCAGTTCATTTTACACAAGCACCATAGCATGCGCAATCATTCCCTACATTAACAACTTCTCCAGGGATATATTTCGCATGACCGCCAGCCACCGTATTGTATTACACGTCGATCCCTCTAGCAACACCGACGCTTCCAGTATCATCGATAATTCTCACTTTCTATCCTCAATTAGGCCATGTGACACCATATAGTGGCCCGTCGATAATATCCTTTAAATTGTTTTTTTCTTCTTTTTCTTGCATGTTGAAATTTTCGAGTTTAAAGATTTATTACTCTCTCGCTTTTAGTGAGACATAATTATAGTTTTAAGTTGTGTTTGGGTTCACAGTGATGTCGTGGAGTTCGGTAACCTACAAATTTCACTTCTCGTGTGAGTATGGAGCCATCAATTGAGAAGTTGGAATCACTTTGCAACTTGAGATCCAAGTTGACGATGATTATACTGTCTCAGGTTGAAGTGTAACTAAGGCTTCAAGTTTAGAAATGATATGCAGTCAAAGGATGGAACATAACCAAGGTCGTAGTTGACAATGCTAATGAGGGCACCATAAGGAGTTTCTCCTCATTAAAGGAGCATGCTCCATAAAATCCATACACAAGTGGGAGGAAGGAAAACATAAGAGGCCTTCCAATATAATCAAGTAATTATAAATACCACTGCATCCTCTTCTGATGAGAAGAACTCGTTGCCGTGCTCACATAACCATTGTCAACTACGACCCCATTTATGCTCCATCTCTTGACAGCATAACCTTTGTAAACTTGAAGCCCTAGTTGTAACTCAACCTGATACCGTATACTCACCGCCACCTGGGATCTTGAATAGCAACGCGCTCCGACTTCTCGAGTGATGACTCCATACTCACATGGCAGATGAAATTTGTAGATCACTCAACTTTGCGGCACCACCATAAATTCAAACATTCCTTAAAACTATAACCATATTTATCTCAAACATAAACAAAAAAAAATCTACAAACTTCTAATTTTCATCCGTAAGAAAAAAAAAATTAGCTAAGTGAAAACGCACCTTATAGGACGCGTTTTCCTTGCTCTCTCCAAAAACAACATAAATTAGTAAATTTTTAGAAAATCAACGTAGTTTCTCAAATAATTTTTTTTCAAGCTATTTACATAAACCAGCCATATCCTTCACTATTTTTCATTGTATTTAATGATGGTGATATTATTCACTATAGTGTATATAAGTTATGTAGGGACAGTTCATGGCATAGGTGATAAAATTTTAAATAATTGGGGAAGGTAAGAGAGTTTCATTGAACCACTAAATCACAGACAAAACATGAAATGGTGTCGAAAGTTATGCTCATTCACAGCCTTGTCCCAAGATTGAAGGGAGTTAATTTATTTTAAAAAAGAACCAGAATTTCACCCCTTCTTTTTCCGACATTTAATATCAGGATAAACAGCTTTCCAAACTAAAAATAGAAGAATAAGCAAACTGTATTATCAGGCTAGTGAAGAGAAGAACAATGTCAAGAGATGACGCCATGAATCGGCATTTATTCGCCGATGGGAGAAAGCTTTCCCTCGTCGCAATCGTCGGCCTTATTGCCGGAGTGATACTTATCTTGAGCTTCCGAAAAACCGGCGATTACTCCCTCCTATGCTCTCTCGCCAAGTTTAGAGCTCAACCCATCCATGAAGGTAAATTCTCCTACATGGAAACCCAACTCCAAGCCATAGTCCACTACGCCACCTCAAATACCGTACCGCAACAAAACTTCGGCGAGATCTCCATTACATTCGACGTCCTCAGAAAACGTGCACCTTGTAATTTTCTCGTCTTTGGCCTCGGCTACGATTCCCTCATGTGGAATTCTCTGAATCCCCATGGCAAAACGACGTTCATTGAAGAGGATCCCAAATGGGTCGAAAGCGTCCTCAAAACCGCCCCCAACCTCCATGCCTACCCCGTCAAATATCGTACGGAGCTAAAACAAGCCGACGATTTGCTCTCCCATTACCGGTCAGAACCCAGCTGTTTTCCGTCGAAAGCTAACTTACGCGGTAACGACCAATGTAGGCTTGCCTTGACGGGGTTTCCCGATGAGTTTTACGACACAGAATGGGATTTAATAATGATCGATGCGCCGCGCGGGTATTTCCCGGAGGCACCGGGTAGGATGGCGGCAATATTCTCGGCTGCCGTTATGGCGAGGAACAGGAAAGGATCCGGCGTGACGCACGTGTTCTTGCACGATATTGATCGGAGGGTGGAGAGGCTTTTCGCCAACGAGTTTTTGTGCAAAAAGTACAGGGTTAATGGGTCTGGGAGATTGTGGCATTTCGAGATCCCGTCTGCCGTTAACATGACCACCCAGGATGGTTATCGTTTTTGCTAAAATGCAGTCCTCCATTATGGCGGTGCTGGTATTTTCTTCAAGTTTTTAGGTACATGCGAATTGATTTACCAAGATGTAAAAAATTGCACCTATCTGGAGCTGTTAATTTTTACGCTACGAGTAATTTTGTTCATCCCTCCACAACAAATTCTACTATATTTTCCTTCACGCTTGCCTGCTTTTCACTTTCAATCTTAGACTCAAGGCATCAGGATTACAAGAGTTTGGTAATTCTATTGTACACCACCACATCATTAATAAAAATAAAAAATAAACTTCAAAAATTTTCTAATAATTGAAACAAGTTCTGCACCTTGTGTCTTGATCATGTTAAAGAAAAAATAATATTTGCCTTTGTTTGTATCGGAGGGTGTAAATGAACATAACTTCTACGAATTCTTCGTAATCCGTTCGTTTATATTTGTTTGTTTATTAAATTAAATAAATGAGTATGAATAAGAATCTTATTTTCGTAACCTAAAGGTGGGTTTGGATGGACGGTACAGTGTATTTAAATTTACTTTTTGTCTCATGTTACAATATTTAATCCCATCACCGTTGTTATTTTTAAACTAACCGTATGTACCGTCCATCTAAACTCATCTTAAAATAATTTTTTAGATATTTTATCGTCATAATTAAAATTTTATTAATACATTTATTAAAAATATATATAATTAGCTGAGTTCACATCATTATCATCTATCGTGTATTCTTTTCCAACATAAAATTTTTATTCTAAAAGGTATGTAATTTTTTTTATTTAGAAAAATATCTTATTTCTTTTTTTGTTATACATATTTGTTATTAATACTTTTTTTTTTCTTTCAAAAATTTTACTTAAAATAAATTATTTAAATTTATTTATAAAATCAATCATAAAATTAAGTTTATACAAAATTAATAATTAATTTTAATTGATGCATATGTTCAAACTAGAGCATCATCAGGTAAGAAAACTAGTATTTTTATATATTTGTTATTTTTTCACTTATAATTTGTATATTTTATTTTGGAGAATGCTTCACTTACACAATTCGTTTTACACACTTCCATATCATTTTATATGATTAATATTTTAGTGATCTAACAGTTGAATTTATCAATATAATTTTACTTACCATACATGCAAATTTTTTAATTGGTTTGATATCTTTATTATATCGATATAAAATACTCTATATATTAATATATATTCAACAATTGAATTTTTTTTTTACATAAAGCAAATAGTTAAAAGTTTTAAATTTACATCAAACTTGGCATGTATGACCTACATGAATAGATCATAAAATATAACGGTTAGATTATTAAAATATTAATTATATAAATAATTATAGAATTATATAAAATTACTTTAATTTTTATATTTTTATGATTCTAAAATCCATTTAATTTTTTATAAAATTTAAAAATCTTAAATCATAAGTCTCTAAAATTTAAAATCCTAAAATCTAAATTTTAAACCTAAATTCATATCTTTTTTTAAAAAAATTAAAGTAGAAGATTTGTCACTGATTCCATAAGAAATTCATGGACTGTTACCTCTTTTTTCCCTTTCTTTATGACTAAGTTTTTATTCTTTAACAATAAAGTATATTATAAAAATTTTGAGATATATCTTAAAATTATAAATAAATTTTAGCTTAAAAGTGTAATTTTATATATAAATTTTGATTTCAAGGACATAGTAAAAGGGATAGGTAAGAGTCTTGACCCCTTTGGCTCAATGGAAAAATTGTTTTATAGCTCCTCCTCGAAATTAAAAGATTCAATTTAGTCGAACCCCATATGTTGATTTGATGGTCAAGAGTGTTCATTGTCCTAATTGTGACCTGAATTTGAGTTGCATTAATCGCATTATTGTTAGGACTTTGCCCTCTTTTTATAATTCACAAAAAAAAAAAAAAAAATTCAATTTAATCATTTTTAACCTTGACTAAATGAAAATTTATAATTTTAACCCTTTTGAAAATTTAATAATTTAATTTAAACATTTTCAATACAAATTTTTAGCTTTAGCCTCCAAATTTTATAATCTTATCTCGATCCCTCCAAACAAAATGTTGGGCTTCACACCTATTTGATTTTGTGTAATCTTATAAATAAAAATTTAATTTGATTAAATTCTCACAAAATATTAATACAATAATTGATTCTATTGTTTATATGTTACATACACATAACTATATTTATAATTGAATCATAGACATAATTATACTAAATCAAAGTTGATTTAATCTCCATTATTTTTGTTTTCAACAATATAATTATTATACATTTAATCTATCTAAACCGGCATCTCTTTCTAATTCTCCAAAATAAGAATTGATTAATGTTTTTTTATTGTGCTTTATTATCCCAATTTCTTTTACAGTCCGTTACATTTTTGTGTCGAGTAACATTCGCTTCTACTTTTTTTAATGGCAAATTTTCATTTAATAATTTGTTGATTATTATTCTGGTTTGTCACCTCATTTTAATATTTATTTTGCATCAATTTGTATCAAACTAACCAATCTTGAAACATGAGGTCTACTCCCTTCAACCTCTTTAAACAGTAATCGGAGTTAAACCCTAAAGATTATTAATTTAGTAGTAATATGTTTACATTATGTCAAGGCCTCAATGATGATTAATAAATAAACTATCATATACAAATAATACAACATAAAATAAAACCATCAGAATGCCTTTTGGTTAAAGAGACATAAACCAACCAGGAAGAAGATACCTCCTCTGCATGACCACATTCAACTCAAAACAAGAATGAGGATCATATCACATTATAAAAAGTATTTCATCCGATCATCTCTCTTCATGGCATTGTATACGGCTTGAACCTGTGCAACACAACAACTACTTCTATCAGACTCAACTATTTCAAGCAATTTTTAACTTTACTTTTCCTTTCTGGTCTCTGCAAAATCCATGTACAGTGAATGATTCCTATGTCTAGTAGTGTGTTTGAAGGCACAGGCGTGTGTGTGTGTGTGTGTGTGCGCGCGCGTGAGAGAGAGAGAGAGACCTGTTCACTAGATACAACTTGAACAGGACCAATGTTGACAGATACATATTTCCCCCTAGATGATAACTTCTGCCTCACCCGACCCTGTCACAGCAACTTGTTAGATGTATTATATATGAAAAAAAGCGAAAAAAATGGAAAGAGCATATTGTATTTGGGCTGATCTTAATTCATTTCCAGAAGTAAATTCTTTCTGCAGACAGAAGAAAATGAATTCAAATAATTCATCAATGATCGGTCACATCTTCTCTTGAATTCCTTCCTGGAGAAGGAGATCCAAGGTCAGTGTAGAACGGTTTGATACTTGCATAAATATTGAAGAGACAATAGTTACACAAAAATGTATTTCCTCATCATGCAACTTTCTAGGTTGGAACAGCGTCAACAAACCATAAGTTCATCGACTTAAACCCATGTTCTTCCTCACCAAGAAGAAATGCCCACATAACACATACCTTCAATCTTTGTCTAAATCAGACCTATTTTTCCTAATATAAATTTAAAGTGTGTCGGATTAAACTTGTACAAATGCTAAATAAATTAACCCTTTTCTGAAGCCAATTACTCAATTGCAGACCAATGATAGAAACAGAGTTATCCTGAGTATGAAAAGAACATTCGACAAGAGTGTGTCCAGAATTACAACCTTACACAGGCAGCTACAGTTACTGTCTAGCAACCACATGTTAAATGACTGAGGTACCCAGTTTCAAAGGTAGCAGTAATTCCAATTTTATCAGAACCCCATATTTCTTCTAAACTCCTATCTAATCCTTCAATGTTATATCAACATTTCTAAATTCTTTCTTCGGTCATATCAGACTGATGTAATACTTGGCTAATATAATACACACTTAAGTTTCCATTTTATATGGTAGGCAATCACTTGTTCTACAGATCCATGAATGTGCAATGCGGAAAGGTAATTCATTTATGGTACAGATCCGATGCAGCTGCTCCAGCATGCTCAAACCAAATGACTTTTATATAAACAATACAAAATTGAAGTCCAAAAGAGATCTAAAGAGATATTCTTGAGAATCCACTAATTCCTAGGGTGAAACAAAATGATAGTTTTTGCCATCACAAAACATGCAGGCACATCACCTTATAGACTAAAATGTCATGTCAAAACTTATTCTGCTGTCTATTTTCAAATGCATAAACAAATGGACATCTTGATCAACAATTGACTTTCAGCAGTAAAGATTGGTATAGCCTTATAGGTACCTCAGGAATCGGCTGTTGTATCACAGATTCCACAGCAACAACCATAGCTTGCACAAAATCATCGCCACCTGTTCCAATTGCTGTAAATCCTCTAACAGTAGGGTATGAGTTGACCTGAAGAGTAAAAATAAAACAAAAGTAAGCAGCCAAAACAAACTCAACGCATTTATCATCTTCAGGCTAACAAGCTGCTTGTGCCCTTCATATAATCTCTTCAGAGTTAGTTTAAAAGCAATGAAACTAGCATCCAAAACCCTCGATAGGATCGGAAATAAGGAGTGCATACTATATACCTTCTGATCCAAAGCAAGCCATTCGTTAGTTGAATCATCGCCTACTGTACCGCCAATAACCACATTTGTAGTTTGCCCAACTCTCCCTTCTGTCTTCGATACCTCTGAATTCCAAAACCAAGAGTGATGTCAATAATATCTTTACAACCTTTTACAAGTAAAAAAAACAATGGAAGATATAAAGAAAAGCAAAAGCTAAACAGCAAGGATTTGAGCAAGCGACAAATTCCATTGATAAACTGATAGTTAAACAAATATACTCCAACCAGTTCATTTACTTTTTCAAGAGGGTTTAAGTTATCTTACACAAAACTTTCAGACTTTGATAGATTTTCTTTTATTTTTTAGTAAAAAAAATGCTACAAAAGTATGCTAATCCTTATCCAAACAAAAAGAAACAAACAAAATCGGGGAATAAAATAAAATAAAATAAAATATAGTTTAAATCAGAAGATGAAGGGAACCTGAAATTGCTTTGAGAACGGCTTCCTGAGGAGGGCCTTGCTCGAGGTCATCCTCCTCGGATGTCGACGACGGCGACGTTTCATTATCAGAGCAATTCAGTTTCTGAGTCCGTTTCCAGAAGTGAAGGTTTCGAGCCCTAACCACCGCCCCCCGACATTCTCTCTTCGCCCTAGATAATCCAAGGCTCCTCAACGTTTTGACAGAATGAGAATTCCCATTTCTTTGAAGTGGCCTCCATGGCTCCGTTACGGGAACGGAACCTAATACCGTCATGCACGCCATCTCTGCTACTTTGTTTATTTTTTTAGATTAATTCCTATTTTCTTAAATAGATTTTTTTTTTGTCAATGGTTTTTACGGGCGCCGCAAAATTTCAAGTTACCATTTGTTTCCATGTGAAGTTACTTAATTACCCCCTTATCAACTCAAGTCACTCAGGGCTAATTGTCTTTTCGGTTTGTGGAAATAAAGAAAATGGAGTGCTCAAACTACAACTCAACCAAATTCCAGTAGTCCCCAGAGCACCTGATTTTATAAATTCCCTTCCCGTTTTTTCCGGCGTTTAATTCGGCTAATTCCGAGTTAACTCTCTTCTGCTCAGAGAACATGTACGGATCCGACGAAGCCGGTGGCGATGCAGAACGGGCCGCTTTCAGGAAAGCGGAGAAGAATAATTCGAAATCCACCAAAAAGGTATCACTTCTGCTTACATCTCATATTCAATTCGCTTTAATTTAAAATCAAACCATTTTTTTTTTTTTATTATTGATTTGAAATTCTCAGGAATAGACAACCAAAACAACAAGTCGATTTATCAGAGGTTTTGGATTTCAAATACATTTCAGAATCCTATAATCAGAAAGCTGCACTTCCTCAAGGAGTTGTAGCTATTAAAAACGGATTAGATCGTCCAGATTTTGGCTTGGAAAATGGGTCTGGTATCAATTTGACTGGTCTAAGGTAGGTGATACTCATTTAGACTTCGATCCTCTTCCTTGCATCTTTTGTGGATGAATTTGTTAAGTGTCTAATTACAGACGATGATGCTCATCCGACACCATTGTATGCAATTGCAAGGTTCTATAAATTTGATTCAGTTGGTTGAACTTTGTTTAGTTCTAGGTTTCTCAATCTGAAGACATGAGTATCCATTTCTACTTTTGTAGAAGTCTTTATGAGATAATAAGGCATCATTCAATTATGTCGGTATGCTGATCATTCTCCTTGTTGAGGGTAAGATCCAACAAGGAAGGGCTGAGGGTAAGATCTAACAAGGGTGGGTTGTGACGGGGTTTGGTGGTTGATCATGTTGGGAAAAATCCTGTTTAAAAAAGGATTTTCAGTTATATTTTATAAATTTTAAAAATTAAATTGATTTGTGATATTTATAACAATAAAAAAATATCAATTTTTAATCTATTGATTTTTTCCGTTATCTTCATACCTTGAATTATGTTGAGTGGGGACTTGAATAAAAAGAACCAAAAACTAGAAGTTAATAAAAATTATTGCTGTCCAAAAATAAATTTTATTTAAGAAAATAAATTCCCTTTACTTTTTAAAAAAAATAATAATTCATGAAACTTATGTGTAAAAACTTGGGCAAATAAAATTGGAGATTCTTGGTTTAATAGGTATAACAAAATAATATTTATTTAATAAAAATACTTTTAAATATATATCTAATTATATATTTAATAAAAAATTACTCTTTTAATCTAATTAGACGAGAGGAGCCACACACTAAATAAAATTACTAGGGCTGCAGCCCCTCAGATTTACGGGAAATTGGGTCTCTAATGTATTGTGTTTATTTATATGTATTTTCATGACTTCTGACTTAACATTTCATAATTTAAACTAACTCAATATTTGTTTTTTTATTTTCAAAATAAATATTAATTAATTAAATTAATTTTTCAATTAAATAATTTTTTCAACTCAATTCTAATTTCATTAAAGAAAAAATCTATGATAAATTATATTTATTTTTTATATTCAACGAATTCATAATGAATAATTAATTTCATTTTATTTTCGAACTTCAATTATTTAATTATGATTAATTAAATAATAATTCAAAATTTTTAAATCAATTTTCAAGTAATTTCTATACTCGGTGAAACAATGCATTCATTTGTGAATTCGATTAATTTTTCCAACTTAATCATTTATATTCAATTCTTTTTATTTGATTCTACATGCATTTTTTTTTCTTTTTTTTTTAAATGAGTTAGTGTAGGGATCGATTGGATATATGTAATTAAAGCTAAAATAATTTATAATTAAATTTTAACTTTTTGCTTATAATTTATAAACTTATTTAACCACGAAGTCATTCTAATAAAGTATCGTGGTTGAGCTCTCCCTACTTAATTAGCGCTCATCTAGTCACCTTGTCATTAGTGTATTACCCTTTTAGGATATCTTTAATCTTTTTAAGATAAATTCATTATTTCAGTATGATTATAATTTATTTCATTGTGACCATTACATCTTTCTTCATAAAAAATCAATTACTATCAAATAATAATCAAATTATTTATCGTAAAGAAAAATGACTCGTTATTTTTATCTATAATATAATGTTGATTAGAGGATATAATTTGCCCACTAGTTGAGATATGAATTTCACTATTGTAAATGATGCTACATACTGTAAAAGTCATATGCCCAACACACTAGTTTTCGGTTCTTTATCTATTTGAATTTAAGAATTTTACTTACATCAAAGTATACGGGTCATACATACATAGCCTATCATCCACTCAAGATTAAGGTATGACACATTATGAATGTCACAAGTAAATAAATCCATAAATGGATTCAGGATCTATTGTACTTAGGTCCTATCCGATGTATTGTTAATCCAATCAATCATATCTATGTCTCTGTCTTTTGGGAGTCATCCACTCCGATGCTTAAGACAAAACGTCTCCCTAATTGTATTTGATAGAAGGCATATAGTATTTCAATCGGTTTGCTCATTTTCGATTAAACTAAAAACATATTTAGATTCATCTATTAATAGAAACTATCTTTTCGTATTACGATCTAATCGTATAATACCGCTTGATATTAATTAAACATTAGATAATCAAAAAATTAATATTTGTTTCCATTTTGCTTTACGTGCAAAAGCATTAGGACAATACACAAAAGGTATTATTAAATCAATTTATTTAAAATATATAAGCATGCAAAATAAATTTACTACACTTAAAACATGAAATTAAACACACTTAACTTAAAACGAGGCAGGTTGTGATCCCGAGGTGCTAGGTGCCTTGATGTTATTGATGATCGGTGGTGATTACATCAATTGATTTATCATGGTAGGCCTAGGCCTATATCTAATTTTTAGGGGGGACGGTTGGATAGATGATTAATTATTTGAAATGGAATTAGTGTTTGACGGTTGGTGTCATAAATTATGGTTTAGTAGGGCCTTTACATGGTTTACGTGCAAGTGTGTTTGGATCGAGAGGCTTCTAAGGAGTTGTAACATCGTGGTCAAGCGAGAAGTTTGCACATTCAATGCTTTGAGATGTTGTATGTAAAGGGTTTTTTCCTGAGGCGTGGTGCTTGCTTTGAGGAGTGGGCCTAGTTCTCGAGGTGTGGTGTTTCAGTGTATTTTCTGAGATGTTGATCTTGATTCTTGAGGAGTTGTACCCGGAGGGTTATGGGATTAGTCTGGAAGGAGGTTATTAAGTGACCTTCCTCTAGATGTTGCCACATGTTGACTAAGTTTAAGTTGTTTTTGTTGGGATTTTTGAATTTGAATCGTCTTGGCTTTGGTGCATGTAATTATTTATCGCATGAACTTGTATTGATTGCAATAGGGTACAACTCAATCTTGGGAAACAACGGTGTCTTTCCATTGCACTATGTTGTTCTGTAGGACACATGTCTGTTGTTTGATGGTTGTACTTCAATGCTTGTTCTAGAACCTTTTATGGTTGAAAAGACTTCTACGAGGTTTTCTTTTTTTTTTTGTACCCAAGGATGTTTTATTAGAATTGAAGCGTTTCGAAGACAAATTCTTGTTTCTGATCTCTTTAGTTCAACTCGTGTGTCTTTCTTTCGATTGACAGTCCTTTATTTATTTAAAGGCAGTCGAACCAATCCAAAAACATGAGACACACCCCATTACCAAAGGACAATCACCCATTTCTCTACTACCAAAACCTTCTCGATTTTGGAGGCCTAAGGACAATTTGTAAAACAAAAAAGAAAAATCCAAAGTTGGCCATTGAAACCGAAGGAAAAATATGCAAAACAGAAAAACCCTAGATGAGAAGGATACACAACTTTTTTATTTTCATAAGTTTGAAAGGGTTCAAATTTTCTTTTTCGAAGATCCCAATTATTAAAGTTCTGTGCTTGGTAGAGAGAAGCCCTAATTTAATTTTCAAGCCAATCTGATAATTAGAGATGGAGATTAAAAGGGTAAGGTTGAACTTCATTATTAATTTTTTTATCTCTACAATTAAAAGAACACGATTACTATTATTTATTACACTAAAAAAGAAATTTAGAAATCATTATTTATCTTATTTTTATTTTTAAAATATATATTTAGTACTTAATAACTTCGTTTTTCAAATTATAAAGGTTTGCTTTTATATCAAAAAGTAAGGTTAGGGTAGACATCATCATGGATGGTTCGGTCTGAAGGCCTATTTGAAAAATAAGAAGGTTAAAATAAAGATATAGATTCGAAAAATGGGTTTGAAAAAAAATTGTTTTTTAAATAGATCGGATCTTAGATAAGTTTTTTAGTCCAGGCTCGGCTCTAATTTACAAAAAAAACTAATATTGTTTTCATTGTTTTAGTGTATTTTTGCCATTATTTTGCTGCTATTTCACTATTATATTGCTATTATTATATTGTTATTATTTGGATATTGTATACCTTTTATTTTATTGTTAATTTTACTACTATTTTAGAGATATTTGCTTGTTAAGTTGTACTTATATTAGTGTTTTTTAAGCATAAATATTAAATATATATTTTTAAATTTATTTTTAATTTGTTGAGAAATATTTATTTTAATATTTTTAGTGTATTTGATGTATTATATTTTTAAAATTTGTTTTATATAATGATAATATAAAAAAATTTAATACGAGCTGGCTGGGACAAGTTTGGGTAAAATTTTAAATCCATTTTTTTGGTTGAGTTTGGACCTAGAAAACAAACCTAAAATTATGTTAAGACCCGACCCGACCCGACCTATGATCACCTCTAATTTTAAGTTATTTTTATATTATCTATATTATTACTTAATTAATTAACATAATTCACCTATCAATTGAATTTCAATTCAATTTAAAAATTATCAAAAACTCATTTCTTCTAAAAAGTAATATGCATTACTATAAGAGTAATTTTATCTTTTTATATTTTATGCAAAATAGAAAAAATAAACATAATGAGATTTAAACATAAGGTAGCATAATCATTAATATCTTAAGTTTATCATATTAAGTAAAACCTTATTTATTTTTTGATTAAATATAAAATTAATATATGAACTTATCCATTTTTCCATATTCATATTTATGTGATACTTATAGTTTTTTTTTTTTTAAATTGATATCAATTTTTTTCCTGTCCGCTATATTAACACTCGAGACTAATGATATTAATTTTTTATTGACGTGATAATGCTGATCAATGCATGCGACCACATGACGTCCTCTTATACATTTTTGTTTTTATTTTTATTTTATTTCCCCTTCCATTCTCTTCCCTTTTTCTTTTATTATCTTATATTTCTTTCTTTTTCTAGGCTTGGTTCTACACTTCTTCTTTCTTTCCTTTTTCAAAATCCCATTTACTTTTTTTTGAATGAAAAGTTTGGAAAAATAAAAAACCAACCTGAGTGATCAGAAGGGTCATATCAGAAAATGAAAGGAAAAGAACCTAAAACAAATGTGCTTAATCAAAACGAAAAGAATACCCGTCCCAAGAAAGTGAAAAATTAAAGTTCTGACGGTTTTTATTGAAAGCAGATGGGGGAGGCTCTTCAAGAAAGATTTTCTTGTATCTCTTCTCTTTTCTTTCCAAAGATTGCTTAGTCTGGTTCATATGCCCATAATGTTTCCCCATTTCGTTCATCGGCCCAGGGGAGACTTATAATATCTTGAAGAATTCCAAGTTCCTCAAAAGATCTCTTGGCTAAATTGTGAGCAATTTCGTTTGCCGAACGAGGAATATGTACGAACTCTACGAGGGGGATTTGATTTGCAGTGGTTTTAATGTCGTGCATGTAAGCTCAAAGCTCTGATCTATCGGGATTGGGACTTTTTGCATTTCCTTACGACAGTAAGTGAATCTCCTTCAACTATAATATCGTTCCAATTCATCTCTAGCCTTAATTTTATAGCTCTCTGATCGGGAATAGAGGATCCTGCCTTCACTGTTACGGGTTACTATTTCGGTGGCTGATCTGGCCAATGAGCAGTCATATGCACTGTCGAAGTTTATTTTAATCCTATTTATGGGGGGTTTCAACCATTGCTCTCTTTTGACAGACGAGGCAGAGGTAAGCGCTTCCAACCTATCAAGCTCTGCTATATATTTTGTTACAAAAAGTGTAATTTCCTTACCTGTTTCCATTTTTTTTGTATGAACAAATTGATTTCTGGCACCCCAAATACCCAAAGGGCACAAACAAAGATACGCCTCAAGTTTGGGGGGCACTATTGTATAGCCCAGGTTAGCCATTGTTTGAAATCCTTTATATCACTATTTGTAATTCAACCAAATTGAAGATCTGACCATGCTCCTACTGAATTTGAACAGGCTCTAAATACATGATTTATGGTTTCAACATCTACTAAACATCGAGGACAAACGGTGGTGGCTAAAATTTTCCTATGGTTTAGGTTTACGTACGTAGGAATAAAATTCCAAGATATTCTCCAAGCTGTAATTTTTATTTTACCTGGTAAATTTTGTGCCCATATCTGTTTATTGAAAGTTGTGTGTTCAGCTTGTAAATCATAGTCAGTAAGGTCTTGATTAGAATTTTGTAAAATCCTGTATGCACTTCAAACTGAGAATTCCCCAGTGGGTTCACCCATCCATACTAGCTGGTCATTAAGAGCAGATGCAGCTTGAGGGATACGTAAAATTCGCTCAGCGTTTGGCGAGAAGGTATGATTTATTAGATTCTCATTCCAGCTATGGGTATTAACTTCGAGCAAATCTGCCACAGTAGATAATTGACCACCATTATAAAAAGAAGATACCGGGAACCCATGCCTCGTTAATTGCTACACTCACACCTGAGCCAATTCTCCAACATAACCCCTGTTTTAAAAGATTTTTAGCCGCCGCCCAAAGGCTTTTCCAAGTAAACAAGGGATTGTTTCCTAGAGGCGCTTCCATTAACTCACAATGTAAGAAGTATTTGGCTTTTAGGACTTTGGAAAGTAGAGAATTTGGGGATGAAAGGATTCTCCATCCTTGTTTTGCTAGAAGAGAAGCATTAAATTGCCTCATATTTTTAAAACCAATCCCTCATTGCTCTTTAGCCAAAGACAAGTGGTTCCAAGTACACCAATGGATGCCTCGTCTTCCTTTATCTTTTTGCCACCAAAATCCTGCCATTAATTGCTCAATTTCTTTGCACAATAATTTCGGAAATAGAAAACAGGACATTACGTAAGTTGGTATAGCTTGCAGCACAGATTTAATAAATATTTCCTTGCCTGCCTACGAAAGTAGACAAATACTCCAGCCCTCAATTCTAGTCCTTATTCGATCTTTGTAAATTTGAAACGAGGCCCCTTTTTTTTCCTGCAAAATTCGGCAACCCAAGATATTTTTCGGAATTGGTAGAAATTCGCATACCCATAAAGTTTGCGATTTGCACCTTATCCCTCTCTATCGTGTTTGAGCTGAAGATTAATGTAGATTTTTCAAAATTTATGCACTGTTTTGAGCAAGAATCGTAGGATATGAGAATATATTTAATGTTGTTGGCACCTTCCAAAGAGGCTTCACCAAAGACAATACTTTCATCGGCAAATAGTAAGTGCGATATTTAAGGTCCGCGCCTATTGGCTTTTGCTCCTTTTAATCTATGGTCTCTCATAGCCAAACAAAGTAAAGTCAAAAGACCCTCGCTACAAATTTTGAATAATAGAAGGCTGAGAGGGTCACCTTGGCCACGTCCTCGAGAGGGTTGAAAAACAATACCTCTATTACTGTTTACATTAATTGAATAAGAAATCGTAGATATGCATCTAATGAAAAGTCTTACCTAATTGTTGTCAAAGCTCATATGTAACATTAAGGTTTCTAGGAATCCAATTCTACTTTATCAAAACCCTTACTCATATCTAATTTAAGGGCCATGAATAATTTTTTATCGTATCTTTTCTGTCTTAACGTATGAAGTAATTCATAGCTATTAGAATGTTGTTGGATATTAATCTATTAGGGATAAAGGCGGATTGGGCTTCATCAATGATTTCACCTATAACTTTTTGCAACCGATTTGCTAGAACTTTGGCTATGGTTTTATATAGGACAGTACATAAACTAATAGGACGAAAATTAGCCATAGAAGATGGGTTCTGACCTTTTGGAATGAGGACTATGTCTGTTTCGTTAATAGCTTCAAGATTGTTTCCCTCATTCAATATTCCTAGACAAAATTGCGTAACCTCGTCTTCAATAATATGCTAGTATTTTTGGAAGAAAAGGGCTGGATATCCATCTTTACTCGGGGCTTTAGTTGGTCCCATATTTTTTAAAGCCAAAATAATTTCCTCTTCTTTGAAACCTGCAGACAACATAAAATTCATAGAGGAGTCCACACGTTTTTCAATTCCTGTTAGTAAATATGACATACCGCTTATCCCTTTTGTTGTAAAAAGCTTTTGAAAGAAACTAGTAGCCACTGCCTCTAGGTTTTCTCCCCACTGACTTCTACATCATCATCACTCATTAAATGCTTGATCAGATTGTTTTTCCTCTTGGCCGTGGCGTTTCTATGAAAAAAATTCATATTACAGTCTCCGAATTTTAGCCAATTTGCCCTTGCTCTTTGTTCCCAATAGGACTCATCTTTGTCTATTTCCAAATTCAATTGTATTTTTGTCTCCATGATTTCAAGCAATGTTTCATCATCCCCAATCATTGAATTTAATTCTTCCAATCTATTCGTAAGTGTAGACTTTTTATTTGAACATTGTTCACGTACCTTCTTATCCCAAATTATCAGCCCGTTGCTTAAAAACTGAAGTTTCTCTAAGAGGGAACCTGAAGCCTTTGCCCATAAGAGTTTTACTTCGGATTCAAAGGAACTCTCCAAAGTCCATCATGATTTGAATTTAAATTTCGACCCTTTTTTTACGTGAGTTGAATTGGCATGTATTTATGAGCAAAGGACAATGGTCCGAGATAGAATGAGGAAGATGACTTACTTTTGTAATCGGGAATAATGAGATCCACTCGTCATTTGCCACACCCTTGTTTAGTCTTTCTCGAATGTTATTGCTCTGAAAGTTCCCTCTTTCCCAAGTGTACCAAGGGCCTTGATATCCTATATCCGACAAGAGCAATAATCTAAAACCGTTCTAAATTCTTCAATCTTCCTTTTGCTTCTTGGGAGCCCTCCTCTTTTTTCATAATACTATGATATTTCGTTAAAATCCCCGCATACTAACCAAGGAGAATGTTGATTTTCGCTAATTCTTCTCAATACATTCCATGCCTCTTCTATATGGTTAGGAGATGGGCTACTATAGAAACCTGTGAATCATTACTCTATAAGGTTGTTCGACTTACAAACATCCACTTCAATGTGATTTTTAGATAGGCAATGCAAAAAGACTGCAATATCTTCTTTCCAAGCTAAGCAAAGCCCTCCACTTGAACCGATTGAACTAACTTCTATCCCGAATAAGAATCCACATCTTTTTCTGACTTGTTCCATTTTTCGTTTTTCAAGTTTGGTTTCTATTAAAAAACCATTTGCGGTTTATATAACTTCAACGTGTGTCGAAGTCTTCAAACTGCCCGTGGACTCCTTAATCCACGAACGTTCCAACTTAGGGTTTTTATTGTGTTCGATTGGCATGCCCAAAGGCAGCTGCCAATCCTAAGTTGTGGTAATTGTAGCCTGTTTCCATATTAGTAGTCTCACCTAGTTGTGGAAGTTCATTGTTTGAATCATGAATTGTAAGACGAATTTTCTTATCATTGTGTCTTTCCTCAATTATTTGCTCTGAGTTACTAGAGGGAATTGAATCAGAGCTATGTTTGCCTAATGTCGAATTGAAAATTACTTGAGGCTCTGTATGGGCCCGAGCCGATCTCTTCCAGCAGGATCTTCTATTATTCTTATGGCTATTTGATGTTCCCAAATCAACTGCAATAAGTGGAGTTTGGATTCTTGACTTCAATGGACTGTCTTTATGCCAAGAGGAATTGAATTGTAAATTGTCATCCATAGGAATTAGAGTTTGATTCGAATTGCTTTGTAAGAGCAATTTTGATGAGTCAAAATTAATCTGAGACTCATATTATTTACCTCACCGTATTTTTCGGCTTCGAAATAATAGCATTAAAGGTAGAGGTATTTTGGGAATAGGAAACCAAGATGGAGCTGGATTTGTCTTCATTCTCACCGCTAGCTTGGAACATTGTTTGCATGGTTGCCACATCATCAACTGGGGATTCTGTGATTTGCGTTTGCTCGATCGTCTTTTAACCTGTGTATCTGCTTTGCCTTTTCGATTTTTCCAAGACTTTCCCAAGCATAAAATTTTCACGGCCTACTAAACTAGATTCAACTCTTAAAGCTGATGAAAATTGAAATTCTTCCTCTATGGTGTTGTTGTTTGAGACAGTGAAGACTTCGCAGGCTTTAAAATTATAACCTATTCTACCATATTTAAAACAATACCCATGTAGATTTTAGTATTTGAAGGGCACTCATGCTTTATCACTGTCATTTGTATCGACAAAAATTCCTCGTCGTAGAGGTGTTTGAACATCTAGAGAGACTCGTAACCGACAATAATCGTCCTTAATCTCTATCCACAAAACTCCTCCAAAAGTTGAACCAATCGCATGAAGGAGGTCTTTTTTGTCACATTCAGGAGGGCATTTGTTGATTTTCATCTAGAATGGCGAATTTGTAAGCTTTTCTTTCATTCTTTCTGTGGGGGCTAAAAGTCGTTCGAACAAGACAAGTTGTTTATGAAAGAGCCATGGACACCCTTCAAATATACCCTCTAGATCATCTTCTTCATCGAATGAGATTAAAAATAAATTTTATCCCATCGATTGAATTTCAAACTTTTTCTGAGTTTTCCATAAACTTCTTATATGTGCTCGAAAGCTGTCAGGATTATAGAGTTTCTTAGTCCAAACCAAACATATTAACGAAGGATTCTTTTTCGGCGAGATCGTTGAACTCGTGACTGTTAACTTTCTAAGTTCTTTTGCCTCTCCTTACAATCTTCATCACTGAAGCAGAAGATGAAGGAACCCTAATTTCTCTAATCCATTTCATTGCTTCATTTCCCCTTCATCCTAATCCTACAAAAACCCAAAAAACCCAAGCTTTAAATCCCCTTCTCCACTCCTTAACCAATGCAAACACAAAAAAATGTACCCTAAGATCCCAAAAAGCAAATCAGTACTTATCTCTTTCCCAAACAACAAGCAAATAATACAATATCCTAAAATTACTAAGAACCTTAAAATTTTCTCCCCATTTCTTCTTCGCATTGTTGATTTTTTTTCATCCTTTAAATTTTCTCCATTGAAGTCGTTCAAAAACCCAAGCCCTCCTTCACCTACAGTAACTAAAATTTGAATGACCAGATCCAACGATTGAGTTAAGATCCTGAGATTCGAAGCCAAAATTGAGATCAACTCGAGTGCGAGCTTAGTCAATCTGTTAGACCCATTTCTTCTTTTGCTTCTTGCAAAAATAATTGGTTTTTGGAACTGGGTTTTGGGTGAAAGCAAAGGAGAAACGGTGAAAATGGGAGATTTCCTTCAACAATTGAAAGTTTGAAGAGAAATAGTTGATTCAAGAAATGGGTTTAAGGAAATATTGGGTTTAAGAAAAATTGAGAATACGTTTTTCTCAGTGAAGAGGTTTATTGGAAGGAAGATGTTGGAAGTAGACAGAGAAGCCAAACAAGTTTCTTACAAGGTTATCAGAGATGAAAATCGAAAACCCCAATCGAATACTCAATAAGATTGAAGAAGATTGAAGACTGAAATAAAAATCCAGGAGCCATATCTTTTTAAAGTCTTTCCAGGTCTAAAAAAATTGATCCAGACCCATTTCAGAAAAGCAAATGAAAACTTCTAGAGTGATAAAGAACCCAAAGTGAAAAGGAAATTTTGATGGTGATTGGATGGTGAAAAAGGAAAATTTTTAGAAGGTTTTGAAGGAAAAAAAGAAAAGAAAAAGAAAAACCGAAACAAATAGAAGAGAGGTAGAAAACGACGAGGTCAGGTAGAGATGATGAAAGGAAAAAAGGAAAAAAAAAATGAAATGAAAAAAGTTGCTACCGCCAAAGAGGTAAAAAAAGACGAGTAAGGAAATTTCGGAGGGAAAAAAATAAATTAAATAGTTTTTAAAAATATAAAATGGAAAATAATTAGAGCGGAACAACTTTTCACGCTAAAGAGAGCGACATGTGATAATACGCGAGTGGCCAGCATCGCTATGTCAGTAAAAAAAGAGTCTGGATACAAATTTGAGAGAAAAAAACAATAAATATCAATACAAAATAAGTGAATAAATTCAAGTTTTTTACTCAAATATTACAAAAAAAAATATTAATGACCAAAATTATATATCCAAATTATTATTTATCAAAATGGTATGTTTAGTTAAGTGGAGGGACTCTAAGTGGCGGCACTAAGGGGTATTTTTGACACGTGTTTTTTTTAAAATTTTTTTTAATTATTTTTATATATTTAAAAATAAAAAAAATATTATTTTATTAGTGGGGAGACTTAAAGTGGCGGCACTCAGGGTTTTTTTTTCAGAAAAATACGACAAAAAAATACCTAACATCCAGTGGAGGAACACGAAGTGACGGCACCAATGGAGGGTTTTTAAGTGGCGGCACTAAGGGTGTTTTGCCACTTGACCGCATCCCATTGTGTTGTGTGTGTGTGTTTGTGTGGGTTTTTTAAGAGGGAAAAATTAATTTGAATGGTTGTGAATTTTTGGTAGGTGATAAAAATTAAATAAAATAATTTTTTTTGTTATAAAATAGGTGGGGAGGGGGGGACCAACGAAAATTGAAGGAAAAAAGAAAGAAAAAAGAGAAAAAAAAAAAAAAGAAAAAGGAAGAAGGAGAAGAAGGGGAAAAAGGAGAACGAAAAAAAAAGGTAATGTGTTTATTTTTAAATTTAATTTTAAAATATTTTAATTTGTTAATTAGTAGTAGTAATGTGATTGATTTGTTATTATAATTTTATTTGTTTAATAGGTTGATTAAAATAGTAAATTAAGAGGAGTGGAAGAAAGATAAGTTTAATTAATATTTTAAGTATGGTTAATTTTGAAATATTTTAATTTGTTAGTTTATTTGATTATTTTAAGTTTTTTTGTTTTCTTTAATTTAATTTTTAATTGATTTTTTATTTAATATTGTTATAGTTGGTGAGTAAATTAAGAGGAGAAGAAGAAATGTAAGTTTGGTTATTATGTTATTATTAATTTACTTTAATTTAATTTTGTTAGTTAGTAATTTTATTTTGTTGTTAGTAGTAGTAAGTAAAAAATATTGTTCATATTTATTGATTTAAAATTTAATAATGTTTAAATTTTGTTAGTTAGTAACTTTATTATACAAGTCATAAGATTATTTAATAAAATGTGAAAGAAAACTATTACAAGTGTTTAATAAAATAAACAATAATCCATTTTTAAGTTATAATTAAAATTAGTTACAAGTATGAAATTAAAAATATTATTATTTTATAAAAATAAGAGAGTTTTAATAATTCACAAAAAGTTAAACCTAGCTAATTAATTACCAAAATATAATATAAAAAATAATTAATTATCAAAATAATATCCCCATCATATTATTTACCAAAATTTAATATAAAAAATAATTAATTATGAAAATAATATCCCCATCATATTATTTACCAAAATAATGGTGTGTGGATACTATTTTGGTTTATAAATATATATTTTGTACAATTTTAGTAAATAACACATTTTGGTATTTAATTATTATTTTTGTATTATATTGGTAAACTTATGTATCGAACTAACTGATAAATTTTTTCAAGTTGCAGAGTGACTTCATTAATTAACTCGGAATGTCCTCACATAGCGAAATCGGTGAATGCGGATACACACCAAGCCATTATAAATATAAAAAGAATTATTATTCGTTCATTATGTCATTCACGATATTATTATTTGTTTACAAAATTAATTTTGGTTATACTAACTATTTTTGTAAATTAACAGGAACAGCTCACGTATCGTTCATTGAGGGGTTGTGTACAGGGCCTTAAATTTGCACGGGGCCTTAAATTTCCCCCTCATGAACGTCTGCTTCCGTACTTGCGGGATGCCGAATTTGGATTAGCGGCATTGATCCAAAATTTTGAGTTAAGATATGATTTAATCAATGCATTGGTGGAGCGTTGGCGCCCGGAAACCCACACATTTCATCTGCCTTGTCAAGAGTGCACTGTGACATTGGAGGATGTTGCGGTCCAAGAAGGGCTACCAATCAATTGTGTACTAGTCACTGATATTAGTTCGTTTCAAGAGCCGGCAACGATGTGCATCCAGTTACTAGGTCGCTCACCTAGTAATAACAATGACTTCACGTCGTTGTTATTTACATGGTTGAAGAGCAATTTTCAGCACTTACTTGAACACGCAACTAAAATGGAGGTTTCTTGGGCCGTTCGAGCCTATATTTTGCTAATGATAAGGGGCATACTCATGCCGGACACAAATAACAATAAGATCCACTTGATGTATTTGCCCTTACTAAGAGATTTGTGAAAGATTCATGAATATAGTTAGGGATCTGCGGTGCTTGCCATGCTATATTGAGAACTTTGTCGCACCACAAACCCTTCTTCCCGGGATATAGATGGATGCCTAGTGCTATTGCAATCTTGGGCACTATATCAGATGCCATTCTTGGCATCCGTTAGGCACAAAACATTGTTTTTCCGCTCGTTAACAGGTGATTACCATATACCCTAAATTTTAATTATTTGACATATTTTATTAATTATATTATTCTAACAAGTTATTTTTTGTTTTCTTAGATGAAAAAAAAAATCGGAGATCGGGAGGCAGCATATAGTTCTCATGTATCGTTTGATGCTAGAGTAATATGCCGGGGAAGGGGTATGTTATTTATTAACATGTTAAATTATATTACTTGACTCGTGTTAATATGGTTGCATGTTACTAAATTATATTACTTTACTCTTATTAATATATTGACATGTTATTAATTGTGCAGTTCATCTGGACCCCATATATATAGCCAAAAATTACCACTGTTATTCCCGCCTCGACATTCCTCCATTCTGACCAATGGTGCATTAACGCACCGATAATTAATTTTCAAACAGTGGAGTGGTATGCCGAGGATTGAGTACTCCGACAGTTTGGTTGTAAACAGCCTATCCAGCAGCCGCTATTCTAATTAGGATCTATCCATGGGATGGATAAGAAGGGGAAATCAAATTGTGATTGGGGGAGTGTGCATGAACAATATGTTTATGTGTGGAACAACCGAATGATGCGAGTACCTCCGATGGAGTACACTCCGGATTTACAACCATCGGTGCAGTACATGCAGTGGTTCATTGAGGTTGGGAAACCATATTTACTTGGTGCTTCATTGACGATAATTCCCCCATACATGTCTCGACAATATCGCCCCTATCATGTAGCTCTTGCCCCAGGCCACAGCCAGTGCCAGAGCAACAAGAAGAGGAGGATGAAGAGGCATTGGATAACAATGATTCTTATCGTCCTGATTTTGCGGGATCATCACATATGCATAGCTCATCAAGCCAAGGATATCAGCCTCAGTTTGACGAGCCACCGCAATACTCAAGCCAAGGATACGGACCACCTCAATACTCAAGGGAAGGATATCAGGCTGAGTTTGACAAGCCATCGCGATACTCTATTCCTCTCGGGCAATACTCTACTCCTCTAGGGCAAATGGACCCTAATGATGACGATGAACTTGACGAGCAACCTCGACGTAAACGCCGGCCACCACAAAGATATACCCCGAGAATCACACCATTTAATCATGGATACTAGGGTTGTATCTAATAGTGTTTAAATTTGACTGTTGATGAATTATAATGATGAATTTTTTCTCCATAATGTACATATATTTTAACCTATTTGATCATTTATTTAAATTTCATAACATTAAACCCTAAAACCTAAATTATAAACCCTAGACTTAAAACCCTAAACCGTAAAGTTAGAAGGCTTAGAGACTTAAAGCGTAATTTTACCGTTTTTATTAAGTGAGATATATTTGAAGAAAAGTGTAGAGAATTTGAGAGATGAAAAATTGGAAGATAGATAATTTTTAGTGAAGAAAGGTCGAAACTGTCAGGCAACAGAGAAGGGGTAAATTGAAAGAATTTACTGTATAAATTGGCTAATATAAAAATTCTGAAATTTTTATGGTAAAAAGATATTTGAGTCTAATTTCAGAAACATAAAATGGATTATAATTTTGAATTCTTTACCTTAAGATATAAATAATTTAGTAACTGTGACGCAAGTGAACAACTTTGAAAATTAATGTAAAAATAAAAGTAAGAGGTATATGATGATGAACCGGGTTTAGGCCCTACTCGATCCGGATGACTGACCAATATGATAGGTTCGTTGAGGGCCATTACGTCGAGTATGCCCAGCTATCCTACACAGTCCACACAGCTTGCCGCCGTCTATTTTCTCCATAATGTCCATTTCGTTACGAATTCTGGTAATATGGGGACGACCTTTCGGATTCCTTCGTAAACCTTTGTTCGGGATAAGCTCGAAAGTCGTCGAAAGTACCTCCCATGTGGACAAGTCAAGCAGGACGGGGAACTTATTTTCCCAAATACGTAACGTATGCTGGAGAGTGTAAACGGGGTCGATGAACTGTTCAACATTGAGCGACACTTTATCACAAGCTGCAACGACATATGCAGAGGGATAACGAAGTGTATTGAATCTCCTGCAATCGCAATGTCTGTTTTGGAGATCAACCCCGTATGACCTAGGTGGGATACCAGGTCGATGCCCAATGGTCTCAGTACCTTGAAATCGTTGACACTGTCGTGAATATATTTCAACGTTCATCGTTCTCGCACTCTGATGGTTTGCATCCATTACATTCCTGACAACTTCGAAAAACACGTGACCGGCGTTTATTTGATTGATTTGTCGCATCTCCATTACTGGCATCAAGGTAGCTAGCCTATAGAACGTAGCGGAGAACACGAATGAAATCAGAAGATGTCATATTCTCTTGAACACGCCGTTAATCGATTCTTCCAGGTTGGTCGTCATTTGACCATATCGATACCCCTCATCAAAACTTTGAGACCATTGTCACGGCTCCATGGTACCCAACGACTCGCGTAGAGGCTTGTTCGTTTGACCTTCCATGTCACGCTCAAGTCTGGTCATTCTGTGCCAGAATCGATGTGGCTCTAGCTCGTACACTGTAGGAATATTAAGAAAACATAAGTTACAGTCTAAAATTAAAACCTTAAAAATATAATTTGGAACTTAATTTTTTTACCCATTTTCATAAGTTGTCTCCGCCAGTCTGCATTCTTATATTCTCGTTGGAAGTTAGTCGTAATGTGTCGGCTGTAGTAAACCGATTTCCATGGTACACCAGTACGCCTAATGGCCGCAATAATACCCTTCCCTCTATCAGAGGTGATGTAAATATTGTCGTTATGAATCACATGCCTCCGCAGATTTCTCAAAAAGAATTTCCAAGATTCCATGTCTTCTTTGTCCACAGTAGCGAATGCTATTGGGAGCACGTTTTGATTCCCGTCTTGAGCCACCGCAATTAGTAGGATCTGCATATATTTCCCGTACAGCCACGTTCCATCTACCTGGAAAAATGACTTGTAGTGAGGAAATGCTCAAACGCAGGGATCAAACGTCCAAAATATATACTGAAAAATTCTTCTTCCCGGTTGTATGTTGTTATCTGAGCCATAATAAGGTCGTGTCACCAACTCAATCGCAGTCCCTAGCACGTACTGTCACATTGCGGCTATCCATCATTGCAACTCATTATATGATGCATCCCAATCACCGAACAATTATTCCATTACCATTTGTTTTGCAATCCATGCTTTTCGATATGAAACCCGATAATGAAATCGTGATTGCATGTCCACAATCAATGTAGAAACCTTGATGGTAGGGTCGTCCTTAACCATTGGGATGATATGTGTGCAAATGATTCTGGAATCAAGTTTCCGGTGATCTTCTGACAAACGTGTTGAACTGCATATGTGAGACCCATCAATTTTTCTTATCTTCCACATCTGTGACTTCTGGATAAATGCAGCTCGCACCCGCCACTTGTAACCTTCCGTCGACTTCCAGCACTCCCTAATATACAATGTCGGTTTAGACACTGCGACTTTGTAATCTATCGACACATTCATGCTATATCGCTTAATAGCAAATATGCACTCTTCCTTTGATTCAAATTTTTGGCCCACAAACAACTCTTTACAATCTGCTACTACGGCCAATCGGTGAGCAGATACTATTTCAGGATATTCCGCGAACTCGGCATGTGTCGCATCGGGGTTTATAAGCGACAGGTGTGCCCCAGGAGGATTATTGTGTAACTGGATTTCCGATTGGATTTTCATCGTCATTCGCCCTTTCATCGTCAATATCATCTGGGACCTCATCCACATCCGGATCACTATCAATATTGACTTAATTATCAGAAAGAATACTACTATCATATCCACCATCTTGATCTGCATCATTCTCGGGCGCAGCAGCATTAAGATCAATGTCTAGCCCACGTACGATTGATTGACTTTCAATGTACGATACTGGAACCACCATACACGGAGTTGAATCTTCATTTTCTAATAGAGTTGGATCTTCATTTTGTATAGGTTCCACATCAACTAACTCAGCAAACAAATGAACCGGTGCATTTGGGTCACTTTGATTCGAACAATAAAGAGCGATCATTGTCTCCACGTCTTCATCGTCTACAAGTTCCATCTCGGTGAATTTGATGGGATCTATCGAAACTGGAAACTTGTAGAAAAGTTTCGAGATTCTTCTCCCACAACGTCTAAAAATTTTTGCACTAATCCTTGCTTTCATATAATCAACCGAGATATTTCGACGGAATCTCATTCCTATTTGTTCCCGACAATCAAATATACTTTCAACCGATGTTCTCAAAATTACTCCATCAAAATAAATGCATACAAAAAATTGATTATCCATCTTCAATAAATATGTTAAAAATTAAATAAAATTTAATAAATAAAATACGATTTTAAAAAGATATCATACTGAAATAAATTTAAAAATAAACACATTACCTTTCTTTCCTTCTTCTTTTTTTCCTTCCTCTCCTTCTTCCTTTCTTTCTTTCTTTTCTTTCTTTCTTTCCCGTTTATTTGCTCCCCCTCTTTCCTATTTTATAACAAAAATTTTATTTCATTTAATTTTTATCACAAACCCTAAAAATTTTCAACCACCCAAATTAATTTTCACAATTAAAATAAAATAAACACACATACACGACAAAATGGGGTGCTGCCAAGTGGCAAAACACCCCTTAGTGCCGCCACTTAAAAACCCTCCATTGGTGCCGCCACTTCGTGTTCCTCCACTGGGTGTCAGGTATTTTTTTCTCGTATTTTTTTGGAAAAAAACCCTGAGTGCCGCCACTTTAAGTCCCTCCACTAATAAGATAATATTTTTTTATTTTTAAATATATCAAAAAAATAAAAAAAATTAAAAAAAACATGTGTCAGAAATACCCCTTAGTACCGCCATTTAGAATCCCTCCACTTAAGTAAACATACCATTTTGGTAAATAATAATTTGGGATACCATTTTGGTCATTAATAAATTTTTTTTGTAATATATAGGTAAAGAAAACCCGAATAAATTCAGACATTAATTTTATATTTATTATTTTATTTTTTACATTAATTTTTATAAATATTTTTATTACAAAATTTTTTCACCTTTATATTTACGTTATTAATAGAAAACACGAAATAAGTGCACTGACATTAATAAATCTAAAAATATTAGAACTTTTCACCTCCAAAAAAAGAAATTAGACTTTTTCAAACCACTTATATATGGTTTTACTTGGAAATTCTTACAGTAGAAGAAGGGAAGTAAGTGATGATAGAGACTGAGATTTCAAGCGGTGGCGTCACTAAGATTAATTCAAGAGCAGAACATTGGTAATTGCAAATAAATTAGTTTCTTTGGGCAGTTAGCCTGATCTATACATGGATTTTGCAACAATTTTGGGGCTTCTACAGATTACAAAACTTAGTTGATAATATACAAAATTAAGCATGTTTGTATATTCATGTCATATTTAAGTTTCATTTTTATATCATCTTCGGACTAAAAGCTGATAATGGTTGGTTAACCTTAATAAATATTCATTGCATCTAATTTCATAAAGGTATTTATACAACACTCAACAGAGGCATTACAATGATCTACTGATACAAGCATCCCCATACACATCTTTCCATCTCCTTGCTGATTTGGTAAAAAGGTGCATGTATGATGACCATCGATGTTTCTCCAACATTTTCATGGCTGTTAGGGTTCCCCCTCATAGTGTCTCACTTGGGGGTGAAAGCCTGAAATGGAGAATGACAAACAACAGTTAGATTAAACTCTACAAAACAACCAAATATATGATCAAAACCAGGAGCTGAACTTACAGCAAAAATGGTGGCATGACCAGGATCGGCAAGGTGGGCAAAGAGGTTGTCAATGGGCCCAGTGCCGGTGTAGATATGTTGGAACCATGCACCCATCACTGCCAACATAGCCAACCGGCCATTCTTGATCTCTTTGGTCCTCAGCTCCTTGAGCTTCTCAGGCGAACCAGTTCCCCACCCAAGAGGGTCAAACCACAGGCCACCTGGGTATCCAACATCAGTCCCGGTGAGCTTGTTGTTAGGGAAGATGGGGTCTGTGTTTACACACCCTGGCTTGAGAATGTCAGCCCATCTTCTCCCTTCAGCCCAGCCGATAAAAATAAGCTCAACGATGAAGAGAGTTGTGGTGTCAGTGAAGTATTCCTCTGTTCCAGCTGAGTACCATGATGGAGTGTTTAAAATCCCAATCTTGGTTAAGAACTCTGGGATGAAAATACCAGCTGCTCCCAACATTGCCCATCTGCAGTGCACCAGCTCTGCTTGTACGTTCCATCTCAATGTCTCAGGGTCAGATCCTGTCACAACACCCCCATTCTAAATACTTATTTTTGCCTTTGGTTCAAATGACTGTTTAGGTACTGGTAGGAATTCAACTTACCAAGACCGAGAGGATCGAAACCAAAGTCACCAGGGAGACTGCACCAAAAGGTTTTCAATAAAATGTTAGAATAAGGTTAGAGTAGGAAAGAAGAGGCCAAAACTGGTGGTTTTAAGTGACTGAACCTGCCATCCAACCATGGAGGAGGAGTGCTGCCTGGGAACCAAAGGGGTCTGTCGGGGTCGGCGGCGGCACACACTGGAACTGTTGGTCCAGCAGCTGGTTTTGTGTACTTTCTCACAGATCTAAGTTTCTTCCCTGTAAGGAAAGAAGCCTTTGTTGTCCCCACTACTGATCCAGTCTTCTGGGAACTGTAACAGGTTTACAACATCCATCCAAATATAAAAATTTCACAACAAATAACATGGAAAAAATCGATGGAATCCTAAACTATGACCATTAGTTTATAACTGGTTAACTACAGATTCACCATTTCTAGTACATTTGAAGCAGAAAAGAACTTGCCTAGGGGATGAGATGGCAACAGCTGCAATAGCCGAAGAAGCACAAACAGAGGCCATCTTGGGTCAAATTTTGTGCCTTGAATGAGATTGGGGTTGATCAGTTAATGTATTAAGGGGCTTATCTTAGAAGATAGGAAAACAGATATGGAATCGTCTAATGAGTTGCCATGTGTCGAGCAGAATCTGATATGAAGCCCATTCGTATCCTCTTCTTCTGCTTATTCGGATTAAACCACAAGTTGGTGGTTCACCTTGCATGTGCTGTGTGGCTCACATATCCAAAACCAAAAATATCAATGGCATTGCCTGGCAGCAGGTCAAAGGGCCCCCTGTACACTCCGTCTAATCTTTGTTTATATTTTTAATATCGAATTTGTAAACCATTCTTAACTTTTACTATTGGAGATATTCAAACATTTTGATTTGATGTAAATTAATATATAATTTTTCATTCAATCATATGGATTTAAAATTGTTTTGTATGTAATAAATATTAAATGGTGATACTAAGGATAATTCAAAAGAAATCTCACGTTATTGCACATGGCTAAGAAAGTAAGGAATAAGAGGTTTTTAAGTCCATATACCAAGCAGAAGTCCTTGGTTAAGAGATTTCTCAAGTGTTGATACAAAAAATGTAATAATAATTTGCCAGGTGAGTTTTTCACTTCTGCTCTTTCTTTTATTTGTTTGGTTGTTGGGTATTTTCTGTGGGGTGTCAGTCTTCTTCCTTCTGTACTTGTATCAAAAGTGTCTGTTAAATCTTAAGAATAGATTATGAAATAATGTTTAGGAACTATGTTGTCTAGCAGAAACTTGATACTTAAAAGTTCCACTTAGGAAAGTTGTACACAATTGATTCTGTTTAGGAAAAACTTGGAGTTTAAGAACGTCCATTGTGACCCACCTCTCTTACCTAAGAACTTACATGGTGCACAATATATATATATTTACAATCTTAAGGATATTTTGGATACTGTTCGTATTGTTTTTGTCACTAATAATGATAGTCGATGCTTCAGATGCTACCAACGTTGCTACAATACCAAAATTTTTTAATGTTTCTTATGTCAACTTGGTGGAAAACAACACAAAAACAAGTATGAAAAATTTGTTCTGTTTATGTGAAAACCAAGCCATCATGGACATCAGTGCAAAATTCAAAAGGGCAAATTGTAATAACCTGTTTTTCAGTGGTGTTGAAAACAGTTGTCTCGAGGTTACAACTCCGACGTGTCGACCCGTAAATATTAATTTTTTGTTATGAAATTTAATTGTTTAGATAGTCAATTAAGTAAAAGAAGACTAATCGTAAAAGTTGAAAAAGTTGGGATTTATTAGTTATAATGGTTAAATGGCTACTAAAAGGTTTAGTAAAGGGATTAAAAGGGTAATTAGACCCTAGGTAAAATAAGTAGACGGTTCTAGAGAAACAAATATGAAGAATTTGGTTGTATAACCAAGGGTAATATGGTAAAATAGGAAATAAGCGGTTTTAAAGAAACCAAATTAGAAATAAAACATTTTTGTTTTTTCTTCTTCATCCTCGATACACCATCGAAACCCTAAAAATATAGAGAAACCATCGGTCAAGCTTGAGTCTTTGATTTGGGTGAGTAAATCTTTCTCGTTTTTAGTGATTTTTATACTTTTGAGATTGTATTAACTTAATCTAGTTAACTCAAAGACTAATTTGTAACACTATTAAACATTATAAAAATTGTCATTGATGAGTTGAGACATTCTTGAATGTTTATGCTATAATATGAAGCATTGTTGTTAGATTAAATTATTTTGTGAAGTAATTTTTGATGGTTTTAACGTTTAGATTGATAAAAAGATAAAAGTGCGTCTACTTGTGGTGAAATAACTACAAACAGGGGCTGTAAGGAGACCTTAAATGATTCGGTTAAGCTTAAATACAAAGGAAAATGGCTAATTTGCATGTTTAGGGCTTAGGTACTAAATTGAATAAAAGTGAAAAGTTGAGGGTAATTTTGTAAAATGTAAAAAGGACTTAATTGAATAAAATGATTTAGTTTTTTCTGTTGACTAGTTAATTGAATAAAAATTATTATTTTAGATAAAAAAGGAACTGACGATCGCGAGAAAGAAAAGGTTGTGGAGTAGTCCTTATACTTACGTTGTAACTGCAAATTAGCTTGGTAAGTTCGTATTGTTATTTCTATATTTTAACAATTCATTGCCTACATTTCTCATTGTATTATCAAATTTAAAGTATGCTTAACAATGAAAGAAAATATGAGAAATTAATGAAATAATGAGTTATCGGGCCTTGGGCCAGTGATATAAATTGTCGCGATGGCTGAGGTCCTACATATTTTGTGGATTCTTATCATCTTATGTGAGCAACATCGTGAGTCGGTGAAATTTGAATGGATACCGCGTTCTGATGATACAAACCTCTACGATGGCTGAGATCCTACATACATTGTAAATTCTCATCAGTTTGTCTGAATAACATCGTGAACTGATCAAGATTCTGTAACAAGCTCAAACAAGTGAGATCATGACCTACCGGAATCGAGTAAAGTTTGAGTTATGGTACGATGAAATACTCATCTGATGTGAACTGTGTCTAGTAAGGATTTTGTTATTTATTTCATATAATTGAATTGTTAAGTTTGTTTGGTATGGTTTATCGTTAATCTCGCAAACTTATTAAGCTTTTGTCTTTTGTCTTGTAGATTTCATTTTGTAGACGGGAGATCGGATCGACTCGAGGAATCACACTATCCCGAGGACTCTTTTGGTAGATTTTTGTAAAACACTTGACTTATATGGCATGTAATAGGTAAATGCTAATGTTGTAAAACTTGTGGTTATGTTTGGCATTTTAGTATGTTTTATGTAATAGAATAGTAGGTTTGTGTGACATGCTTGTTCAACTTAAGTAGATTTGAATGGTAGTTCATGGATTGGTAAGTGTCATGTTTGAATTGGGCATGATATGGTAGAAATAGGTTGGTTTATGCGATGGAATGAATGTACATGTGCCTTATGTTATGTTAGGTGTGTGATACATTTGATGAGTTGTAGGTGACTGAAAATGTATGTTTTTGGTTGGCTTTAGGTGTGTTTAAGGTCTTGGGGTGACATGTTATGTAATGATATAAGTACTTGTGAAATTGGATGAGAAACAAGCTAGAATTTGAACATTTTTAGGTTCACAAGACTTAGGACACGATTTGTCACACGGTCGTGTGTCACACACGGGCATGTGCCTTAGGTGTGTTAGGTGCAGGGTTCACACGAGCGTGTGGCCCAAGTCAGTGAGTTACATGGGTAAACACACGGTTGAACACATGGCTGTGTGGCTCTTGTAGGTGAAAATTTTTAGTTTTGCCTGAAATGTCTTGATTTGTTCCAATTTGGTCCTTGATTGTTCGTAAGCTATTTTTAGGGCCTCGAAGGCCCGATTTAAGGCCTGAAAATGTAGACTTTAGTTCATATTGAGTCACATTCTTATTAAAGGAAATTTATTTAATATTCAGAATGTTAATGATATGCGAAAGTCTGATATGTACTGTAACTCTTCATTACCTTATTTCGGTGACGAAAACGAGATTTTAGGTGTTACACGAACCAAACTATCATGCTTATTAATGCAACAACCAAAAGGGGAAAAATGACAATCTTACCAAACCAAATGTCAATTTGGTTAAAGTAAATGACGAGGAGTCAGTGGAAACAATGACATTATTAGCAATAAATTGTAAGCTAGGAGTTAAATATCGATCGGATTACCTATTTCTTGAAACATAACCCGACAGATAGCCATTGAGCTTGTAACACTTATCTCGTGTATGCCTAAAAAGATTACAATAAGTACATTGAGGCCTTTTTTGTTACTGACATTTGGATTAGCATTAGCCTTGGCAACAAATGCAGCAACATCATCCGTGATTGACAAGTTGGTCTTAATAGATCATTGGTTCTCTTCTTGAACCATAAGAGAAAATACTTTCGAAATAGGAGGCAAAGGATCCATTAACAAAATTTGACCTTGAGTATGGACGTATGAATCATTGAGCCTTATCAAGAAAACCAGAATATAATCCTTCTATTATTCTTCAAGCATTTTACGGACAACTCCACAACCTCATTGAAGCCAAGTTCAAATCGACTTTGTTGACTGTAATTCATCCCAAAGAACTTTCAATTGAGTATAATAAGCAGTGACTGATGGTTGCCTTTAACACAACTCAACTAATTTCTTCTTGAGTTGAAAAATTCTCAAGCCATTTCGATGTTGAAATCGGGCCTCCAAATCTTACCATATGTCTGCAGTTGTAGTGTGATACAACAAACTAGCTTCAAAGTATTTGGAGACAACATTGATTATCCAAGAATTGACTAGATTATTAGCCCTTGCCTAGGCATTGAAGAGATCAAGAGAAGAATACTAAGGTTGAGAAATAGATCCATCAACGAAGCCAAGCTTATTCTTGGCAGAGAGTGCCATAACCATAGAATGCCTCCAGGTATTGTAATTATCACCGGTAAACGGCTAAGAAACCAAAATCATCCTCGAATTATCAGATTGATGAAGATAATACGAATTATCACCATTATTAAATTGATCGGATAAAGCCATAGGGAAAAATCAATAAGAAGACCAGAGAAAGAAGAAAAAAATACTTAACCTCTGATACCGTGTTAGATGAGGAAAAAATCACTCATTCTCATAACAAAAAACTGAAAAATTACAATGTATTTAAATTAATAAACAATTGCTATATCTACTAACTAACAAAATAACAAATTGATAAACAACTTCTAATTATCTGCTAACTAATATAATAATTGATTGATTAATTATACACGTAATTATATTTTTTATTAGTATTTGAAGAGTGAAATGTGCAAACATGTTAGGTTGGGTCAACTTAAAAACAAGCTTAGGTTTGATTTTTTTTTTTTAAATTGAGTTGTAACTCAACTCAACCTCTATATTTAAGTAATAAAATAATTTTATTAAAATTATGAAATTCTATTTTATTGTTTATATAATTATATTTAATATAATATAATTTCAATTTTTATTTAATATTATATGATTATTATTTATTTAATCATATAAATAATTTTAAAGGTAAATTTTTATTTAATGTTGTAAGAAATAGTTATTGTTTTATATCACAAAAAATTGCTATTACAAAAAGAAAAGGAATAGAGAAAGAATAATTATTCTATTGAATGAGCAACTTCCCTTTATTCAATAATGAACTAAGAAAAGAAATAGATAAAGAATAACCATTCCATTGAATGAATCATTTCTCCTTATTTAGTGATGAACAATGAGTCTTCGATCATTAGTTTGGTTGAAGAAATTAGGGGTGAGTCTTCGATCATTAGTTTGGTTGAAGAAATTAGGGGTGAGTCTTCGATCAAGTCAAGTGAAAAAAAATTGAGTTAATCGAGTTTACAAGTCTTATTTTATCGTCTTAACTCAATTTGAAATTTTTTGAATCGTGTCGAGTGAAATAAAATTCGAATCGAGTAAAATTGTTTGAGTTAAATTAAAAAAAGTAACCATGTCAAATAAAAATATTATTACATGTTAGAGCACATAAATTTGTAATCATATATATTTGAAATTTTTTTTGAAGTAAAATAATAATAAAAATAATACATTTGAGTATAGTAAATTTGAATAATTAATTTAGAAAATTTTTAAAACTCTAATTTTTTTTATATATTTTTAGAATTTTTTAAAAATACGACATTTGAAATTTTTTATAAATATTTTGAATTTTAAAAATTATTTTCAATTATTTTTAATTTTTGTTGAGAGAGGGACCAATTTACTTATTTTCAAAGTTAACAAGGACTAAAAGGATATTTACATGAATTTATTAATCGAATTACGAATTATAAAATTTAACTAAACTCGAATAATTTGAATAACTTAAATAACTCAATTCAATTAACTCAAAATTTAAATTTTTTTATTTTTTCAAATCGAATTAAATTTTACCTATCCTAAAAAAAATACTCATTCAAGGGAATCGACATATGAAAAGTTTTACTTTTACAATTATTGGATGCCTGAAAATTCATTTATTATTTGCATTCTATTAGGACATGTAGGTCTGCATATGAGCTATGCGCCACTATTGTCCAGTTTCTTGAACCTAATGAGGCCACACTCTTCCTACTATTACTACTCTCAAAGGAAAAGTATAGAATTACTTACTGGGCTAAGCCTTTCTAGCATAAACCAACCCAATATAGTACAACTATATAAAAAATTTTCAATAAATAAAATAGGTATAAAATTATTATATATTAAAATAAAATAATATAAATATTTTTTAAAAAATTAAAAATAATATAGGCAGACCTAAAATGGATTTGGATTAGTCTTTTACAAATATGGAGAGATTTGGATAAAATTTTAGGTCCATATTTCGGGTCGAGTCAGACTTAAACAAACATAAAATATGTTAATATCATGCTTAAATCCGACCCAAACTCGACTCATGAACACTTCTAAACACTGGCAACCAATAGCACAACACCATGTGGCAACTTGAAATTATGACATGCAACAAGCATAAATAAAAAAAATCTTTAAAATATATAAATTTATAAAAATTATTTGATATTCAAAATGAGTGAGAGATAATAATAATAATAATAATAATAATAATAACAAAAGAGATAGGAGCAAAAATGGGCAAATTTGGTAGTCTCATTGAAGATGAAGAAGCTATCTTAAAGAAGAAAAATTATTTTGAAAAGTAAATAAAAATAAAATACATGAATTTGTCAATTTTTACACAAATGAAACTAAAATTTGACCTATAATAATTATGTTTCCAAGTAAATGAAAGGGTCCCAAATCTCAAAATCTGTACTAGAAATTGCACCCCCACAACCGACCAGGAGATGGGAGTTTGGTGGGTTTACCACCTTAAATATTATCTGCCATACCTTTCCCCTCATCTCCTCTTATGATCAACACCCAAAGTTGGTTTTATTTTTATTTTTTCACATGGCATGGCTGACCCCAACATTATTGTGTAAGTTTAGATCCTTCTTTAAGGAAGCAAATGGGGTGGTTGTTGAAGCATTTAAACAAAACCCAAATGCAATTAATTGGTGATTATTTGAGGTCCACCAACAACATCAAAGCAGGTTTGATTGGAATGGGAAAACCCTTTGCATGCCTTCTTTTTACTTAAAGCTTCGGATTCCTTCTCTCTTCTTTATTTCATGCAGGCATGTGCTGCCTAATTAATTCCCACTCTATAATCATATCTTAATGAGATTTGGATCCGACGATCTGTGCATGCATGTCGTCGTCTTTAAATTGAAAGGATCCATCCTTGGTTGCGGAGTCAACAAGCAAAACACTTCAATTCTTACTCCTTTAGGCATCGTTAACACGTATGAGAGAAAGAACAAAACACTCGCACTCCTTCAGTTCTTGTTCTGAAAGTACGAAATTATGTTGTTATTATGACCATGAAAGAAACTCTATCAAAAACTAAATTTAAGAAGAGAGAAAATTATAGATGAAAGATTTTAGTACTCTGGAAAACTAACTTGCTTTTTACATCCAATGCACCTTGAATTTATACTCATATAATTGCACCTGTTACCTGTTAACTATCACTTAACAACTTAACAAACTTACTACAGCGGCTATGGTGTGAACAAACTATAACTATTCTGTTACTCCAATAGACCATACCAACTTTGCCTTGAAAAAGTGGGATTATTGTGTCGGATTCCCCTTCCTTTGCTTGACCCCAAAATTTATCATGCTTATTACAGATAAAAATTTTGGAAATTTCGAAATCTAATTGCGGGGTTTTCCCATTACTTGACCAATTATTGCAGTGGATGAGTGTTTTGCAAGAACTGCTAAAAACTGGGATTGTTGGAGCCTTTGATGTTTAGATGTAGACCCGCATGTTTTGAAGACCATTTCCGACAAACCCAGACAATCATACGTGTTTGTGTTGTTTTCCAGAGACAATTTATTAAAATACATAAACTTTTGATATAATTATATAATTTTGTATCCACATCAAAATTGTTTGAGGTAGTTTTTGAAATTTACAAAACTTTGATGGATATTTACATGATCATTCATCGACATGGATTATATATGCGCTGAAGTATGAAGCCATAATGATTTACATAGACCTTAATTTTCCAAAAAAAAAAGTCATTTTAGCATTTTATTTAATTTTTCGATTTTTTTAGTTCATGAACTTGTATTATTTGTCAAATCACCTCAAAATGAAAGGAAAAGTTAACATTTGTTAACTTTGTTGACGTAACATCCGTGTGTATGTGTCACGAGACTAGAATTTTAGTCTTGCAAATCGCATGGTCTTAGGCGATTCCTTTGTTTCAAATCCACCTAAGTCAGTCTTAACTCTTGAAAATGAGAATTCACAAAGGAAATTCTCTACGGCATCGAAATAAAGTAGAAGCAAACTCTCAAACGAAGAACCAAAAAGCAAACAGAAAAGCCACAAGAAAACTAAACACGTCAAGTGTTTGAGTAAATGCTCTCAAAGTATATTTAATAACTTTGAATCGGACGAATGAGGGGGAAAACCCCTATTTATAGTTGAGCTCCCCAAATCCAATGATACAATTTAAATTATATCAATGGTCAATATTAAAGCCTATTTACAAGATGAAAGTATTAAGGGATTTAAACTCTATACAATCTTATCCCTTATGATTTACAATATTCACTATGGTAATCTAGTTTTACTAGAGTGTTCCACTGGGTCACCAAGGTCTTAAGTAGATGGGCTTCTATTTTACAAATCATGCCAGTTCAAGTTGATCAAATGAGTCTCATTTAATCAGTTGACCTCTATGGGACATTTTGTGTGCATTTGTTATTGACTTCAATCCGCAGCCCGAGACATTTTCCTCTACCAATTCTCGCGACACTCTTATCACGTCCTCAGAATGACACTAGTCTAACTTGTCTCGAAATTTCCACAACACCTTGATTAATTCCCAACCATTCTCTATGTTGGGTAGTTTCGCCCCTCGAAATATTTGCTATGGCTTATGTCTTTGTCGTTGTCTAACTCGATCTGTTTCTCTCCTTTGTACATCTCGTTCGCAAGAGCCTACTACTCTTACTTGCCCCCATTGTGACTTGCCTCAATCGGGATCCCCTTGATCCTCACAAATAGGCTTTGACACACCTAAATTGAACATCGAGTTAAGCTTGAGTATTATCGCTAACTCTAGTTTGTATGCCCCTTAGCTTACCTGCTTTTGAATTTTGAAAGGGTCATTATGTCTTTGCCAAGCCAATGGTAAGTCATAATGTAAAACACTAGGAAAGTGTTTGATATGTATCTCGCTTGTAGCATTTACTCGATTTGACTGTTCAATTTACATCACCACTTTTCCCACAAAGTTCAATACACAAGCTACCTCTCACATAGGTGGTAGCCTCACTAATAACTCGACAAGTTTACATCGATTAGTTGCACCTCTAGCATTTTCGAGGGGGTCTCCTTAGCACTCTGATCTGCCAAGTCAATGTTCTTATGACAATGAACATCCTCGACTAGTTGGATTGCTGACAATACCTTGGTTCCACCTTTCTCATCAAGACTTACCGACATAACGTATTATCGTTGACGAGTATCCAAGATACATATGCAATTGGCAAAAGGAGCCAACAAAGCATTATTCTTGTCAAGGAAATTTAAGTCAAGAACAAAGTCTTTCTTGTCTTTCCATTGACCAATTTGTAGCTTAACTACTTGTGCTACTCCCAAAACAGTTTAGACCTTTTTGGAATTTACATTCTTAATCTTCTTAGTCGATTTGCTAATTGAGAGATGAAATTTACCCACGACTCTTTCTAACATGAACAAACCAGATGCCCTTATATCAATAAAAGCACTCTTCCTCCGGCCTACGATGTTGATGTCCACAAACTCTAACCCTTTCTACCTGTAGTCCTTATTCACTTTAGTAGAATTAAGTATCATTTACCTAAGCTTCAGTTCCCTTTCCTCATTGGGTTCTACTTTCTCTTCTTTACTGATCACAACAAACTTGGATTGCTTTAGGCAATCTCACACCTTATGCAGACCATAACATAAGAAGTACTCTATTGGCTCCTTCGATTTGTTGTTGGGCTTCCACTTCCCATTATGTGGTTTTTCATTACCACCATTTCCAGCATTGTCATTTTCATCTCCCCCACCATTTCCCTTCTTCTTGGGCTTGAAAGAGTCAAACTTATCTCTACTCAAAACAAGTCCAATTGAGGACTATGTTATGATCATGTCTTTGGTAAGTTCTTTGACTCCTTGACGTTGCAACTCTTGTTTCACCCAAGGCTTCAACCTATTCAAAAAGGAGAAAAATGCCTCCTTCTCACCCAAATTGGAAATCTAAAGCATCAGTTCACTGAACTGCTTCACATACTATCTAATTGTGCATTGTTGCATAAGCCAACACAACCTAGCTTGAGTCTCATCCTCGGCATCCTCTAAGTAAAGCTGCCCTTTGAATTTCTTTTGGAACTCTTCCCTAGTCCCAATTGTAGCTCTACCTCGTTTCTCATTTGTAGACTTACAATGCGACCATAAAAGAGCGACATCAGTAAAATACATAAAATCAATATTTACCTTAGTAGCATCATCCACGATACCTCTTTCATAGAAATATTGCTTCATTCCCCACAAGAAGTTGTCCATATCCCTTGTAGACATTGTCCTTATAAACTCTTTCAACTTTGGGACATTTACATTAGGCTTGGGTGTCGTAGCCAACACCCTATTACCCAAAACAACTTTTAAGATAATGAGCTCCCTTTTGACATCCCCAACCTATTCCTTCAAAGTCATCATCATGGCCTCAAGAGCATCATCATTTACTGTTAACTTATCTACAGTAGAATTGAGCACCCCTTATGTAACAGCCCATTTTTTAATGGTGTCGAAAACAGTGGTTTTGGGACCACAAATCTGATGGGAAATTTTTTATATTGAGTGATTAAATTAAAAAAGTGAATATTAATTTTATATTGAATTTTGAATTGAGGAATTTTAATTATTGAATTAAAAGTTAGTATAAGCGATTTGGTTCAAAAGTCAAGCTGTTTTAGAAAACGAGGTATTGGGACCTTATTTCTTAAATTTATAGTCGTAAATATTTTTATTAAATATTTACAGAGTCTTATTATATGTGAATTGAAGTTTGGTTGGGTAATTTTGATAATTAATTTCTTAATTAAGGAAAAATTAGTAAATTGTAAAAGTGGTAAAAGTTAATTGTTATAGATTAAAAATAGTAAAGGGGCCAAAATGGTAATTAAACCATGGTAAAAAAGTCCAAGCAGTGGTGGGTATGATTGATTCCATTAACTTTTGGGTTATTTATTAATTTAGTCCTAATTAGTTTAGGACTAAATTGAAAACAAGTTTGTTTAATCAAAATTTAATATAATTGAAGGACCAATTATGAAATTGGACACTCTTTAAATGGCCTAATAATAGAAATGATATTAAATTCTTTAAATTTTGATAAATTTCAATTAAATCCTAATAAAATGAGGATTTACTAATTAGTTTAATTTAATGTGATCGAGAATGGTGGTTTTGAGGCCATAACTTCTATGTATAAGACTGTAATATTTACGAGGTCATTAGTAATTTATTAAAATTTGGTTATGAAATTTTACTGTTTAGATAGTTAATTAAGCAAAAAGGACTAAATCGTAAAAGCTGTAAAATGTAGAAATCATTGATTAAATATGTTAAATTGTAAAGGGATGACCTAGAAAAGCCCTTAAATGGTAATTATACCCTTAAGGGGTGTAGTGGACGGTTGTGGGTACTTATTAAGTCAAATTGAAAGTGAAATTTAAAGGATAAAATTGTAATTCCATTAAAAGGTTATATTAAATTAAAACAAAGATGAAATAAAACTTTCTTCTTCTTCCTTTCTTCATAGCCGAACCCTAGGAGGTTGAGAGAAAACATTCGGCCAACTTTGGCTTGGAGATTAGGTTAGCAAACCTCGTCCGTTTTTTGAAATTTTTTATGTTTTAGAGTCCGTATTAGCTTGATCTAGCTAACCCAAGGACTAATTTGTAATTTTTTCAAATATTATAAATTTTGACATTGATGAATAAGCTTGTTATTGAAAGTTTACGTAAGATTTATAAGCTTGGTTGTTAGATTTGATTATTTTGTAAAGTAGTTTTTGATGATTTTAATGTTTAAGGACTAAAATGTTAAAGTGATAAATTTTCAAGGACTTAAGGTGAAATAATTGTAAAATTGGGCTGTACTGAAGTACTATAGTATTCAGCTGAACTTGATTTTATTTTGAAAATGGTTAAATTTGCAAGTTTGAGCTAACAGACTAAATTGAATAAAAGCAAAAAGTTAAGGGCAATTTTGTAAAAATACCAAAAATGCTTATTGCATCAAATGATTAAAAATTCATGTTGATTTAAATAATTTAATGAAATTATTGTAATAGATCAAGATCGTGTCCCGATCGTGGAAAAAGGAAAATTACGAATTTGCCCCTAAAGTTCACTTTAACTGCAATTTCGTCTGGTAAGTTCGTAATGTTAAATTATTATTGATAATTGCTTATAACTGTCTTTTTAATGATTGTTGAAAATGAGAAACAACGATTGGAAACGTGAAAGATAGAAACGACGAGATGATAATTTTCTGGCCTTATGCCAAAGATGGAAAGTGGTTTGATGGTTGAGATCCTACATTTGTTGTGGATTCTCTAAAGAATCGTGAGTCACCGTAAGGTGAATAGAATCCAAGAAAGGATTACAGGCCGTACGACGGCTGAGATTTATGCTTGTTTGCATATTCTCATCAGCTTAGTATGAGCAACATTGTAAGGAACAGATATACCGTATCGATGGCTAAGACTAGCATCGTATACCGGTAACAGGCATGACCTTTAGGTCAACACGGAGTAAAATGAGCATCATGACCTTTGGGTCAACACTTAGTACGCATGACCTTTGGGTCAACAGGGAGTAAATTGAATATCGATCATCGAAGTACAGTTCTGATTTGGTTCGACTGATTTACGAATTTGTTAAACACATGTTATTCGATAAATTGATAAACCTTGCGAACTTATTATGCTATGAAAGTTTACCAATGAATTGTTGCTATTTTGTAGATTCTATTTTGCTGCTTGAAGATCGAATCACCTCGAAGAAATCACACTATCTCGGGAGCTCGTTTGGTAGTATTTACTTCACTTGGTTATATGTCATGGACTAGTATGATGTTACCCTTGAAATGTTTGATTTTGGATTGTTGGTTTCTTTGTTGAACTAAACTTGCTTACTTGCTTGATGTTGTAATTAAGCAAATATGTTTTGTAATGAATTGACATGTGAATTTAAGAATCCTTGTGATGATTGGTTGTATTTTATGATATATAATCAAACTAGTATTGTCATGTATAGATTTTGCAAGATGAGAATTTGAATAAGAGTCTTTTGTTGAATTATGGTTGATAAACTTGAGGACTTGTGTGAATAATCGAATTCTGTATACTTGTTTCGGTAGAATTCTTGCATGTATCGATAGAAGTACAGAGTAAATGAGAGGTTGGTTATTGACTTACATTGTATCGGTAGTAACATACGAAGTATTAATTGTTCTTTTCATAGTAGTATCGGTAGTCTGAATACTTGTATCGATAGAAGTTGTAGGGAAAAACTTCTTAGCTCTCTGGAGCTTTTAGTATCGGTAGAAGCATGACATGTTTTAGTAGAAGTTATACTTGAATCGGTAGTATTGTCTCAAGTACCGGTAGAAGTCTACACTATTCTTGAATTATTTACTGACTTTTTTGCCCTTATTAAGTTATGATTATATTTAATTGATTTTTATGTAAAAAAAAAACTCGAAAAGTTTTGTGAACCCTTAAGACCTTAAATTGGCGACAGTTACGGGTTTTGGGTGTTACACCTTACATCGCTTCCACTTTGGAACTAAGAGACCCTACCATAAATTCCCTGAGCTGCTCTTCCATCAAGTCCAACTCTGTGGTGCATCTGTCAACTACCTCAAGTGTTTCCTTCACATCATCCATGGATTCCTCAAGATTCGTTACTCAACCTTCCAAAGCCAACAACATATCCTCGATCATCTAGCTTTCCTACCCTACCACGAGTCTCCTTAGGCTTAGTCTGATCATTTACTCCTTTTGTCATCTCAACCAACACCTTTGAACCTTAGCTTGAATACCAACTGTCATGGGGTTAGAACTTTATTTTGGCAAACCGCGCGACCTTAGGCGATTTCTTTGCTTAAAATCCACCTAAATAAACCTAACTCTCAAAATGAGAATTCGCAAAGGAAATTCTCTATGGTACTAAAATAAAGCAGAAGCAAACTCTCAAATGAAGAAGCAAAAAGTGAACAAAAAAGCCACAAGAAAATTAAGCACACCAAGTGTTTGAGTAAATGCTCTCAAAGTATATTTAATAACTCTGAATGGGATGATTAGAAATAAGAGGAAAGCCTCTATTTATAGTTGAGCTCCTATTTTGTATCTAGAAGATTGAACTAGTTTTCACACTTGAGGAGCTTGAAATTAAGCATTTTCTTTGTATTTCTGTAGGACTTAGCTTAGTTTTTATCTTTGAATAAATTGTGTAAAGAAGTGCAAAAAGGTTGTTTTATTTTCTTTAAGGTCGATTGAGGTCTAAACGTTAGCTAATGTGCTTTGTGGGTGTGTAGGAGACCTTCAAAAGTTGAATAAATGTGAAGCTGATCACTATGTCACGACATAGGCTACTTTACGTCGCAATAAAAGGATAAGACTTGAAGAAACGTGGGACTGACTTCTTTGTCACGACATACATAAGCTATGTCACGACAACGCCTGCACGATGACACCAAATAAGGGGATTAATCTCTTCGTCGCGACACAGGTCCTGATGTGTCGCGACATCGACCCTTGAATGCGGATTTTACACCGAGTGAAGGGCATTTCGGTCTTTACAATGCCACTTAAACAGGAGGAATAGTAGCTAACCTAGGGTTGGGGAAAACGATCGTCTAAGGCTATAAATAGGGCCTCTAGTACTAGGGCTTTACACACATTTTCTTAGTTTTCGTTTTTACTTTGTTATTCAGTTTTAGAAATGAAATTGTAAATTTCACATAAACGATCGTGAAATTATTTCTCGACAGATTGCCAATATAATTGAAGTTTCTTTTTCATTTCATTTATTCAATAATATGTTTTTATATATTATTGTTTTTATGATGATCAATAAAACCATGAGGAACTAAATCCAATTTTGTGGAATTAAGGAGTGGAAATATGGATATTTAATTGTTGTATAAATAGAGATTTTCAATCGGATCAGCTGTTTGGGAAAGGAAGAACATGAAACAAACACTAAGCCTGACAAACCTAGAACATCATTTAGGTGGGAATGAACTTAAAATTGGTATTTCCTATCCGTGAAGACCTTTTCCTCAAACCGGTTTAGACTGTGACATCTAGCAATAAGTAGTCTCTATCGACTCGTTATGTTGGTGGAAGATCGGAAGATCCTACTAGGGTAACAACTAGTTGGTTGAAGAAAAATCTCCAAAATCGATAATTGAATAAGTCCATATTGAAGCGACCTAATCTCCCCAAAGTCGTTTATCGAATTCTCAATCTTTTTCATTTACTTTACTTATTTTTCTTTTATGCTTTTCAAAACAAAATCTTTATTTTACTACCGTATTATAATCCCTAAAGATAGTACTAATGAATTCTTTTCTTTGTAAGAATATAATTCACTATTGCTAAAGTCTCATTTGGGTATGATCCTCTGAATACTACCAAGTATTTCGTCGTACAAACTATATTACAACTTGACCCATATACTTGCGAAAGCCGAAAACACATATCGAACAAGAGTATGTTCGGAGGCGGTCAGCTCCCCTAGATCCAATGGTACAATTTAAATTACATCGACGATGAGGATTAAAACCTACCTACAATATGAGAGTTCTAAGAGATTTAAACTCTATGCAATTTTGTCCCTTAAGATTTACAATATTCACTATGGTAACTCTAACTTTACTAGAGTGTTCCATTGGATTACTAAGACTTCAAGTAGATGAACTTCTACATATGTTCCACAAATCAAACCAATTCAAATAGGTTAAATGAGCCCCATTTAATTAGTCGATCCCCATGAGACATTTTGTGTGCATTCGTCACGAGCATTGATTTGCGGCTTGTGACATATGCTTGTTAGCAATTAGTTAATTTTTTTTAGAATTGGAGCTATTTTAAAAAAAAATTATAATTTTTATATTTTAAAAAATATTTTTTAATCTTTTAATTAAAAAAAATTAATTATTTGCTGATATGGTAATCCACGTGTGTTAACAAATTTAACCAACCTTAATTTTTTTTTTCATTTATTTTGAAGTGATTTGACAAACATTTAAATAGTAAAAGAAAAAAATTAAAATAATTATTTTTATAAAATTGAAGACGAAATAAATTAGTGTGCAAAATATCAAATGGAAGCTTGTTAGTTGTTACCAGTAACATAAATCAAAATAGAAATGATTGCTGCTACAGCTTTAGCGTACTCCACAGCATTACGAAGGAAACAAGAATAAAATAGAAAATTAGATGAAAAGATATCAAAGATTTTACTTATGGCTTAAGCAGTACTCCATCTAATTAAAACTTAAAACCCAGAGAACAGCAAGTTTATAGAGGTTGACACTTGGGTTGATGCATTGCTTCCATCCCTAATTTAATTAGCTATGAAGTTAAAGATCTTATAAATTATTTCTTCCCATCATATAATCGATTTCTTACTTTCTCTTTTTTGTCTAATTAACTACTCCCCTTCAAATTAATTGTTTTTAAGTACCATGTCTAATTACCAAATCTATCTTTCTCTCTCTCTTCTTTTTGGTTTTTTTTTTCCGCTTAATATAATATTTGGTATTTAAATTTTTTACGACTCAATTAGGTACTTGAATTTAACACTTTTTCTTAATTTGGTACCTAAACTTTTTTTGGACTCAATTTGGTACCTGAACTTGACATTTTTTTCCTAATTTGATACTTAAGCTTTTTTTAGATTCAATTTGGTACCTAAATTTATTGAATATTATAAAAATTACGCAAAATCATAACGGTGTTGAAATTTTTTTTTTTGTTATGCTACAAAAATATTGTTAGTTTTAGAGAAAATTCATGTTAAAATTAAGTATTGAGCTAAATGCTTAACGAAATAATATTAAAAAAATTAGGTACCAAATTAGGAAAAAGAGTCGAGCTCAGGTATCAAATTGGACCCCAAAAAGTTTAAGTATCAACTTAAAAAAAAAGAGTCAAGTTTGAGTACCAAATTAGACCGAGAAAAAGTTTAGTTACCAAATCAAGAAAAAGTGTCAAGTTTAGGTACCAAAAAATTACCATCTCTACATTAAAAAACTTATGTGAATTACAAAATAACCAAACAATTGCACACAACATGCCATGTGTGTCTCATTCAGATGTACATGATCAGTTTTTAACAATAGAACGGATGAAACTTTTAACAAAAAAAAAATAATTTACTCTTTGATCTAATATATATTGATTAGTTTGCTAATTTTTTTAGTAAACGAGACAAAATGCAATTTAACTCTCAGCACAAAGACCTCTATAATAATTTTACTATTTTTCTTTCATTCATATGCTAAGTGAAACGAGTTGTGTAAGCATTGAAGTTGCTGAACTAATTCTTCATTTATATGCGATTTAGAAACAACTTAAAACTAAAATAACAAACAATAACTAAACATTTTTTATGCAATTTAGATCTAATTCTACATTTGGAGGGTTTTATACAAAAACTCACTATAATTAGAGAAAAAATTGTATGAAACTATGATTCTACATCATCCTTATTCCTTTTCAATAATAATAAAAAAAAAAAAATTAGATTTTTCTTCTTTATTTTCAATTTTTTACTCTTGAAAATATCCAAATTCAACTAAAAATACTATTATAATAAATAACTCTCCCATGAATCTCAGAACAAATTATTTTACTTTTCTAAGAAAACTCGGAATAATTTGAAAAAACATAAAACAAACTGATAGAATAGTCTGATTAAATAAAATAAATGATGGGTATTTATTCTGTAATCAATTTGTATAATTGATATTATTCAAAAACCTGTATCTTCTCTTTGACGATCAATATTCGATGGTAAGGATTAGATGGCAACCAAGCATCACGTATTTTGTTTCTTTAACACAACGAATGATGCAATCATTGCAGGTGAAATTACCTAATCCCATCCATCCTGCTCCCATATGTCACAGTCTTAACTCTTTTTATAATTTTTCTCTAAGATTATGATCATCTCGTGTTAACACAAACAAACATGTGAAGTTAGATCAAATGGAGCTCTCAATGGTGACGTTCAATTGGCTATACATACACATGTATTGAGATACATTATTACATGCTTCCACTGGCTAAACTCTAAACAAAACGACCCTTTTGTTTATTTATTTTGGTTTGGAAAAGAACCCTTTTCTTTTTTCCCTGCTCAGGCGTTTGGGCTTACAAATCGACAAGGTTGTCTTGTCTTCACTAGCTAACCTTGTGAGATCTGCTTTCAATTTCTAGAAACCTGTAAACATCAAGCAGAAAGTCCGAAATTGTAAACAAAAAACTAACGACTTGTGGCTGAGGTCTTGGGATGTTGTTTGGAGTACTTTTTCACGTTATCGTTCATGTCGATGTCACCTTCGTGATATCAAGAATTTGAGTCAATTAATTAAAGACTGAATCCCATGCTTTTTGGCTTGCATGCTGCTGTTTCTTTCTGGGTTGTTCTTTAGTTCCTTATTCATCATATAATCTCAAATCACATCATTCATATAATGCTATCATAATCTTGTTTAAAGTATTATATATTATGTTAGTGTCAGCTGCAACATCTAACATGTTATTGTAACTTGTCTTATTCGGTTGACATGTTTTGACTAAATATGCTTTGAACTTTAATTGATGATTTATGAGAAAATTTAGCAGCCCATTATTGACGATAATTCGTTTAAGGATGTGAACAAGACTTGATCAAAGTTTTCATAAATAAGAGATTCGATTTTCAAGGAGTTTGATGACAAGATCTCTGAAATTATCGAAGATTTATTTGGATGTTATATTTGTGAGATTAGATACTCACATTGATTGCAATTTTAGTACAAAATATAATCTAAGATTTGACGAATCAAACGCATCTTTAGGGTATTTGAACTTGCATATGATTTTTCACATGTCACTTTTTCAAATACACATTATATGAACACGTAACCAAATAGCAAATATGAATTCACCCTTAGGGTATTTTAGCAAATATTATCATTAATCTTTCATTTAATATATCTCATTTTTCCATTACACAAGTTAATATTACATTTCATTGAACCATCTTTTAGCCCTTATTAACACAGAATGCGGGCTCGAGAATGGATACACGGATTTATCCATCAATGCACCATTTATCCACTAACACACCAAATATATGCTATTGACCCTCACAGTATTATATATATAAGAGTCAAATAATATGTTCTCAAACCTCAGGGTGTTATATGAGAATGCTCCCACCCTCAGAATATTATATGGAAGTCAAATAAAATACGCACAAGCGTTAAAAGCTTCATCCAACACAAAAATATTTTAAGACATATCAACTATACCCGAAACTCTATTCAACATTGTTTAATAGGGCATTTTTCAATTTTATTTATCACCAAAACATAATTCAATATAGTTTACGTCATGGTATTATAATTAGATCACATATACATACCAAATTACTAATCATTTTCAGTGTCACCAACAAGTCACACATTCCATAACATCTATTATCACTAACAATCACTTAAGCTTAGATGCTTAATAGATTCATGTAAAGAAAACAAATTAAGTTAACGCAAATCGAAATCGTCACCTGTCGATCATCTTTTCCTTTCATTTGTCTTTTGAGGTCTCGACTTCTTCTTTAACTATGTACGATAAGTCAAACATGAAAACAATATTAGATTCAAACATAGAAACATTCAAATTAAACATGGAATGCATATCTCAACCTTGAGTCCTTAGGGTTTTAATATCTGAAATTCCCATAACTCAAAATTCTCTTGTTCAAATCTAATTCGACTTTAGAACTATAATATAGGTATCTCAAGTATTCAAAATTCTCTTTGTTCATGTTCTCTAATTCTCTCTCTACTTTCCTAAGAATTCATCAATGGCTACCTAAACAAATCTTAATAATTTCTATATCTAATGAATGAGCTACATTAATCTAGTACCTTAAGCTAATAATCTAACTGAAACTTAAAAGAAGAACTCACCAATTCTTCAACTTAGCTCACGGCAATGGAGGAACCCTTTCGAAAAAAAATTCTTTTTCTTCTTTGTTTATGCCGTTTGGGAGAAAGATGAGAATGAAACATTTCATTCATCTTTTCTTTATATTTCCTTTATTATTAAGTTTAATTATAATTAGATAAATAGATCTAATGGCTAATACACCATTATGAAATAGTTACCGGAGATGAATGGATGAGATCATGATTATTCACTTGCTAAATTTTAATGATGGTTTTATTGCTCACAAGTCCTTGGTGTAATAACACACTAAGGACTTGCTTAATCTACCATCTAATTCCTTAAATTCTAGTTACCTTGCAATTTAGTCCTTATGCACTAATTACTATGTTATCTAATTAATTGCAATTAATAATTCTGTTCTCTAATTCCGTATTTGTCTCACACACTTCTTGGTTTAATTTTTTCCAAACCAGCTCAGTTCAAGAAATTCGGCCCCCAAATCGAATTTTCCAACACCGACAGAAATCGGATCGTTCCATCACTAGTACAAAGACAGTACAATTAGAAGTATAAGACAAATACCAATTAAAAGTACAAATATATGTCTGACCAATCATGATGTAAAATCCAATCATTGCCATGCACAACAGATGAAGAATCAGACAAAAGCCAGATTAATTTAGAAAGAACTGAACAAAACCCACACAAGGCATACACACATAGTGGAGAGAGACTCATACATCGCAACTACATATAGTGAGACTCAAACTCGGGCCTTTGAGATGTGTGGCATTAACCTTAACCAACCGTGCCAATACCTCATTGGCCTAATTATTATGTAATTATACGGGTTTGATATATGAAATTGATATATGGTTATAATGATATGTTTGAATATGATCGTATATCTCATGCAATATAAATTAAAAATAAAAAATAAAATATATATTATAATTCTACTTGGAGGAAATAATTAATTAGTAGTTATAAATAAACACTATAAAGATATCATTATTTCAACCATGAAAGCTCGCAAATTGGCATTTTCCAATTGGCTTAGCGAAGTTTTTGGTGGTGAAAATTATGAGGCGGCCCCATGATGAGGAGTTTGTGAATGACCGCTACTCAAGGGAGACAACTGAACCCCCCATGCCTTGGGGAATCACATATTAATTGAAATAATGACTCTGTCAGCTCAGGCTGCTGCCCCAGACTTTAGTCTTTGTTTGAACTTTGAAGCAGCTTCAACTTCGCTTACCATGCACGTAAAGGCAAACAAGAAAATTGTCTAACAACTAGGAGACAAAAAGCAACCCTAATACTTTCTTGCACCGCCAAGCAGTCAGCTGAAAAATATTACGCTACTTTCAAACTGATAGCATGAAATAAAAAAGGCATTGATGATCAGAGAAACAACGTGAAAAAGATGCAAAATTGTAGAAGCTGCATGGCGTGTCAATCAAACTCAGGTCGATGATGTGTAGTTTACATCAAATGGCTTAGATTTCTTTCAGACATCGTTTGCATGAAAGACTATGCCAAGTCCCGAGCTGCTTCACAGTTGAGATAGTATTTATCCGAAAGGGTGACTTCATCATATTTTAAAATGCCATCACCAAATGTACTCTTGGTGGGTTCTCTTTGCATGTGGCTCCCAACCAACCCACCATCAAATGCATCAACGTCTATGACCATAACCTGACTTTTGTACGATAAATGGGTCACCCATTTGTTGTTGATTTCAGAGAAGTTGGCGTCCAATTGGCTTGAACTATACTCAACCATGAGGCTAAAAAGCCCCATCACGTGCTTGCGCATGCAACTTCGCCATTTTTGTCGGTGTTTTTGAGGGGGATTTGTTTCCTCACAGCAGTTACGAGGAGAGGGGGAGGGACACTGATGAATGAGAAATGCGTTAAGCAACATCCTCTGCATTGTCTCCTTCATATTCTTTGTTTACTCAGTTTCCTGATTGTTATATTTAAGTAGTGAAAGTTCTTTAAGTAGAGTTTAGTCTTTTAAGTGTGGATTTGGATGGGCGGTGCAGTGCGTTTAGTTTACTTTTTATCTCACGTCAGAGTATTGTTACAGTATCTAATCTCACCGTCACAATTATTTTTATACTAACCGTTGATATTTTTTTACATAGGTTTTCTTTTCACCCATATTGTAAGCATCTAATAATCTAGGTATTATTTATTTAACTGAAAACAACTTTCGAAAAATGATTTTTGAAAAATGAATTTATTTTTTTTGTAAAAACTTATATTTTCTCATATTTGGTATACAATATTCTTTTATTGTTTGACAAATTTTCTTGAAATCATTTTTAAATTTTTTTTTGAAACAAATACAATATAAATATATTTGTGTAATATATTTTTTTTGTTTATTTTATAATAATTAATATCATATAAACTTAATAATATACAAGGCCTAATTAAAAGCTTAATTTAAATTAAAGATATTTCATTTATGAGAATGGATAGTGACATTTGTGTTGGAAGATATAAATGATGCTAAGGATGAATTAAAAAAATCCATATTTATATAATTAAAATATTTATATTTTTATATTATAAAACATTTATTAATAAAATATTAATATAATTTTTTTAATAATATATTAAGAAATTATTTAAAAATTAAATTATTATTAAAATAAAAAATTAATATTAAATATTTTATTAAATAATTGATTATGTTATTAAATGTAAATAATTAAATATGCATGTTTAATAATATTTAATATTATAAGATTTGAGATTTTATTTTAATATTTTTAAAAATTTAAATTTGTTATTAATATAATAATATTAAATTTCATTCAAGTTTATTTTTATATAAAAATAAAATTACTTATAAAAAAAGTTATTTTTCTAAAAATAACTTAACACTTTTCAAAATGGTAAATCAATCTATAGGAAAAGAGACTTATTTTCGGTTCACCTATAAATCAATTCCATTGAAAAAATTGTTTTCCATTAAACAAATATAAGAAAATATATAAAATATTTTCAGTAAATTATTTTTCTAAATAAATGCATCCTAATTTTTCATTATTTTTCTAAACAAATATAAGAAAATATAAGTATATAAATTTTTCATTTTTAAATACATGAATTAAAACTTAAATTTTATCAAAGAACAATAACTAATAACATATTTTTTTAATCTAGCCTAAGTTTGAATCATTGTGGTACAAAAATAATTTGAAGGGAGGAAATATATTTTAATATTAAATTCTTAATTATTCATAAAAGTAATCTTCTACTAAATTTTTATTTGTTAATTACAAATAGATAAAAAGAATGAGTGGTTAAATAAATAGAAATTCTATCACACACGTATATATGTGGAAACCATGTATTTAGCTCGTAAATTTGTGTTTAAAAAAACATATAATAAATAATAAAATGTATGATTTAAAACTAATTAATAATAACACATCAAATATATACGATATTAAAATAAAAAATTAGATTAAATTGTAAGTAAAAAATTTAAATACATGAATACATCAGAGTAAGATTACTAAACGAATGCAATTATTTATCAACGTGTTATCATTAATCCTAAGTTGGTGTCGAGGTAATTTGTGACATTATCTCAATCAATAATATTGTCAGTGGTGAATCTTGAGACTAAATTTTTGGGGCCTAGTAAAATTTTCAAAAAATTTAAGAGTTTAACAAGAATTTTTAAAAAAAATTGGAGTCTAATTAAAATTTTTGTGATATTAATGAGAATTTTTTAAAATTTTAAAGGGAAAAATTAAGATTTTCCAATTTCTTTTGGGGAGACATAAGTTCATACTTTTTTAACCCTTTGACAAGGCACACGCACCTTACAAACATAGGCGCTCAAACCCGAAACCTTTAGGATGAACAATATCCTCTTTATCATTGGAGTCACTTGTTGGATTCCCTATAAACATTATTAATATATACAATTGATAAAGAAAATAAAATATGCATAATAAAATTAAAATTTATGGAATTAATAAAATAAAATTCTAATTGCATAATAAATTTAAAGTTCTGTTCACCCAAATTAGTATGGATTCAAATTCTATCATGTACATAATTTTATTGATTTATTTTAAATAAAAAAAATAAAATATTTTTAAATAATATAATTTATTTTAAATATAAAAAACATCAAAATAAAATTTTTAACTGAATTGAAATTTGGTCAACTTTATAAATAATATAGATTGATAATATGAGTGAATGAACAAGAACTTTGGCATTTTGGAATCAATTATGCCCAGAAAAAGGTTGGCAAACTTCACTCACACAGTTAAAGACGTCAAATTGGTTGACTTCTGATAGCAGCAGTGAACGCCTCATGCTTCCAATTTGCTCATCTCTCTGACATATTTTTTTATCTGACGTGGCAAGTGAAAAGATTCACCAGCTCACAAGTTAAGAGCCACGTGTCGAGTGAACAGAAGAGGCGTGCGCCACTGTGACAGGGAAGAAACCACTCCACTCGGCTCGGCTCGGCTGTCCCAACAAAAACTGGGACCCGCCTTGTCCAAATTTAGCGGAGAAAACCGAAAAGGTCGTAGCAATGCCTAATTGCCTATGCAATTCTCTCGTGGAGTTAGACGGCCATCTCTCTCCGTCGTTCGCCTTCGACGGTGACAAAGTACATCAACAAGATACGATTATTTTGAAAAATAACGCTATTTTGTTTTTTTCTCTCTCAATTGTCTTCTTTAACTACACTTCTTTTATTTTTTTAAAAAAATTATATTTTTTGAATCTCGTATCGATTTAATGATTAAAAATATTCATTATTTCAAGTGTAGTTGGGATTCGAGTCGTGCAAACATATTGTTGTTAGAACTTTATCATTTTCTTATAATTCACTAAAAAAACTTACGTTCTTCTAAGATTTTATTTTTGCAGTTATACATTTTTAAGTTTATATTTACAGTGAACCCAACGAGTGATTTCAAAGGTAAAGAAAATGTTGTTCATCTTAGAAGACTCTGGTTCGAGCATCTGTGTGTGCAATGTGTGTGTGCGTTATCAAAAAGTTAAAAAAGTATGAACATATATTATCATATATTCAAAAAAATTTATTTATATATATATATATATATTTAAATAAATTGTTTATCTTAATACTTATATAAAAGTTGAGATTTAATCTTTATTATTTGAAATTTGAAAATTCAATTTTTTTTACTTTTTTAATTTTAAAAATTTCATTTCAATTATTATTATCGTTAATAGTTTTTGTTAAAATTTATTAATTTATCGTTTATTTCTTATAAATCATAAGAGTCACGTTATAAGAGAAAATTCTAATCAAAATTTCAAGTTGAAAAATTTTAATAGAAACACATAATTTTAATGATTGAACTATAATTTTTAATTAAAAAAGTAAAATTTAATTTCTAACTCTTTTAAATATATAAATTAAATCTCAAAATTTATAGAAGGGTAAGGACTAATAGTATATTTTAACCTTGTTTTTTCATAGAAATTTTAAAATATTAAATATCATGATTCATGAAAATAAAGTTTGAGGTAAACCCAAATTTGAAAATAAGAAAAGATATACGTTTTCTCTTTTATCTCCACTGCAGAGTGGGATGCCGCTTAGCTGATAGCTCCCCATCAATCTTTACTTTCAACCAAAAAATCATAAATTATACGAACCGATGATGTTCTGAATGACTATGCTCTACGAAATCAAATCAAAAGTTCTAACGAAACATAATTTTATATTCGTATTTGATTGATGCAATTTTTTCTTTTAAATGCATTTTCAATCTACATCCGGGCTAAATAAGGTAAATATGCTGTTTTTTTTATTTAAGTTTTTATATCGATTTTAAAAATATTTAAGAAAATAAGTCGTTTTAAAGTTGGACGCGCTTTCCATTATCTAGGGGTTTTTTTAGGGTTTTATATTTTATTAGAGTTTAGAGTTTAGAGTTTTTGTAAGGTTTAAGGTTTTCGACTAGAACGACGGAAGTTCTTAAGTAATTTTAAGGGGTCAAAGATGTGATAACGTGCCTCAAAATACATACATTTCATATGTCATGATGAAATGAGATCATCACTTGAGAAACCCATCGTAGGGTAATTTTGACAACTAAACACTTTGATACCTATTCATTTGTTTCAACCAAAACAATTTCATCACACAACCTCACTTATTATCTTCACCTATGCTAAAAACATGTAATTTTCAAGTAAAAGTAGGTTTATAAAACTTGTGATAATAATCATTCAAAAGGCCTAAACATTTATGTTCAAAACTTAAACATATTCAAATCATTAATTAAATAACTTACCATTTCTTTCTATATTTAAGTCCTAGCATAGAAATAGGTCATGTGAAAATTTGAAAAAAAACATAAACTAAATAGCATCATCCATAGTTAAACCTTTATATCATTTGATACACACACCAAGTTCCACAAGTAACTTAACGTTTAATGCATATTGAAGCATACCATTTCACCAAGAAATTGACCATTTCCATAACACCTTACCTTAATATTATGCAAATATAAATGCAAACTTTAGTTTGGCATATTGTGAGGTTGAGACAAACTTGATTAATTCACCGATGTGTGAGGTTGAGTTTCTTACTCATAATGAGTTCATATCCAAGAGTTTGGGATCCTATTGAGACAGACTTGATGAATTCACCGAATTTAATTTTGAGAGGATGTGCTTAATAAAATGCTCTTAATGATTTCATAGTCTTGATTCGAGTAGTCTATATTGTGATAGACTTGATGAAACCACCTACATAAGTGAGAAGAACTAACCACCTTCTTTGAGAGACATTGGGTAGTCTTTCTAGAGCACTTACTAGCATTCCGAGGTGTATTGGCCAAAACTTGTTAATCTATCACGGAACATCAATTGGTTCTGAGATTAGTCGTGTGTCATGAGTTAACCCTTATCTTAACAAGTTCAATGTTTGTTACTTGTTAAATAGAAAAATCACTCGTTTTACTATATACTAGTTCAAATCCAGAAGATACTAGTGTTCAATCAGCTAATTTCGCTATTGCTCTTCTCATGTTTTACCTTTTATCATGTTTACAAAAATTTTTCTAATTCATTTGCATTAGTGGGGGAATGTTGGTAATGAAAAAGAAAAAGGACAATCCCACATTGTTTGGGAAAAGACTTTTGAAAGGGTTTATATATAACCTTGCTTTTTACCCTCTTTGAGTAAATTGGAGCTACAAGCCTAACATGTGCGTGCTATTGTCGTTGCCCAACCTAGTTTATGTTAATACATGTTTACGAAATTGCCTTTGTTAGTTTTACCTTTTGCCCTTCAAAAAACTGTAAAATAAGGGGTTAGTTCTCTCATTTTTCATAACACAAAAAACAAGCAAACATAGTTCCCTCATCTCTCCCGTTCTTGCTCTTTAAAAATTTATGTGTTTTACTAAATTACATTTGTGCAATATTCTATCTAGGAGATTAAGTTTTAAGCAAGACCGCTTGTGACCCTTCAAATCTTTTTAGGAATTGAACTTAGTGTGGTTTATACGAGTTTCTTCCAGTATATTTCCTAATTCCTTTTTAGAAGTGCAATTCCAATAGTTGTTCCACCTTCTTTATTCGGGTGTACGAATATAGAAGTATTGTCTTAACTTTGGGAATGACGTCCATTACTCGATTACACCGACCAAGACGAATTTGCTTTTAAGGTAATGGTTCTTCCACGACACAATGGTTACTTCATTATTTATTTACGTTCAATTTATTTTATCCAGTTAATGCTAACGAGTTAATGGCGAAATTTATAGATTAAGTGGGGAAAAGTGTTATGATCTAGCCTTGTAAGGTCATGATGAGGTAAGATGCCAAAAGGCCACCCATGTAAAGGACCATGGCAAAGGGCTAAGGAACCTTGAAAAGGTAATTCTTTTGTATTCAAAAAAGTATCCCCATTTCAAACATTTTTACATTTCATGGTAAAATTTCTATAAAATCACATTTGCATCTTTATAGGGGGTGGACAATTGGTACTTGTTGGGCTAAGCCACCTATTAAGGGTATTGAGATTGTTAGTTGACTTGAGTGAAACTAGCCATCCAAGGGTTGCACCGGCTTGCAATCGAGTGAACAAAATTGAGTTTATGACACTATGGCATTTGATATCTCCAACTTCATCAATTGAATGAAAAACAAAAACAAAATGGAAGATATTGTTGAAAGTCATTTTGAATATAAAAAATCTTTAAAATGTTTTTATATTTATATTTTTAATTTTTTTATAATTTATATATATTTTTAAATATTTTTATAATTTTTAAAATTAGGATTGAAATGACAAATCTTATAAACATTAAGATTTTAGAATTTATTAAATTAAATTTCATAGTGCAAATAATTCGAAACGTTGAAAAGTTGGAATATACAACATGTGTTGTGTATCACGTAATCGATCTTAGTCAACTTTTAAAACAATTACACTGTGTTTGGTTTGATGTAATAGCTATGCTATTACAGGATGGTTCAATATTAAACAGTAATCCTTTTTTTGGTTGAATGGAATACCCATTACGGGTGTATTCCATTACAATCTTATGCAGAAAAAAAACTTCGTTTCTATTCCCTTCCCTCCCTACCGAATCCCTATTCCTTGTTTAGACCTCTCCAATTTTACCCTCACTCATCTCTTTCAGACTTCTCTCTTTTGTTTCTTTCATCTTCATCGACAGAAGTTGCATCAACTCAGACCAAAATTTCTTTCATCTATTTCAGGCTTGCTTTCCTCCTAATTTATTTCTCTTCTTGGTTACCTTGCTTGCGCTTAGTTATCGCCATTTCTGCTTCTTCCCAAGCTCTACTGAAGGCTTCAATTTATTTAAAAGGAAATCCAAATCCATTCCAGGTCAGCTAAACATTCAATTTCTTCTATGTTTTTTGGTTTTCGATTCGAATGATTTGGGATTCATTTATATGTAATTATGTTTCCATTTTTTTTTTGTGTTTTTTATTTTGGGTCTCTGCAAGATTTGTACTTTTGTGGTTTTGAATTCTTTTTATTATTATGTTTAGTTAATCCTTGAATTTATATTATTTAAAGATGGTGAATTTAACATAAAGCTCTGTTTCTCTGGTTCACTACTATTAGCATTGCTCATAATTATATATCGATTCTGATAACTTATTGGATCTTATTTACTCAATTTTGATGGCTCCTTGGATCTTACTGTTGCAGGTGGAAATATTTTTTTTGGGTAAGATTTTCACTTTTGTCTCGGATTTGTCTTTTGAACCATTCTGAATTTCGAGTTTTTGATTGATTTCTTTTCCTTCTTAGTTTGGATCTTGGTAAAATTTGAGGAACTTGGATAACTATTGCATCATTGCCTTGTATGGTTCCATTGAGCCTTATTTGTTTCACCAGTAAGTAAAGTAAATTAAATACTTCTGGGTTCATTACTCTCTTCCAATTTAAAATACATGCACATCATGCACTTTTACTAGATTAGTGCAGGACAAAGTCATTCATTGTGTTCTGGTCAATATCTTTATCTCTAATGGATAAATAGAGTGATGGGCCCTGCTATTGTTATTCAAATAAAAAGTATAAACCTCATTTCTTTTTATTGTCTACTTTTCCGTCTATAAGATATGGTGAAACCTTGCAAAGACTGAAGAAAATGATTCTATTTTTGGTGATAATCTGATGTGAACATGTGTGGTTAACTTCATACTTAAATGAAGTTGATTCACTTTTTAGGAGATGCAAAATTTTGGCCATTTGTATTAAAGGAATTTGAAAAAGTAAGCAGAGGGGATCTGAGCCACTTATGAGGATGATTATTTGTGTTAAGGAAAATAAAGAGTCCGAGTAACATAGGTAGCATGTAGTGCATATTAGATAAAATAAAGCAGCTCAATTGCTTGTAACTATGGCATTATTGCTTTGCATGGTCCATTGAGCCTCATTGTTTTTGTTAGTAAGCAAAGTAAGTAAATACTTATGGTTTCATTACTCTCTTTCAATGCAAAATCCATGTACATTTTGCACTTTTACTAGATTTATTGCAAGACCCAAGTCATTCCTTACATTCAGGTCAAGATCTTTATCTCTGATTGATAAATAGAGTTATGGGCCTTGCTAATGTGATTCAAGTAAAAAAAGTAATAAAACTCATTTCTTTTTGTTGTTTACTTTTCCTTCTGTAAAATATAGAGAAACCTTACTGAGACTTTGAAGAAAATGATATTATTGTGGGTGATCATCTAATGTGAACATAAGTGGCTAACTTCATATTCCTATGAAGCTAATTCATTTTTAGAAGATGCAAAATTTTAGGCATTCATATTAAAGGGTTTCGAAGGAGTAAATAGATTGGTTCTGAGGGACCTGTTAGGATGGTTATTATGTTAAAACGAAAATGATAAGATTATTGTACGATATAGATACCTGATAAAAGGTATTGATACTTTCTGTCATTGTTTGAAAAATAATGAAAACAAAATGTCAAATTGGACTCTATTATCATAAGGGAATTAATATCTCATAAAATATCGATACTTAGAAAAAAAAAGTATCGATACTTTTTGTCCTGGAGCAATTCTAACTTGTTTGAAAATAGTTAAAACATATTTGAAAATGTTTGACTCAATTGAAACCATTTCAACTTGATTTTATTAATTTGTTCAACTTTACTTTTATTCAATAACGCTTTAATTTGTTATATCAAAATATATTATTCAATAAGGTTTTATTTAACAATCTCTTAAAGTCTTCCAGAAATTTAGCTCATATGAGCCCAAACAAAGTTTAGCTCTTATAAGCCCAGACAAAGTTTAGCTCATTGAAGCCTAGACAGAATTTAGCTCATTCGAGCCATAGTCCAGAATATCCATCAAGTCTCTCGTCTCGATCCATGTTCAAGAATAGAATCAAGATAATTGGAATTACAATTATCAAATTAGAAATTAAACCTTAGGAACTTACCGGACTAGTTTGCAGCTATGAACTAATTTTAAGGATTATTCTATAATTTTTCCTTTTCCACGATCCCTAGCACGCTCTTGATCTATACCAATAATTCATTCAATTTTCTCGTTAAATCATGAAATTTAAATCATTTATTGCATTTAAGTCCTTTTTGGGAAACTTACAAAATTACCCTTAGCATTTTATTTTTATTCAATTTAGTCCTTAGACCTTAAATACGTAAAATAACCATTTTCTTTTCAACCCCATGCCAGTTGAATATTCAAGATTACTTTCCCAATCCCTACATGCAATTATTTCACATCAAGTACATGTATTTTTATTTATTTAGCAATCTAGTCCTTAAACCCTAAAATCATAAAAAATCCCTTCACAAAATCATCAAATCTAACAACTAAGCTCATAATACTTACATAAATTTTCAAGAACAAGCTCATTCATCAATGATAAATTTTACAACATTTGATGGATCCACAAATTAGTCCTTGAGTTAGCTAGATTAAGCTATACGGACTCAAAAACATAAAAATTACTAAAATCAAACGAGATTTACTTACTCAAATAAGAAAACAAAGCTCAAACGAAGCTCCTTTAATGGCTTTTAGTTTTTTTCGGCCATGAAGAAGAAGACTAAGAAAATAACTTATTTTCTTAAGTTTTAAGATTAAAACATTATGATTTGTCACTTTATCATTTTACCCTTCTTAACTAATATTTTTCTCTTAATATTCCAAGCCCATTACTGTCCACTCAAATCCCCATGGTATATTTACCATTTAGGTGCCTTATCAAACCTTCTAATTAGCATATAATACCTTTAGTTAATCAAATTCTACTTTTGCACTTTTTATGATTTAGTCCTTTTTACTTAATTAACTATCCAAACGATAAAATTTATTAACCAAAATTTTATATGATGCCAATGACATCATTAAACAAATGAAATTTACGGACTGACTCATCGGAGTTGTGGTCCCGAAACCATTGTTTTCGACACCATTGAAAAATGGGCTATTACACATATCTACCTACATAAAAATGCTATTGTAGTATACGTCAGCAACGCAACAACAATATTGATCTTCCTTGTAGACAAGCGCTCTCAAACATTTCCAATGAACAAGCTTAACCAACTTTGGTTTTGCTTCTTTTTTGAACGACATTGACATCTTAGGTGCATCTATACCCCTGTTTATATGCTTTCAACAAGTTACAATATAGAACATAAAAGTCCTACAAACAAACAATGTTACCTTATTCAAATAGGATACTTTTGAGCAAAAATCTCTTCGTTTTGAAGGTCTTTGACTCTTATTTACATACACATTTAAACCATCCCCGTCTGGTATTGTATTCCCATCTACTTGAGTTAAGTTAAGCATGTTTTCAACATCAAAATGATCAAATCCAATACATATTGAAGGGAGGTTCTTTTTAGGCTGGTTTCAGACCTCAAGGTGGAGGAATCATGCTCGAAGTGTCTATTATCAATTATCCTCGAGTTTTTATCTCTTATACTCCAAAGAAAGCCCAATAAGGTTCACAGAGTTTAGGGAGCACCTCGTCACTAAGGAAATGTTTAGCGTTTGGCTTTGGTGGGGTTCGAATCCATACCACTTGGCTAAATGCTAAATGTGACGAGACACTGCCTAAACCTTGTGAACCCCTTTCGATTCTTTTAAAATTACGGAAGATAAAAACCTAAGTATAATCGAGAATAGACATCTCGTGCACAATACCTCCACTGATGAGGGTTCTAGATCGACCCAAAGAGTAACCTCCTTTGAACAATACTGTAATGGCATTTAATATCCTCACTAGTACTGTATGCATATCAAATTCCACTCCTTCAAGCAATCTTGTTGGGACATCAGTAGAAATTTCCACTAAAATAGAAGGATGAGAAAGACCATATAATTTCAATAAACCCTAAAAGTACATTAGAACACAAAAAAAATCACTGCAATAGCATTAACATCAATACATAACTAATTCTTTTGATGTTATGGGCTTTTTTTTTACCTCAACATCTACCTTTTGATGTCTGCTCAAGGTCTCAATAATAAGCTTAGCAACCTTCTCATTCCTTAATGTAAAATAGACCAAAAAGAGTCAAGCAGATCGTGTTGATCATCATCACCATCATATATGTTAGTTACCATTTGACTTAAGCTTTCCTTGATGATACAGCATTCTGACTGAGATATCTAGGGACCTGAAAGAAACCAGTTTCTAATTTTAAACAAACAAATAAGCTTTATTCAGCTTAAAAAGATCAATAAAGAGAACACACAAAAATAATCATTACCTGGGATGAGATTTCAAAGTTGAAGAAATCATGGACAAGAGCTGAAACCCAGATGTTGTAGCGATATAAGGTGGCCCTACTGAATTAGAATCCTAGTGGTGGAGGGTTTGCAATAGTTCCCATATAAGAACCTAAGAGCATTTCCCATTTACAAATGCTAAAGTGTCTCAAAACATACATATATGAAACATTAGTAACAAATGGCCTCAACTCAAATAGAGGCAAATATAACATTAGAAATTATTATAATTACACTCAAGTACACAAGTATGAAAAACTAACAACCAAGAGATTTTCTCCTGAGTTTGTAATTTACTAAAATGTCCATTGCTGGAATAAAATTTTTTGTTTGGATAGATTCAAGAAGAAGAAATTTAAAGAGGCAATTTCATAATTTTTGAGCAAAAGATTTTCAAAATTCAGACTCAAACAATACAAATATTCTTATAAAAAAGTATGAACAACTTTAATTGAAATCAACAAGGATAAACAGAAATTATATTGGAGGATTCAGAAAATGCCAAATGGAATATAGTTTTGAGGGAATTTCCATCAACATTGATTGCAAATAGAGGATTTTGGTTTGTTGTAGTAGAGGTAGAAGGTATGATCTCCATCCTCATATCGTCCTGCATCTAATTAAAAGAAATTGAATGATATTACTATATATAAAGATCACAAAACAATTGAATTTATATATATGAATAAAACATCATACCACGCTGCCCTAAACATAAGAGTCGGAACTCGTCGAATCGGGGTGATCGTGCTTCCTACGACAACGATCCGTGATGATCGCTTACGAAGTCTCATAGTTGATAAGATCTCACCACCCAAGCATGTGTGTCAAATAAGAGATGTTCTTGGCAGCACCAAATCATATCGCGTTAAACATCGAGGATGTCCCATTTCACGTAAACTTTAAGAAGGCGCAAGCAAAGGTGAATTAGAATCTATCTCAAGAACATTCGAGGTTGACAGCAAGTGAACCCTACTCCAGGTCGGGCGACGTCTACTCTCAAGCCTCGGAGCAAACACACTCGACATTGATAGCTCCTCAATCTCAGAATCGACAGTAGGCTCAACCTCGATAATAGAAGTAAGTACAGAAGGGTTAGGCGTACTGCCACTCATCGGAGCAACCGCACTCGACATCTCAATCTTTGTCCTAATAGTAAGCATAAGAGACTCGATAATATTTAAAGACATAAGGATCCGATGCTCTCGTAGAAGAGCATCACCACCTTCACTCGATGGATTAACGACGATTGCATTATGCAAAACGTTATCACCGTATATAACGTAATTTCGTAATAATAATCCAAAGCACAAAACTGCTAATACGACTGTTCTACTCGTTAAATTATGACTGATTGAATACGTTGATGCAAATGAAAGATCGATAAATATCATGGTATTTGTAAACTTAAAATTGGGTGCGACAAACTTAGATGAACATAAGTTCATGACTCCTAAACAATAACAAATACATGCTATATATTCGTCCATAACCTTCCATGTAGCTATTTTATAAAGCAAAAAATAACCTACCCAATTAGTAATAAACTCTAAACATGACTTAACAATAACATTATATTTCCCAAAAAAGGTGTAAACATTATTGAGGAACAAATAACCAAAGACGAGAATCAAGTGCCAAATAAGGAACAGAATAGGAAGATAACAACGTGGACTTACAAATATCTTAAAAAGCTTTTCTCTTGAAGCAAAATGTGTGAGAGACTAGATAAACACAATATAAGTTGTTATAAAAAGGGCTACACATGATAGAGTTTTCTTTTGAAACATTTTAGAGCCTAAAGAAAAGTAAAAAATGAAAAGGATAATGAGGGTTGAAAGAGTCAAGAGCTTGAAGGAAGAGTGAAGAAATGGGATGATGAGGGAGCCTGAAGGTGAAAGGTAGGTTTTGGTTTTTGTGTAATTTTTTTTATAGATAAAAAGGCATCAAATTACCTTTATTTAGATATTTCCAACAGACGTAGCATCACATAAATCATCTATTAGTAATCTTCTAACCATATCCGAAGGTGCATCAATACTAACTAAATGAATGTCATTGGAAGAAAAGGATCTCACTAACCAATCAACAACTTTGTTCCGATCTCTGGGAACAAATTGGAATTTTACCTCCTCGAATTGGTGATACAACATCACAATTTTCCTCACTGTCATTAGGGACTGGCTATTATTTTGATCGTCTTTGATTATCTCTATTGGCATCTTGCAATATGACTCGACAAACACCTTACCATATCCTCTAAACTGAGCCAGTTCTAACCCATAAAGTATCGCCCAAATCTTTGAGTTTAAAGGCGATCCTCTTTTGATAAACCATTATAATCCTTCAATCTATTCCCCCTCACAGTCTCAAAAAAGGCCCTCAACTATTGACCTATTACCATTCACATCTACGACCCCAGCTGTATTAACCTTGATCCACCCAAGATCTGGTGGTTGCCATTTCCCACTTTGACAAGTTGTGAAGCCAGTAACCAATTTCTTGCACCTAACTTTCACTTAAATTAATCGCATAACTTTTTACACTTCAAAGCACAGCATCTACATTGCTTCATTCTCACTGGAAGAAAAATTTATTTCTTCCTTTCCACAGCAACTAGCACATTACAACGAAAAGGACTTACGATTTGGCACATTCAACTTCCATTTTAATCTCGATTTTTATGTTAGCTGATAGCCAGTCCTCTAGGTCCATTATAAAAATGCGATAAACATTGTCTACAAGCAGAACCTTCAACCACACAGCCGTAGCAAACTTGTAATCACGCAAAACATGCATCACGATTTCTTGCTCCACCCCACGCTCTAAGCATCCTACATCATCTATAAGTCCCTTTTTTGCCCTCTTAACATTTGTTAGAATTTTCCTATGCTCGACCAGCCACATAAAGTGTTTGATTCGAGGAGCAATTGGCAAATCCCAGATTTCCTTCCATCCATTCTCACCTTGAACAACAGACGTACCAACCAGGCTTGTAGCTAACACGACTGTTTTACTTGTTAAATTATGACTGATAGAATACGTTGATGCAAACGAAAGGTCGATAAATATCATGGTATTTGTAAATTTAAAATTTGGTAGGACAAACCTAGATGGACAGAGGTTCATGACTTCTAAACAGTAGCAAATACATACGATATATTGGTCCATAACCTTCCATGTAGCTATTTTATAAAGCAAAAAAGAACCTCCCCAACTGTTAATAAACACTAAACATGACTTAACTATAGCAATATATTTCCCAAAAAAGGTGTAAATATTATCAAAAAATAAATAACCATAGAGGAGAATCAAATGCCAAATAAGGAACAGAATAGGAAGATAACACCATGGACTTACAAATATCTTAAAGAGCTTTTCTTCTGAAGCAAAATGTGCGAGAGACCAAAGAATCACCGTATAAGTTGTTATAAAAAGGGCTACTTATGCTAGAGTTTCCTTTCGGAACATTTTAGAGCCTAAAGAAAAGTAAAATGTGAAAAGGTTGAGGAGGATTGAAGGAGTCGAGAGCTAAAAGGAAAAGTGAAGAAATGGGATGAGGAGGGAGCCTGACGGTTGAAGGTAGGCTTTAGTTTTTGTGTAATTTTTTTTATAGATAAAAGAAGGTATCAAAGTGCCCTTATTCAGATATTTCTAATAGACGTAACATCGTATAAATCATCTATTAGTAATCTTTTAACCATATCCGAGGGTGCATCAATACTAACTAAATGAATGTCATTGGAAGAAAAGGATTTCTCTAACCAATCAACGATTTTGTTATGATCTCTAGGCACAAATTGGAATTTTACCTCCTCGAATTAGTACTGCAACATCATAATTTTGCTCACTATCATTAAGGATTGTTTATTATTTCAACCGTCTTTTATAGTCTCCACTGCCATCTTGCAATCTGACTTGACAACCAACTTACTGTATCCTTTAAACTGAGCAAGTTCTAACCCATTAAGTATCGCCCACATCTTTAAGTTTAAAACCAATCCCCTCCTAATAAATCTTCAATCTATTCCTCCTCAAAGACTTGAAAAATGCCCTTAATTGCAAGTCAATTACCATTCACATTTACGACCCTATCAATATTAACCTTGATCCACCCCGGATCTAGTGGTTGCCATTTCTCCCTTCGACAAGTTTTGAAGCCAACAGTCGACTTCCTAAACCTAGCTTCACTTAAATAACCGCATAACTTTCTTCATTTCGAAGCACAGTATCCACGTTGCTTCGTTCTTTCTGAAAGACAAATTTATTTCTTCCTTTCCACAACAATCGACACATCACAACGAAAAGGACTTGCGATTCAATACCTTCAACTACCATTTTAATCTCACATTTTATGTTAGCTGATAACGACTCATCTAGGTCCATTGTGAAAAAACGATACACACCGTTTGCAAGCATAACCTTCAACCACCTAATCGTAGCAAGCTTGCAATCACGCAAAACATGCATCACGGTTTCTTGCACCACCCCACACTCTAAGCATCCTGCATTGTTTGTAAGTCCCCTTTTTGCCCTCTCAACATTTGTTAGAATTTTCCTACGCTTGATCAGTCACATAAAGTGTTTGATTCTAGGAGCAATTAGTAAATCCCAGATTTCCTTCCATCCATTCTTACCCTAAACAACAGACATATCAACCAGGCTTTTATAAGTTATTTTCACAGAGAAATTCCCATTCTCTTTCGAATTCCAAAGGCATATGTTCTTCTTAAAGTCATCATTAGAAGGATGTACCACTTCAATATACTCCACCACCTCTTTATCGAATAGCTTGCATAGTTATTGCCAATTCCAATATTCCTCACCATCAACGAAACTTGCCACTTTCAAGTCAGCTGAAACAGTTGTATTAGGATACAAGTGCTGGTGTAAAGGGCTCAAGTCAAAGGACCAAACGTCTTGGATAAATCTTACAGTTCTCCCATCACCAAGGCACCAATATACTTTCTGCCTAAACTTATCCTAGATTTTAGATAGTGACCTCCAAATGTAAGAGCAATTACCTGTAGCTACCAACAAGGGGCAACAGTCCACCACTTTATACTTACTTCGTAGCACTCTAACCCATTGCGCCTCCGATTTGTTCACAAAATTGTAAGCTAGCTTCATAAAAAAAAACATATTCTAAGGCACCAATTTCCTCAAACCAAGTCCCCCATCCTGCAAAAGCATACAACACTTATCTCGTTTCACCAATGCAACTTTCCTAATCCCACCTATAGAGCCCCACAAAAATTGTCTTACAATTTGTTTGATTTTCTCGCATACTCCAATCGATATCACTGTTGATTGCATGAAGTAACCCGGTATAGCCAATAACACAAACTTAGCCAGTGTCACTCAAACTGCCATCAAATCCATTTAATTTTTGCTGCACCTTATCAACAACAAATTGAAAGGTGCTTTTAAATGTTCTTTTATGTAACAATGGGACTCTTAAATAAATTCCCAAATCCTCACCAACTTTGAAGTTGAGTGCCACTCCACATCTTATCTGGTTCGCTAGCTCGACATTAGCCCAATAGTAAAAATATCCCAAAAAACCCTACCATATTTTGAGGTTACTTTCACTTATTATACTTCAGTGAAGTCATATCATGTGAAACATCTTTCGTGAAACATCTCTTGAAACACGAGATGATAGTTGTTCTTAGATGAGAGTTGTTCCTAAATAATGGTTATTTTTTACTTGTTTCAAATGTGATTTTTTTCTTAATGTAAAGGTTGTTTCAAAGAAAATTTGTTATATAGGGATGCTTTTCTTGATTGAGCTTGTTCTGAATAATGACTCTCTCGGAGAAATGCAATTGTTCTAAAAACAAGTTCCAAATAATGGGTATTCTAAACATAAATATTCTTGAAACGCCATTATTCTAAACAAGAATTGTTTCAAACTTTAGTTATTCTCAACAATAGTTGTTCTCAAATAACAACTACATTAGCTAACAGTTGTTATAACTAAAGCCCTTAATTGAACATAATTATTTTAGACGTAGCTATTCTCAAAAAACAGTTGTTCTGAACAACTGTTTTAAACAAAAGTTGTTGTTCCGAAGAAGATGTTAAGTGAAACGACAATGCTAGTTGTTCCACACTTGAGAGCACAATTTCTTGAAATATATTATTATTTATCTCAACGAAGAGATAAAATGTTTGTAGTTAAGACTATGTGTTTGCATTTTGCCCATTGCATGAGAATTCATAGTAGAAAAAGTTCTCATGCAAGAAGAGTGTAGTAAAAATAAATAAATAAAACAATTATATACTCATAAGAAAAATTCATGTTGTGTAGGAAAAGAATAAAAAAAATGTTTTTCCCATTTTGTTTCCCTTGCATGAATTTTTATTTTGATGAGAGAAGAGAAAAGAAATTCATGTATAAAAGCAAGTGTATTAAAAAAAGGCATGACAGTGTTTTCTCTTAAAAAACTAATAATAACGTGCTAGAACATTTCTCTAAAAAAATTAGAATAGCAAGCTAAATAAACATGATAATAAAATTGGGAATAACATGCAACAGTTGTTTTAAAAAACTTGAGAACAACAAGTTATAATATTTTGGAAGAGCATGTCTTGCTTTTCCCTAAAAATTTGGGAATAAGAAGCTAGTGATCTTCCCTAAAAATTTTGAAATAACATTCCATAGTGCTTCGTTTAAAAAAATGAGAACAACTTGTTATAGTGTTTCCTTAAAAAAGTGGGAACAAATAGGCAAAATGTTTTCAGAATAACCAGTTATATTGTTTCACTAAATAAATAAGGAACAATTTATTAGAGTATTTCCCTAAAAAAGTGGGAACAACCAAGTATAATATTTCCGAAATAACCTATCATAGTGTTTCCCTAAAAAAAGTGAGAACACTAAAGTATAATGCTTGACAATGAAGGATCAGAAAATTGCCTTTAAAGGATTCTTTGACAATGAAGGATCAAAAAATTGTATAGGAGAACGTGCTTGAAAGGCGAACTCTTCAAGTAATAATTGGATCTCAAGAAGAACAAGAATCGAAGATGAGTGGGTAACTATAGCAACAAACTCCTTATTTGGTTTTTTTTATATTAATGGAGGGTATTCACTGCTTTCGAACTCTTGAGTAGTCTCCTTTAATCTGATCCTTTTCTTCATTTCTTTGTTGATGTCTTATTGGATGGAGCAGCAATAGTCTTTCCTTGAGTACAAGCTCCCTTAAGAATAGAAGAAATGTCCATGTCTTGAGGATGAAAATGCGATGAAGACCCTGCACCATCAACAATAGAATTAGCTTGAACTGAAGTAGAGGTAAAATCAATAAAATGATTTGTTATAAGATTTCAATTTCGTGGGCGAAGACCATAGATGCTATAAAAATAGAAAGGTGGCTCTTTATTACGCCCTAGTAAAATTTGTGATAAGCCACCATCTGAATTGTACTGTCAAGCTTCAAAAGTATATGGCACAGTAAGACCGTCCAAACACTTGATGGAATCATTTGATCGATAACCATTAGGGCTTAAGTCTTATAGACAATATTAGAATATGTTTCTAACTGAAACAAGTTCCACCAAGTCAAGTATGAAACCCTTATTTAACCGTTTATATTGTATCTTAGCAAGGTTGGAATCCACTGGCTGAGATTGCATGCATGTACTCTTTTTAGGAAAGGTCCATCTTGTTGAGAAATCAAATCCAGACTTGAGCATACAAATAACTCTTATATACTTATCTTTCCATTGATGAAGGTTGGAGATATTGTTTTGGATAATGGGCTCACACCTTGATCGTACATTGAAGTGGCCATTGCCAGTAGAAATGTCTTATTTTAAAAACCCCAGTAGAGGTGGTTCATTATGCATACAACAGTAATATAGTAAGCCATCAGTTTCTAGAAGGATTAAGCTGATAATTGTCCCAGTGCGGTCTCATATTCATTTAAAATAGCATAGAATAAGGGATTCAGTGACAAATGGAAATTGACTTCTAATAGATTCAGGGATAAAACAAAACCTATAGTGTTATCACTTACACAATATTGTTTAGTCTGCTGGAAGATATAAACGAATTTTGGTTTTGTATAACCCAGACTCCTAAGTATCTATTCATCTCATCTTGAGTAGTGCTGTAGTTAGCCATATTTGTTTCTACTATGGTGATATATCTTTTAATTCTTGAGTTCAAAATGGAAGTAGATTATTAGCTGTGATGTTTTGTTTGGGTTGTCCACTACCCCTTCCTCTTTTTGTTGTTCAAACCATTTTGTATGATGTAATGTAAGAAAAAGAATGAAAGAAAGAAAAGAGTTACCTTAGAGAAAAAATAAGAACAAAATATGAAGAGTGCAAAAAAGTTAAGTAGAGGAAAAGATAGGGTTTTAATCGATCTTATAAAATTAACTGAAGAAGTGTTTGTAAATATATTGTATGAAACAAACTTGTACAAGAAGTTTTTTTCGTGGAAACTATTCAGGTCCTCCAATGTAATGTTGACACCTATTAGAAGAGGGCAAACTTGTAGCGTTTAAATTTTTAAGGCAATCGTCAAATTTGAATGCGCCCAACTCATGATTTGTGCTTGGCGTGGTTGGTTAGTTATCAGTTATTTGTTGAAATTCTTCAAGTTAGAAAATTTCGAGGATGAAATTTTGTTACGGGGAGGAGAGTTGTAACACCCCAATTTTAGCAAATTCAAGGTTATGACGCAAAGTCTTAAAAATAGTCTATTGGTGAGGTAGTATCCTCCTAAATATTTCCTTTGACATTTAGGATAGGTGTATTATAATTATATGTAAGTTTGTGATAGCACTTTGTTAGATTACTATGTTAGTTGGATTAGGATATCAACCAAGTAAAAAAGTAATTATAGTTTGAATTCACGCCAAGTTGGTTCAACTACTATGCTAGTTGCATTTGAAGTATTATAGTTAAGACTAATTTTTTCAGAGTAACCAGATATTGGTCATATCAGATTCTCGTTTAAGTTTTCTTTGTAGTTGTAAACCATTTAAGTTTTCTTTGTACCTAGGTTAAGTAAAGGGGAAGTTTTCTTCTTCGTTCTTATAAAAGTATTGCTATCTGAATCTTAAGGAACAAAAAAGTATTTCTTTTTCTAGTAAGCTAAAGAGGTGATTCGGGATTTTATCAGTAATTACTCCATCTTAAGTGGTTGTTGCAGTTTCTTGTTGGATCTGGAGTTCAAGCTGCTATTTATGGTTGTTAAGTGAGTCTCTGAGCTGACTCATGCATGTATATTATTCATACAAGATATTTTTATGAAGATTGATCAAACTATGAAACCAAAACTAGAAAATTATAGTATGATGATTATGATATGGAATGAATGATTAGTGGTATTAGCATGTTTAATTATGTGATAAGTATTGTGATGTTAAAGTATGGTTGTATGGGTACATCTGGAATGTATGCGATGAGATGTATGTTAGTTTGGGCGTAATCTAGTCAATTAAAGTGTTAAGTCTTAAAAAATGTCAATGCATGAAGAGTCTGTCAGGTGAGTTTATGTCTGTTCATCATGGTAGAGCCTAAAGGGGTTTGTCGATACTCAAAACATGAACTCTGATATGAACCTCTGAAGGAAAAACCCATGATCATGGCACCTTCTGAAAAGGAACTAAAGGATGGTGATTACCCAATAGGTTCTTTGCGTGTTCCGGGACGATTATAGGCAAACTTCACGAAATGTGAGTCTAGGCAAATCCATATCGTAAACACATCATTAAAAGAAATTCCTTTGTGACAAACTCTGTAAGGAATGCCTTCGTGGCGCACTCTTAAGAATTACCCTTGTGGTGAACTCTAAAGGAATAGCCCTTATGGCAAATTCTGATATGGTAGCCTTTACGGCAAATTGTGGATGGATTGCCATGTGGCGCATCGAAATATGGCTCCCTGTGGCATATCGTAAATATTGTTATTTGAGGTGGGTTCTGTATTAAATTGGTTTGGATGTCCAGTATGACTCATAAGTGTAATTAGTAAGATCAATAAGGTATAAAGTCTTTAGGATTTATATGGTAAGAATTATATAAGACTGATTAAATTGAAAATAGGGAATTGAAGAGTTATAGAGAGGTAATGGGTTAGTATTGAAAGTGTGTGTATTGAATAAGGATTTAATTTGTATGATCGAATGACGTATCTGTCATTAGTTTACATGTTCATTCTTGAATTGTGAAGATATGTTGGCTTATAGGTAAGCATGCAAATGTAATCTTGTTTTTTATTGTATTGATCTCTAGAAAGGAAATGGATAAAGATTTATGATTGTTCAGATTAAAGGATGTAAGTGATGCATCGAAAACGTTTATGGGATATAAATGATTTCATAGTAAGGTATGGTGTCTGATGTGTTAATGAGAGTAAAAATTTAAAAGAGTATTCCCCAGAGACAAGTTAAAGGACAAGAAGATTAAGATCATCATTTTGATTTATCAACTGAAATGTACAATTAACACATAGGTAAAATTTGTAACTCTCACTAACTTTTTGTAAACTTATTTGTGTGTGTTATGTTACAGATGAGTTGATATAGGTTTGCGTTAGGAGGGACGATGCTAGGACTACGCCATTCGCCAAAAGAAATGGCGTATCGAGTTATTATGCGTACAGAGCATGTTTGGTGGCATGTTCAAAGTCTGAAATGTTACTTCAAAAATCCATATTTTGGGATCGTTGTAATATATTAGGATTTCAATTTAGATTTCCTTATAATTAAATTATCGTATTGTAGTTGTAATTACCTATTGTATATACATATGAAATTTAGTTTTAATTTGTGTGTAGTTAAGTTGCAATTGGTTGTAAATTGTATAAATAGAGTAAGTTTTTGTCTGTATTCATGTGATAATACCCAAGACCTGGATTCGACAAATTGGATCGGAATGAGAGTCTTACAGAAGAAGCAGACATCAGTCGTTTATTTCACTAATCGATTCTCGAGTTGCCCTATAAGGTGCCCTATATAGATATGCTAGAGCTACTAAATTTCAATATAATGTACCAGTTGTCTCAAAATACTCTAACAGAATAAGATACATGGTATAAACCTTATTGACAGACTTGTCCAACAACAACATTCCTCTTACCATATAAAGCATTTTAGCTCTAACATATCGATCAATCTTATAGACTTGTTCGAAAACAACATTCATCTTACCATCTAAAGCATTCAAGCTCTAACATATTGATCAATCTCCTTCACAGTTGCATGTGGTGGAGGGGCCAATTTGACAAGTCTCTTAAACCATGTGCATTTCACCCGACTTCCACTTAATTTGTTCTCGTCCTCAGACAAGGGCCAATTTGGTAAGCCTCTCAAACCATGTGCATTTCACCTGACTTCCACTTAATTTTTTCTCATCCTTAGACAAAATGACACCAAACAATTGATCTCATTCGTAAGCGACGTCGATGTGACTTGCTCCAATTACACTTGCCCATCAATAGGAATGTTAGTTATTAAAGCAACATCTTCTAGTATTATAATTTCTTCTCTACATGAAAAATGTAATGTATGCATTTTCAACCCTCTATCTTTCTAACAAAGCAGAAAGCAACTCCAATATCATAATAGAGTTTGTCTTTGTTTATGCCACATATAAACCAACGCCCTTAAACTGACCTACAATACTTTCATTGACCTTCGAGAATTTTAGATTATGTCAAGTACAAATAACTCGATCTTTTTACTTTTCAAAATATGAAAAAAATATTTAATTTTGCAACATCTAAAAGATATTTCCACAAAAAAATTATAAAATTAAAAAAATGAGTTGAAAAATTTTACCATCTTGGCATATTTTGCTACATGTTTTTCCTAAAATTTTGATACAACCATTATTCTCCTAAAGAAAGCAGAAGATAAAAAAGAACCTCTTCAGGAAGTTTGAGAATAATTTTTATTGGATGAAAAAGGAGATAAGTGAGGTTTTTATAGGAGAGAAAGTTTATTGTGATGGTTGTTAAGTTCTTTGTATTAAATGGGTTAGTCAAGACAATGGCCAAATAAATTTTTTAAGTTAAACTTCTCAATTTAAAATTTGAGAATTATGAGAGTTGAATTTTTCTTTTTTGTATTATCTAGTCTTTTAATACCTTCAACTACTGGCCTAATCTTATAGTTGTAAGTAGAAACCTTTTAAATAGGAACCTCAATTGTTGATTTCTATGCTTGCCCTTCCTTGTTTTCCTAGCAATCAGATTAAAGCAGTTGTTAAAGTTGTGTGATTCAAATTCCTGTTAAATAAATAAAAATACAAGTGACAAAGGAAATCCGCAAGGGCGAAAGTCGAGGGTCGAAATACACTATATTACTATATTATTTTTTTTAGAGATTGATTCAACTTATAAATATAAATATAGTGGAAACTTCTCTTATATCATTCGAATTTAACATTAGTGAATTTTTTTCTCCTCTATTACGTAAAATTTGTGTTTTATTTCTCTTTCTTTTTTTTTTGCGATATTTTTATATTCTCATCATCGACATTCAATTTCAACAGTAATATTAAATTCGACATCAATACATGTTAAAATATCTTTACAAATATATATTTTTTAAAATACATCAAGTTCAAACAACCAACGAAATCCGTTGGTGCAAAGAAGAAAAAAGAATGGTGAGCGCAATAGTGCAGTACAAGGACGTTAACTTGCCGCATCTAGAAGGTACATTATACTCGAACTTTGACATCCAAAATATTTAGAGGAACCCAAATCGGCTACGGCAATTGCCGGGCACATCTTAATTCCATAATATTAGAAAAAAAAAAAAAAAAGCAAAATGCTCCAAAAATGTGTGTTTTCTTCCTTATTCTTCACTTGGAGAAAACTGAAAGTGGAGATAGGTGGGCTCCGCGCGGCATGATAGAAGTGGTCGGCATCACTTCTTGACATCCACGTCATTCCTTTAAACTTTTATCATCTTTTTCTTTTCACTGAACTTTAATAATTTCATTTTTATTTTAATATGAGGATGTCTACTAATTTAAGAATTTTATTGTTTGATCATTCAATGATATTCTATCATTAAATCAAATTATTTTATTCAATCACAACTAATCTAGCTTGTTGGTATTATAAATTAATGAAACTAGGAATAATGATATCAATTCACAAATACTAGATTATGTGTATAGGATATTTATCATTTTTTTTCTAAACTTAATGTTGAAAACAAGTTACATGTGTTACGAGTCATGAATTAAAATTTGTGACGATTACACAAAACGTTTTATGTGCTCGATCGTAAAACACATGATGGAAAAGTTTATCTTCTTGATGGATCAATGGAACCTTTTAATAAAACTAGAGTTACTAAAGTAAATATTGTAAATCGTAAAAAATAACATTATATAAAATTTAAATTCCTTAAAATTCTCATCTTATAAATAGACACTAATCTTATTGATAACTCTGGACGCTAAAAACTACTTATTTATCATGTTTTAAAGTGCATTATTATGGTTATAGTTTAAAAAAAAAATTAAAAAGAAATATATAGAGATCATAAAACCAGCTTTATCCAAAAATTATCACAGTAAAATTGAAATTGCTTGATCTTATAGAACTTCAGGGGTAACTGGTAAAAGTAAAACAAGTAGTGGCAGGATTGAAGGAAGTTTGAGATTTTACTTTTGTTTTAGTTAATTAAAAGGGCAAAGACGGAATAAATGGGGAAGTAATAAAACAAACAAAGGAAGAGTAACAGAACATTTGTTCGTGCTGATTCATACGTTTGACCTCCTGATAGTCGTAGGACCCTGAGTTTGTAAACAAGTTGGAAGTTTCCCCCATCCGCAGGCAAAGAGCGTGGCGATCACTTTCGAACCAAGATCCCAAAACGGTCGGCGGTGTTCACGCGCCGGAATTACGTTGATTAATTTTCTTTTTAAACAATAGCAAAACTGAATTACAGAAAAATAACCGAAGTTAGTTGTTTTACTTGCAACAAATTTAACCGCTTTCAAAACAAACCCACAAGCATTTTTCTTTCACCTGCACCAATTAACAAAATATATAAGAGATGATAAGGTAAATCCATTTCCTTTTACCTCTTTCATATGTCTTCTTCAAGTTCAGGTAAAAAAAAAAACCCAAGGGATAAAAACAGTGCTCAGAGTTTCTCTTTTTCCTTGATTTCATCAGTATTAAAACCGGTGACGAAACAGAGGATCTGGGTCAACGGAGTTTGACCGTAGAAACTATTACTGTCCAGGGTTAAGAATGTAATTAGGAGAACCAAACAGGTGTTTCACTGTTTATCTAATATTTTTATTTGATTCGGTTCTGTCGTCGTCATTGTTGTTTTTATTTGATCTCTTCCTTTCAGACTGTGTTTGTGTTTTCCCATTCTTTTATATGAGGTTCCAGTTTTTATGTCTCTCGAGCCGCTAAGGGAAAGAAAAGAAGATCGAGAAAGTAAAAGGCTGATGATGAATGCACAGGTTTTAAGATCATCTGGTTAGATTGATTTCCGATGTAGTGATTGAGAACGAGAGAGAAATGAGAACAAGGAGAGGGATTTCTTACCCCAGAGCCCATGTTTGTTTAGATGACAGTGTTCTTAAAAGGAGGGATTTCGCCGGTGATAATATGGCTTGCCGGAAACGACGAAGACTCTCGCCGGGTATTGCCGGAAAGAGAGATTTCTTTGATGTTTTGCCCGATGATCTTGTCATTTCTATTCTCTCCAAACTAAGCTCTACTGCGGCTTGCCCTTCCGATTTCGCCAACGTTTTGATTGTGTACGTCGACTTGCTTGTTTCTGAGGGGAAAGTTTGGGTTTTTCCTTACTAATTTTTATTTATTTGTTTGTTAAACAGGTGCAAGAGATTGAATAGTTTAGCAGTTCGTCCTCTGGTATTATCCAAAGCCTCTCCGAAAGTGTTTGCCATTAAAGCCAGAAGCTGGTCGGAGTCGGCTCACAGGTTCTTGAAGAACTGTGCTGATGCCGGAAATGTTGAAGCTTGTTACACGCTCGGCATGGTGAGTTTTAGAAATAGAATATATTTTTATTTTACTAAAATTTATCAAGTTTAGATTCAAGAACAATAATATAAACATTCTCTAAACAAGTAAACTGTTATGATTTGCAACAGATTCTTTTCTACTGTTTAGAAAATCGAGGGAGTGGAGCCTCTCTTATGGCTAAGGCGGCGATTAGCTCCCATGCGCCAGCGCTTTACTCCTTAGCTGTGATTCAGTTCAACGGCAGCGGCGGTTCCAAAAACGACAAGGATCTTAGAGCCGGTGTGGCCTTGTGCGCTCGTGCTGCTTTTCTTGGCCACATCGACGCCCTCCGTGAGCTCGGTCACTGCCTACAGGACGGGTACGGCGTTCGACAAAACGTCGCCAAGGGCCGTCGGTTTCTTGTCCAAGCCAACGCCCGAGAGCTAGCGGCGGTTTTATCATCAGCGGCTGCTTCTAACAACTTTACGCGATCTTGGCTCACGTGGAGCCCACACCCTATCCCGCATCCTAACCCTCACCATAACCACCGTCATCTGGCCGTGCCGGGATGCCCGTTGCTGAGCGATTTTGGATGCAATGTGCCGGCTCCCGAGGCGCATCCGTCTAGCAAGTTCTTAGCGGAGTGGTTCGGGGCTCGGGGCGGGGTACCAGGCCCGGGCTTGAGGCTATGCTCTCACGTCGGTTGTGGGAGGCCGGAGACAAGAAAGCACGAGTTTCGGAGGTGTTCCGTTTGTGGGGCTGTGAATTACTGCTCACGCGCTTGCCAAGCGCTTGATTGGAAGCTGCGCCACAAAGCCAAGTGCAGGCCGGTAGAGCGGTGGCTTGATGAAGAAGGCGATGGTGGCGAGGATAACGGTGCGGTACATGGGAACGATGACGTCGTAGCCGAAAGTTAAAGACGATTAACTGCTTACGGTAATTAATTTATTACTATTAGGTTTAAGGCCACGAGAAGGAAAAAAAAAAGTGGAAATGGAGAAGAGGTGGCCAGTTTTGGTTGGGTATTTGGAGGTTAAAAGTCAACTTTTACTATGACGAATGTCGCTGAAACGACACAGTTTTAGTTCTATGTGGATAGTATGGGTTAATCGGAAAAATGGTCCCGCCGCCAGGGGTGGGATTTTTCTTTTTTTTTTTAATCCCTCTTGTACACTATTGAGCCATGTTCAGCTTAATTTCGGTAAATTAAAATTCAATATCCCGGTAATTTCTAGTCTTATATCACTTTCTCTTTGCAATATTAACATAATTTTCAACAAAGAACTGACAAAATAAAATTCGAAACCCAAAATCATTTAAGATTTTAAATTGAAATTGAAATTTAAAAAAATGTCAAAACTATTTACAATTTTTGTTCAATGAAAGAGTACTTGTAGATTTCTTGTTAAGGACGGAAGTTGACTTTTATTTATTCTAGAAATTCAAATTATGCTATTAGTCCATAGACTATGCTTAACTTGTCCATTTAGTGGTTATACTTTTATTTCTTTTTCTTTTTCAATCTTGCATTTTTTTATTTTGAAACTTTAATCCAGACATAAATGATAGTTATTAAATACGATAAATTAAATAATACTATTTTCAAAATTTTAGTGCGCAAACACTTTATCAAATAAGTAATTTTATGTTAGCTTGTTATTTTTATAATACCCACAAAAAAGTCACGTCTCTTATGGATTTAATGGATATTTGACTGAAATTTCAAAATTAAAAAGTATATTCTAAAATTAAATTATAAAAAATTAGAGGATAAAAAAGTATTTTATCATTATGCTAATTCATAATTTAAAAAAAATTTACGATATTTCGAGTGAAAATATTTCGAGTTAATTGAGTTGATGAGTCTTATTTTATCATCCTAACTTGATTTGAAATTTTTTTGAATCGAGTCGAATCAAATCGAGTGAAATTGTTCAAGTTAAATTAAAAAAATTAAACATGTTAAATTAAAATCTCATTGCAGTATATCTAATTTTATGTTAGAGTATATAAATTTGAAACCATATATAATTGAAATTTTTTCAAAGCAAAAAAAAAAAAAAAAAAAGATAATTTAAAATTTTTAGGTCCTCAAAATTAATATTTTAGAAAATTTTTAAAATTTTTATATCTTATTTAGAATTTTATTAAAAATTTATTATATTTTTTAAAAATATGTAATTTTTTGAATTTCCATAATTATTTTAATTTTTTTTGTAATTTTTGTTGAGCGAGACCAATTTGCTTATTATCAAAATTGATAGGGACCAAAAAAGTATTTATACCAATATGCTATTCAAATTATTCGAGTTATTCGAATTGTAAAATTCAACTCGATTCGAACTCAAAACTTGAATTAATTATTTAAATTGACTCAAATAACTCGATTTGATTAACTCAAAAATTTTTTTTTTTTTTTTAATTTTCGAATTGGGTTCTACTCAACCCTACTTACAAAGTAATTTTACTGTTGGGAGAGGAGCAAGGCCAATGCCCCTTATATTTGCCCTGCCTAATAGCAAAATTTGACTCTGAACCAGAAAATACTACAATTTGGATAGGATCGAGAATCAACATCTTTTTTAAAAAAATTATAGATTGATTTCTATATGGGGGACTACAATTTGATTAAGTTAAGCAAAACAACTAAGATTATATATATGGATTTTATATATAATAAATTAATACTAAAATTACTGAGCTTGATAAATGAAATTGTGATGTTGAGAAACCCCAATTATTGGTGGTATACAAGACATTTGGAAAATTGAGTATTACTACTAGAAAGGACCAAGGCTAGGAGGAAAGTCTGACCATATCTTTTCCTTGTACAGTTGCGCCATAAAACAAAGCTAGGGAATCTGAAAATGGAACAAAATAAAATTCTTTTAACCATCATACCCTGTTCTTCTCCTTCACTTGATTTATAACACACATAACTAGTGCAGTTCTACAAACCAAATTGGGCAGTATCCCAAGACCCAAGTAGTTCATTTGGTTAAAGACATGAGCAGGAAAGGACCCAGTGCTTTCCTTAGTAACAGGACTCTACTTCTACATTCAATTCACTCTTTTTTTATTGTTGGTTCATGTCATCTCTGCCTATCATATAATATTGACTCACTTTTTTGCTATTAATTCTTAGGTAAACTATAAAAATAATCATTTTTGTTTGCCTCGTATTACATTTTAGTAATTTATGTTTAAAATGTTACGTCTTAATCACTTATATTATCGTTTTGTTACGAGATGACTACTCTACTGTTAAGTTTCGTTACTTTCCTAACGGCACTCCTACGCGGCAATCCAAATGGATTTTAAATGTCAACTTGAATGAAAGTGGGTTTTTCTTTTTCAGTTGTAACTAATTTAAAATTTTCAATTAATTAAAAATTTACTCTAATCCTAGTTGGACATCCAAGTTAACATTTAAAACTCATTTGGACTACCACGTAAAATTACCGTCAAGGAGGTAACAGAGCTTAACGACAGAATGACCACTTCATAACAAAACAATAACGTAAATGACTAAAACGTTAACTTTTCAAACATAAATTATTAAAATATAATTCGAAACAAACAAAAGTAACTATTTTTATAGTTTACCTTAATTCTTACTATTTTCAGTTAAGCAAAGTCTCTCTCGAGGAAGGTACATGATGTGAAGATGGTGTCTATCAGCTATAGTTGTTGGATAAGCGAAAATCTTATTCGAAAATGAAGAATTAAGCATCAAATCCAGAGATTAAACATCAAATAATAGCATGCACCTAAATGAGCAATTCATATTTGATTTATACATTGCAAAAAGAGTTAAAATAAGCATCCAACTTTACAATGACGGAGCCGTCAAATATGAATTATTTGATTTATGAGCATTTGTTTTGAAGGGAAAAAGGTTATGATTTAGAGGCATCAGAATCTTGGGTTCATGAGACGAGACAAACCAAAGAAAAAGCTCCCTAACCTGAATCCGAATCGGAACCTGAACCCGAACCCGAACCAGAATCGGAATCCGATTTACGAGCGTCGGCAGTGACACGTGCTTTGTCCTTCGCTTCAGCTTGCTTGACAGCCTTTCTCAGCTCACCAACCGGAATCAATGGCAGATATGCAAACACAGGATATCCTTTCCTGCTCATGTCTTTAACCAAACAGTTATACTTGTCGGACAAATTCGAAGCTGTGGGAACGATCTTCTGTGCAACCGAGTGGAAAGCAGAACTGCGATTCAGTTTTACCCACACCTTGGTTGAGCTAACTAGAACCAACTGCTTGTACTCGGTCGCGGCGTAGTGGAAAGCGCCGCGGGCACCGTTGGTCCGAGCCTCGTCGACTAATTTGTGAGCCTTTTGTGCTGCCATGTGAACCAAATATTTGGCTTGGTTTACCATTTGCTTACCTGCCGGCGGGACATGCTCGTCATATTTCTGTGAAGCCTCATCTACCTGCGCGGTTGTTATAATACTTTAATTGAAATTAAACAAAAGAAAAAGAAAAAGAAAAAGAAAAAGAAGGAAAGAAAAAGCCGTTACCTTGGAATCTAGAAAAACAAGAAGATGATCGGGAACGTCCTTATATTTCTCGTAGACGGGGCCAACGATGGTGGCGACAGCACCCTCGACGGTCCCAACGGTGGATCGTAACGGACCAGAATTCTGTTTAGCATACTGGTAAAGATTGGAGACGTAAACCAGCGTGCGAATCGCAGCCACCCTCACGAAAGCTATGTGGTTCAGGCCGTGCTTCTTTTTCTCAAACTCTACCTCCTAAAAGAGACAATTAAAAAATATATATAAAAAGACATTTTGAAGAAGTTAAAAGAAGAAGAAGCCGGAAATACCTTTTCCATGGTGGCCAGCTTTTCTTTTTTGATCTAAGATTGTTAGGGCTTTGTCTGCGTTTTTTGTTTTTCAGTTTTCAGAAATGCGCTTAGTGCGTGTAAAGAGAGTTTGTTGGTTATTATTCTATGGATCAATGTAATCTGGACCGTTAACCAGATCCAACGTTGGATATTTGATCAAATGGATGAGGCATATTATGGGCTTCGTGATGGAGAACTGGAAAGCGCTTTCCTCGTGGAGATCGTAAAATTCCTTGGCATAAAGAAATGGCTTAATGATAAATTTGGCCATTAGCATTTGCATGTTTTATCAAAATGGTCCTAATTGTATTTTTTTTTATTTTTTTTTTACCATTAACCTTTGATTTTTTTTTCAAATTGCTTTTTTTTCTAACAGATTTAATGAAAATACATTTAAAAAAGTTAACAAAATGACGTGAATTTCATATATGAACTATTTTTAATAAGATGTAGTTTATTACTTAAATAACTCTATAAAATAATTACATGTGGAAAATAGTAAAATAAATAAACAATACATGAAATTAAAAAAAATAACTTTCAATTAAAAAAATAAACGTAATTATCTAAAAAAATTAATTTGACAAAACATGCAAACATTAATGACCAAATTTATTATTAAGCCTTAAAAATATATAAAAATGGTATATGAGTTTTTTTTTAAATAAAATGGCATGTTTAATTTTTCTCCATTACCTGGCTATTATTTTTAAGGTAATTACATAATTAATCACTAAATTATGAGTAAATTTTTTGTTTTGATCACTTAGATAAAAAAAAAAAAAGTTACTATTTTTATAACTACACAACTAAAAATTTTATATTTAAGTCATTGAATTATTTAAAAGTTTTTATTTAATTCACTGGATTGTTAAGTTTTAAAAAAACAATTTAGGTGGCGTACTCCAAGTGACGATTCGACGATCGGTATAGTAGACTAGTACCCATCAACGAATAGAGTATACCTTAGATCCAAGTCGATCTGATAATCAGTGTGGAAGATCAAGGAAAAAGGTATTTGAATTTTGGTTTACAAATTTGTGAAGTTCAAACAGTGGCGAAGCCAAAAAAAAAAATTTGGAGGTTCAAAATTAAATTGTATATTTGATAATAAAAATGTAATTATGTCCATTTTAATAATATGTATCTTTATTATTTTTTAAATGATTAAATCAATTTTTATTTTGGGGTCAAAGTGTAATTTTACTATTATTAATTTAAAATTTTATAAATTATAAATTACCTAAATGAAAAAAAATTTATTTTAGGAGACTGAGATCCTTGCCAACTCCCTCTTAGCTCCATCATTGAGTTCAAAGATGTATCATGAAAAAAACTGAGCAGTAAAAGAAAAGAGAAAGTAAAACTTTTGATTTGTGCGGACAGTGTGAATAGAAAATATCATATAGCATCGATCTTAGCGATCCAATGACTTCAATGAAATCTATTGAATAATTTGATGATCAAAATGTAATTTTTTTTAATTAAGTGATCAAAATAAAAGCTTACTCATAATTAACTAATGATGTAGTTTACCGTTAGTTTTTATTTTCTACTTTTTATCCATTAGCATAATTTCGTTTCTCTAAACTTTTTCCTTTCTAAATTATAGTCTTATAGGATCCTTACGTAGGAAGAGTTTGGAGTAATTTTGATACGTATTGCGATGCATCTTCAAATTGCGGATTCGAATCTAATCTGAATTATTGATTCTAAACGGATTTAAATAAGCTACTCGAATATTTATTATCCGAATCCGTATTATTTATTTAGTAGATTTAAACTATAAATTTAAATATTTGAATTCAAGATTTTTTATACATAAAATCATGTTTTAACCATCAATATTTGTCCTAAACTTTAATTATAATTTACACATATTAATAAATATGGTATAAAAATATAATAAAAGTATTTCCAAAATTAAATATAATAATTAATAATAAAATTAAAAGTGGTTATTTTAAATATGTTTAAATGTTTTATCATAAAAATATATTTTTTAATATCTTATTCTCTTAAATTTTATTGTTGATAAAAAAATTTCAAGCCAAATACAAAGCACCATGTGTCAAATTAAAATTAATGTGGGTCAAGTCGAAGTTACCATAGGATGGAAAATGAAGACATCATGTATGTTTCGTAATTACTTTAATTAATTTAAATTAATAAGATATAAATATTAAAAAATTTTATTATCACTAATTAAATTTAATTAAATTTCTATTATCAATAATTATTTTATCTCTAAATTAATTAAATCAATAAGAGATAAATATTAATTAAAAGAGCTTAGTTATTGTAGAAGATTTAGAAAAGTGAAATTCAACAAAAACTCTCTTTTATTCAAGTGATTAACACTATAAAGGGGGTCACCCAAACCATTCTAAACATTCACAAGTTTAAGAAGCCCAAAAATTATCTGCAAAATTTTTTCAAGAAATTAAAAAACTTGAAAAAATTTTGATGACTATATCAATTTTGAAGAAAAGTCGCATTGTAAAACCCAAATCCCGAACACCATTATCGGTGAGGATCCCAGTGTTTCTATTCATTTAACTTCGTTCATCTTTTAGGATATTAAAATATTTAATCTTTATTCCATACAAAATTCACCTGTCATATTTTGGATCAGTATTTAATCATAACGCAATTTCATCAATGGTAAAAATGACATTTCCAATATTTTAGGGGACTTCTACCAGTACCTGATGGCTAAGTATCGGTAGTAGTCAATTCAATGAACATTTTAGAACTGTGCAAACTTCTACCGGTACCTGTTCTAGGTCTAACGATACAAGTATGATTTCTATCGATACAAGTCATGCAACTACCGATACCAAAAACTTCAGAGAGCAAAAATCCTCACCCTGCAACTTCTATCGATACATCAGTACTATAAACTATTGATACTTGTAATTCAACTACCGATACAACCTAAGTCAGATAACAACCTTTCTCCTATCCTGTACTTCTACCGATACATGCATAAATTCTACCGAAACAAGTATGCAGAATCTCAAGAATAATGCCAAGACACAAGTTTAATGCCTCAAACACAACCAATACAAGTTATGCATTAAAACATCACACAACATACATAACTTCTAAGTCTTTACAAGCATCATAAGCTTAAGCATCTAAGTTATACTTCATGCATTTACACAATCAAAATAGTAAGATTTCAACATCTTTAGTTCAATATCAAAGGTTAATATCATCCTAGTACATGCCATAAGACCAAGTGATGCAAAATCTACCGAAAAACTCCGCGATAGTGTGACTTCAGGTGAGGACGATGATTCGATCTTCAGTCAACAAAACGATCTACAAAACAACAACGATAACTGTGGAAAGCTTTATAGCTTAGTAAGTTTGATAGTTAACAAATACCAACATGGTAATAAGCAACAATGACTTCATCAAGCCAACATAATTCTATTGCTCTTTGAGTATTTACAACTTTTCTTCCTGTTCATAACTTTCTGTTACCAGTACCCGATGCTGCTCACACGAGCTGTCGAGGACTTGCAACCTATGCAGTACCCCAGCCATCAGTACGGTATCTATTTGTACTGTAAACTGTTTCCTAACGATGCTACTCACACGAGCTGTCAAGAGTATGCATAAAGCATAAGTTCCAGCCATCGTAGGACCTGCAATCCATATAGGACTCATATCTCTTTTTCGAGTCACGATGCTGCTCACACGAGCTATCAAGGACTCGCAACACATGCGGTACCCCAGCCATCGTGTCGGTACTATTTCAATGACATAAAGCCTACTATCTCTTGCGTTTCATTTCTTCGATCATCTTTAATACCGAATGTTCACGATTTGCTGTACATTGAAAATATATATCCATGTACAAGGAATATTAAGTAAGATTTACACTACGAACTTACCGGACTGGATTGTAGTTTAGGAAAGACTTTAAGGACTAATCCACCAATTTCCATTTTTCGTGGTTTGTAGCACGATCATAGTCTACATTCACAAGTTATTCAATTTTCACATTAAGTTACATAATTTAGTCATTCCACACAATTTAATCCTTTTTGGGAAAATTATGATTTTACCCCTACTAGTTTCCTTTTATTCAATCTAGTTCTTTCAACACAAAACATTCAAAATAACCATTTCCTCCCACAACTAACCATAGCCGAATTTCTTGGGTGTCCATTCAACCCATTCACACATTTATTTTCACAACAATACATGTAATTTCACCATTTTCAAATTTTAGTCCTTAAACCCTAATTTCATAAAAAATCACTTTACAAAAAGATTTAACCCAAGTATCAAACATTTAAATGCATCAAAAGCTTTCAAGAACAAGCAATTTCAACAATGGCAAGTTTTCTAACATTTTTCAGATTCACAAATTAGTCCTTGCATAAGCTATATTAAGCTAATACGGACTAAAAAACATAAAAATTACTAAAAACGAGCATCATTTACTTACTCAAATTAAAGCTTCAAGATTGAATGAAAAACCCTAAATTCCTTCCTCTTGGTCGTGTGAAGAAGATGAAAAAGAAGGAAAATATGTTTTCTTTCTTCTTTTAATTTCATATATATATTAATGGCAAACTTATAGTTTTCATGACTTTCATCATTAAGCTTAATTAATTATATTTTTTTCTTTAACTTAATTAATACATTATTTTCACTTAAATATCATATCATTCCACTAACTAAATCTCTCTTAGCTAATTTAATTATTTAATTCTTCCAATTACAAAATTTTACTTTTGCAGCTTTTACGATTTAATCCTTTCTATTTAGGTAACTGTTTAATCTATGAAATTTTCAAATCATAATTTCATACGATGCATATATCACCAAAAATATTTAAAATAAATAAAATTTACGACTCGACTTGCTGGAGCTATGGTCTCGAAACCACTATTTCTGACACCACTGAAAATTGAGCTGTTACACACATTTTGATATAGTTCAATCATGGAGAGGGGGTCAAAATTAGTTTATGAGGAAAGTCTCCTTTCAATATGATTCAACCGACAAAATTGAGGCTAAAGTAGTTTTTTCAAGATCAAGCCCAAAAGGCCCTTGAAGTGGAATCTTCCATCCAAGATTAAGTCTAGATTACCCTAGATCAAAGCTTTGTAATGGCCCAATTTTGGTGGGTACAAGGCTTGGCATGTAGTCGTAAAATAGTATGGTTGGCGAAATGGTATTCACCCAAGTGCATCTTTGGGCGTATTGAGTGGGCAGATATAATTATGTGTTTCAGTTAATGAAAATGCTATATCAGATTTCTATGTCAATTATATTAAGATAGTAGCCAAGAAGATTAGTGTAAAGAGTATGAGTTCACATTAGAGGTACAGTTAACCATAAGGTAAGCTGGTTGGGAACCAACTGAGTGTGAACCGGAGTAGTTAAAAGGTAAAGGGGTACTCAATATAACATCCTGTCCGACGAAGCCCTAGTATACTAATATTGTTTATGGACAGTAAGGCATATAGAATAAGTCTTGGGAATGTATAGTGTTAGAATGGGACTAAGTATATGAATTCTATGAGAATGCTAGGTACACTCCAATTCTGGCAGACATAAGATTTGGTGCATAGCCTTAAAGAAGTTTAATTAGAGTAGTACTCGCCCAGATGCATTTTGGCGTTTAACATGGGTGGACACCAAAATAAGTACAAGTGAATAAAGGTTCCATATCAAATTACTAAGATTAGTGGAATGAAAATTATGTCTAAGTAGAATGATTTTAGGGAATGACCTCACGCCAGAGGCGTAGTGCACCCTGTAATTATGGCCTTGTACTAGTTAAGTTACAAGATAAGTTTATTAGATTATTTACAAATATAAGATGCCTTCTTGCACTATGATCCAACCACATAATGTTGTTTAATATTGGTTTAAATGTTAGATAATCAGTGAGCCCATATTTTCTAAACCAATTTGTTCGAAAAATTACAAGTACATGGATGAAATTACTACACTAAGGGCACTAGATCCTAACAAGTCTTACTAGGAAAAGACCATTCGATGAAGAAATCCAACATGAGAGTCTACAAGAAGATCCTAGTGAACATTCCAATGAACAAGTTGCCAAAGATTCTTAACCAACAATTAATGAAGTTATTAACGTAAATCAACTCAAGGGGCTCATCAAAGAAGCTATCAAACACCAAGATGAAAGTGTTGCTCTACCTTCATATATATACTCAAAGTCATACATTCAGAGGATTAATATCTAAAGATGCTTGGAAATTATCAACCTCCAAAGTTCTAATAATTTTATAGTAAAGGAAATCCATGTCAACATGTCACTCACTTTATGGAAACCTGTAATAGCGTCAATAGTAATGAAGATCTGATGATGAAGCAAACCATTCGATCATTGAAAGAAAAAGCCTAGAATGATTGGCAGCTAGGAAGAACTTGAACAAAAATTTCTCAATCGATTCTATAGCACTCAACGTATTGTTAGGATGATCAAGCTCACAAGCTCAAAACATTAAAAAGGCAAGCCAATCATCGATTATACCCACTGTGGAGGAATCTACATCTAAACTATAAAGAGAAATTGTTAGAGTCCTCCACCATTGACATATGTATACAAGGTATGAAGTGAGACTTGTGTTACATTCTTTAAGGCATCAAGTCGAAGTCCTTTGAAGAATTAGCTATTTGAACCCATGCCATGGAGTTAAGTATGACAACTACTACAAATCAAGAACCTTCCAATGGGAGTAAAATTTTAGTTGATAATAAAGATGTTGATCAGTCCATGGCCATAAATGTGAAACCCATTTTTGTTCAAGTCAAAGGAATAACATGAGTCACATTAAATGAGTCTGGAAAATAATTATCCTTTCCTTCATGTTGATGCTCCAAACATGCTTGAAGAACTTTTAAAAGCTAAGTTGATTTAGTTGTTAACAATAAAGCGACCTGAAGAAGTTGATCGAGTATATGATCCCAACAATTGCAAATATCACTGGTTGATTTGCCATCATTTTATTCAGTGCTTTGTGTTTAAAGACAAAATCATGCAACTCAACAAAAAAAGGAAAATTGAGTTTGAAGAAGAAGTAGCATCATCAAACTTGACATCAGCCATTATGGTTTCTCAATCCAATATGACAAATAAAACCATAACATTTGACTCCTTCAATCCTATTACGCTAGCTCCAAGCAAAAGCAAGATAGTGGATTTCTAAGAGACTAAAGGCAACCGTCTGTTTTCAGGATATCTGAATGCTCATGGTTGGACTCCAGTCACATGTTCAAGAAGCCAATAAAAAGCAATGCTCCTATGCACGAGCTTAAACTGTCACATTGCTCCTAAGTACGAGCCTAAACAATTCATCCAAAATGTTGATGCTCCTAAGCACAAGCCTAAACAGTTCATCCAAAATGTTGATGCTCCTAAACATGAGCTTAAAGTGTTCAACCCAAACAATGATGCTCCTAAGCATGAGCTTAACTAGCAGACCAAATATGTATCTTGAACTACGTCATAACTTGATCCTTCGAAAATCGATGGTACATAACAAACTTGGTTTTATTGTTAGGTTCAACCACCACCAAAAAAATTTCTTGAAGTCAAAACTTGAAAGTGTAGAAGTTTTAAAAAACTTTCTCCATAGGAGTCATATGTTCTTGCCATCATGAGGCTACAAACTTCATAATGGTTCTTTGTAGGGTGTTACAAGTTCTATCTATTAGGTATTTGTGCCGTTAATGTAGTTATTTCATCATTAATGCTCGTAATATTTTGAACAGATTATCTAATAAAATTACATACTTAAATTATTATCTTTTGTATCTTGTCCTCATTGGTTTTCGTACAAAAAGAAAAATGAACAAAACAAATATTGATTCACTGATTACCTAAGGTTTAACTAATACTAAGTTGCATCATAAGGTTAAATTATGATGTGAGGAGACAACTTGTATTAGTGAATAATCTAAATGACACATAGTTTAAGGACTCAAGATTGAGCAATTGATTCAAGGGGTTATTATGTCATTTATTAAGTCCATTTGAGGAGATAACTTATATTGGGTATTGAAGTGGGTGACTCAAAAAAATAGAAACATAAGAGTGATTATCTAGACTAACAATACATCGAATAAGACCCAAGTTGAATTAACCCTAAACATGTTTATGGATAAATTCACTTATGACATTCATAGTGCGATTTCTCTCAATCTTGAGTAAGTGATTGACTTTACATATGTGACTCATATACTTTGATATATTGAAAACTTGAACTTAGTCAATGTTAGAGCTGAAAGCTGGTATGCTGAGTATATGAATTATGTATACAGCATAGCTTCATTTACAATAGTGGAATTTATAGCTCGATTAAAAGTAAATAATATCCTCTCACTGGCATTGCACGATTTATGAAAAAAGGAATGTGATCACGTGTCATTCATCTGTAATTACTATATGTTAGTAATAAACTTTTTCATCATAGAAAGATGCAATGATGATCATGAAATAAAATAGAATCATATTCGGTGAACAAATTTAACCCAAAGAGATTAAAGATATTCTATGAGGGTAACACAGTAAGGATAAAATCATTGGACAAAGCATGATTACAAATTACTTTCATAATGGTATATAATAGGGAGTTCATTCACGATACTTTTAGTAGATTGATTTTCATGACTAAATAATGTTTTAAGTGCTAGGATATAAATATTAATTAATGTTAAGTACGTTGTACCTTCACTTTCAAATTAGAAGGAGAAATCTACCACTTTGAGAAACCAGGAAGCCAACTTGGAGGTATAACATACCTTTTCTATTGCTTAGATTCTTTTTGCTGCGTTATTGGGACTTTAAAAAAACACTTAAATTAGTAGTTTTGTGAACCCCACGTGCTGGTTTGATAGTTAAAGGTGTTTATCGTCTCAAGTGTGGTTTAGATTCGAGTCGCGCTAGTCACTTTTGTTGTTCGGGTTTTACCTTGTTATTGTAATTCACCAAAAAAATAATAACTTTGTAGTTGCATTAAAAAAGAATCTATCAAAATGAGCGATTTTTTTTTTTTTGCTAAAAATAAGTTATGAAAGTAGTTAATATTATCAATTGAATTAGTATATTGCTAATTCATATTCATATACTATAGGATAAACTACACCATTAGTCACTAAATTATGGATAAATTTTCGTTTTGTTCAGTTAACTAAAAAAATTACAAATTGATTATTGAATTATTCGAATGTTTTCATTTAAATAATTGAACTATTAAAAAAATTTTATTTCAATCATTAGACTGTTAAGTTTTTTTTTTTAAGCTCTACTAGGAAGCACGAAATAACAATTCGACGATTGATACAATAGATTAATATCCATCTATAAGTAGAATATTGTATCTTAGATCTAAATCGACTTGACGACCAATATCAAAAATCAAAATAAATATTTGAATTATTAATCTAATCGTTTTAAATAAAATTTCATAAAAATAAAATAATTTAAAACTAGTATTGTATATCACTTTTAACTCAATACCCTTAATAGTCATTTTCATTTCTCATATAACAGCATTTGAATAAAAAAAATACATCTCAGTGCTAATTTTAATCTCACTACTACTATTTTTAATCTCACCCGCCATCCAAAGGAACAAATCCTTATTAAGTGAATTCAAACACATCAAACAAATCGATCAAAAACAGATTAAAAAAAAAAAAAAAACTCAATAGAGCTTCAATTGGTAAAAAGAGGTTATTTTAGCTCATCTCTACCTAAACACAAGAATTTGGCGAAAACAGCACTGATACTCGGAAGAATCCATAATAAAGCAATATTAAAATTAAGAAATTGGGACATTGTAGAAAAATACAATATCCATGTCCAATTGAACTTAGCAGCTGATTTTTATCTGATACTGTTAACCACTTTTTAATCCACATGACTATAACATATATTTTCTGGGCTAACATCATTCAATCTGGATGAAAGTTTGCTATAAAGCAGTTCTGCACACTGTCACCTATGTTAATCTTTTCAGACCGTCCAAAACACCAACTACATCTTCACTTATTTCTCTGCTTCGTATTTTGAATCCCACACTTCCAATTTCAAGTCTCGATCAATTCATTCCAAGGTCCCCCGAGCCAGTGTTAGGCTCAGGCCTCAACAAAACGGTCATAACAGTCTATGATAAAGGATCAAAATCAGTTCCTATTCAGCTTGCATTTTCACTCCAATTTCATCATAAATCTCACCTTTCAAATGGGTCTACCCTGTTCAAATTTGAAGTTGGATAAACAGCCGCAGCTATTTTCTCCCTAAGATTGAATTTCCTTGCAATAGCTGGCCTCACATCTTCAACTCCGACCAAGCTCTCCAAAAAGGGAAGAAGTAGAAGCAGTTCTTGATCTGAACGGTCATCAAACCAGCTCTCAATTGGTATTCCATTGTCCACTTGGAACCCAAATGCCTAACAGAAGCCAAAAAACACCTCAGTTAAATTTCAGAAACAATGTTTAAGTCATGTCCTTATGCATGGAATCACGACATTAGACTGAACCTAGGCATATCCAAAAGTATAAGATGCCAACCGATGGACAAGTATGAGAAGGATTAATGTATACTTGCTTCAAATTCTCCTCAAGGAAACTATTAACCAATTTCCAAAATACAAAGGATTCATAAAAAGATTGCAAGGATTTCCCCAAGTTTCATGCTAAAGTGTAGTTGACCACACAAATATAATAACCAATAAGAATGCATAATGATGCGTCTATACCTTCTGATTAATCTATCAGAACCATAAAAAACTCAATTCCCTTAATGCTAATACCATGACATACATGCTGAGTGTGCATTAGTGAATTTAAAAATAACTATTTTGGCCTTCTTTTTAGTGCTCAGCAGAAGCACTGGACAACGTCCATGCAAGAGAGGAGCCCCAAAAGTACCTGTGGAGAGTTGTCAATAATGATTACACGTGCCAGATCACGGCCAAGGACTGACAAATCTTTAAGGTAATTGCCATCCACAAAAACACATGATTCTCGGAAAACACGATGACGAAATACTCTCCTCTTCGGATCGAGCACATTTAGAAGTTGCTCTGCATAAATACTTTGACTTGCTGTAAATATAACAATCTCAAAAAGCGCAGCAACTCTTTCCATAAAATCTCTCAGGTGAGGGCGACATCTAACATAAACAGTGTGTTCCTGGAGATTAAAATTCACAGGGAATGTGAAGTCTGCATCATCGCAAGGTTCCAGTGAGGAATGAACCAAAGTTTCTGCCATGCAAAACAATTGAGTCAATACCCCAAGGTAATCACAAACAATTATAAGCAGATAATTCATTGCTAAATAAAAAGGTTATATACAGAAGCCTAAAAGTATTAACTAAAGACACTTAAAAAGGTCTTAAATTTTTTTAAGTAAAAAGGCAGTTGTAAGTTCAGAAATGCTTTAAATATTAAGGGAAAAAGCTAAGGTTTTCAGAACTGGACTGGTAGTCAAACAAGATAGACCTCCAGTTCCCAGTCCGACTAATTCATCAGGTTTGATTAAATAAATTATTAAAAAATTTCAGAAAAATTAAAAGAAAAAACAGGTTTAACAGCTTTTTAACTCGGTTCAACCAGTCTGTTCAGTTTGCAGGTCAATAAGTCTAACCCTTCTAAACAGACCAGTACCCATCCAGTTCTTGGTCCGACTAACCAATCCAGTCCGGTTCAAACAACATTGGAAAAAACTTCTCTTTCAGCAGACTTTTCCCAAATATTCCAACCATAACATATTGTGTCAGTACGCACTAAGCAAAGTAATATTCAGTTTACAGTCCAGATTTTGCGACTTATTACTGCAGGCAGAAGCTGCAACAAATTGACTGGACAACTCATAAAAGAACCTTAAAAGAGTTCTTCATTGGAAAGCAGAAAAATGATAAGGAGCATAAACAGTAGAACTTACTATAACAGAATTAGCTAATTATCCAAGCAGAAATTAAGAGTCAGATTTTTATGCTGTTATGTTATAGAAATTACTATAACATAATTAGCTAAATCTTCTTTCAAGCTCTTAGACTGGACAAGTTTTAGCTTTATATTTAAATCAGAAATGACTGGACAACTTGTTTGAAGACTTAAGAGTCAGAATTCAGATTTTAAAAGTACTGGGAAAATTGCAACTGGAAGCATAAAAGTTCATCCAATTTAATTATCCAAAAGTATCCTCACCATCCAAGTCCAAGACAAGAGTGGTAGGAGGGCAACTTCTGGTCTGCTTGGGTAGCAGCACAGGCCGGAAAGCAGGAATAACAGATGACAGCTCCGGTAAGTTCTTCATAAACAAGTAAGGATCAAAGTCATCAAATTCCTCATAGTATTCATCCTCCACACAAACATCAGTTGACATAGAATCTTGACCATACTCATCAATACATTCCAATTTTGAGTTTTTCATAGCCAGGTATATGGCTGAAACTTCAGATGAAAGGACAGCTCCAGAATCTGCAGTACAAATCACAGGATCCGTGTCCACAGCAAGCATATCTGCTTCAGAAGTAGACTTAAGAGTTTCTCCAGTGATATTAGCATCCAGCAAATCAACCTGTGAATCCTCTATTCCCCGATCTTGATGGATTTTTGAGTCTTACCTCCGAAAGAATTTGACAAAGTCAAACTAAATAGGATAAGTAATATATGCATTAAGATCACATAAAAGAAAGAGCGCATAATAGGTCTTACGATTCATATGCATGCAAACACACACACATAACCTACCTGCGTCTGCAATCTCTGCTCCGCAGATCTTAGATATGTGAAAGCCAGGAGAAAATAATGTACCTGACATACAGTGATCGGTGCCCTGCAACACAATTAAAGAAATAAACAAAATCTCAACAGCATATATGGTTTCCTTTTATTTTTCTTTAATTTCTTTTTCATAGGAATTTCACATCTTCCTAATTAACTGACCCAGGCAAAAGTCATTTTAAGTAAAATTAAGATAAAGCATCATAGTCAATCACTCCCATCCCTTTGCAACCACAAAGAGGCTAAATAATATAAATAAAATAAAAAATTACCTTCTGATCTATATGAGCACCATTAACCACATCAAACCCCGGACAAGCATCAGAAGCATCATCATGCAACAACCCACATCTAGCATTTAAATTTGTAGCTCCATCAGGCACTTCATTTTTCTTTGGGAATGCTCTGGCTGGAATTTCATAAATTTTATTAACATAGCAAATGTGACAGTTAAATACAAACTTTGACTTGGAAACCACAAATTAAAACTAACAAAAGAATGTTAATTTTGCCAAAATCAAGAAAATGTAAAGCATTATCACTGCAACATTTGCCTTCTAATTAAACAAATAATGAGATAAAATTAGCAACATACCAGGTTTTTGCTTCCTAACAGAAGATGTAATCAGCTCTCTTACTTTCTTCTCTGGACCATGTACCTTTTCAGATATCTTCTTCTGAGCTCTTGAAGCCTTGGGACTGGTATGATCTCGGGAAGCATTTCTTCCAGAAATTCTTTTCTTTGTTTGCATTTGACCAAGAGTTTCGTCCCAATCTTCAGGATACTATCACTACCCAGCGTACTTGAAATAAATAATTTAAATGTCCAGCGTTACGATTCAAATTTCAAAGCATTTAGAATACACTAAATTTTTTAGAAATAAACTTGAACTCCTGTCAATCTGTCATACTACGTTCTGGCTGTTTACTGTAGACTGAAACAACTAAAATAAAAGCCATGTAAAATCTTTAGTAACTTTTATTTAAAAATCTTTTTTTTTAAAAAAAAAAAAAAAGCAAATTATCCTGAAAGACTCCTAGCATATGTAAGCAATCTCATGAAAAAAAAAAAAACAAACTGAGCCTTTTTCCCATTTAAATCGTTGACAATCAAAACCAGATCATACCAGAATTCTTTGCCTAATTTTTGTGCACAAAATCCAGGCTCTGATTCTGGAATATTAACTTACCACACTATAGTGCCTTAAGAATTCAAACTTCCCTACAACATTCAAGCCAACCTTAAGAATTCAAACTTCCCTACAACATTCAAGCCAACTTCAACATGATAAATACAAAGGACAACAACAAATTACTAGTGTGAAAACAACCCACATCTAAATGAAAACCAGAATAGGACATTATCCAGAATGAACATTTCAGATTTGGATGAAGAAAACTAGAGCAAACCATTCCACTTAAATCATCGAATGAGGACAAAAATTTAAAACCCTAACACAAACCAGCTCCCCCAAATAGAACACTAAAGCTACAAATTTTTGCAAACAAAATCCAGAGATAGAGCATTGCATCAAATCAACTAAACCCTATTCATTCCAACAAGGATCGTCGAACCAGTACAAAAACGGAGCATTTAAGTTAATGTAAAATAGTGTTTGCATGAACGAAAATTTAAACCCTAGAGAGAAAGAAAGTTCATGGAAACATAGCAGTTAGCAACAACTAAACCAACGAACTTGAGCTATTTATTAACTTAAAGTAAGAAAGAAAATTGCTTACCAGATAAAATAACAAAAAGGGAGACAAAGAGAGGTGCAGAAATGAGCAAGGTAGAACCCTAAATTTTGTTAGAATTAGAAGGAAGGAACTTAGTTGTGGGTGTTTGGGTTTCTTTGGAAATTTGCTTTCCCTCCAAAGACGGGGAAAGAGAGGGAAAACGAAGAGAAGGATCGATTTTTTTTTTTTTTTTCTTTTTTGCCTGAATAATCTGTTAGATCGAAAAATAAAATAAAAATGGAATTTTAGTTTATTTTTCATTGAAATATTTTTCAAAATACATGTTCTTATCAGAAATCACCTACTCGCGATTGATGTTGAAAGGACGGTACGCGCTGCACAATACTTAAATGGATAACGTGGCCTTTAGACATGGCGAGTGATTTTGGTTTGGGAGAGTAGGAATTGAGCTTCTACCAAGCTCAAAACGACGCCGCTGGAGACGTTTCTAACTTAAGAGTGGAGGGAGATATTTTAATTTGTTTTTCTTTCCCTTTTAATTTTTATTTTACGTCCGCAGGCGCTTACAATTTTTATGTTGTTTCTTAAATAAATTTCTTGAGCCAAAGTTTTTTCTCTAGTTCCGTAGTTCCTAATATAATAAATAAATAAATGTATAGTTTAAAATTAATTAATAATAATAATATATAAATTTTTAAAATAAAAAATTAAATTAAATTGTAATTAAGATGAAATATAAACATATGAATACATTAAATTAATAATGTTAAATAAATATAATTATTTATCATAGTGTTGTCATTATTTTTAATTAGATGTCGAGTTAATTTGTGACGTCATCTCAAACAATAGTGTTATTAACATATACAATTGATGGAGATAACAAATTGTACATATTAAAATAAAAATGTATGAATAACATTAAAATGAAGTTTTGGTTGAAGGTAAATTTAAGGTTTTATTAATTTAATTAGTGTGGGTTCAAATCAATTTATATGTATATTTTTATTAGATTTTCCTAAAATAAAAAGATTAAAGTACTCTCAAATAATATAATTTAGATATTTTCGTAATTTTTCAAATTGAGTTGATGTCCAGTTGATTCATTACACCAACTCAGTCGGAGACTTCAATAGTAATATAGATGTTCATTTTTTACCATATATTTTTAAAATTTTATTACTCAATGTAAAAAATACTTTTTTTATAATTTACAAATTACTCTAATATATATTTATCTACATTTATAGCATCTATCTATTCTATTATAAAATCTTTTATTATAATCCAATTGAGTTTTATCTCAATTGACATCGGTATTGTTGTCAGTAAGTTCGAATCCGTTAAAATACATTTATTCTCCTATTTAAAGGTTGAAGAGAATTATATACTAGTATCTAGGCATTATATAAAAAAAATCTTGATTAGAAAATTATTTGAAAGTAACTTTGTAAGAAAGTAATAAATATTGATATAAACTACAGAATTATGACATTGTCTTTTTTAATTGGTATAATAACAAATTTAATCATCAATACTTGCATTTTCTATCAATTTGGTCATGGCAAGCTAAGGAGACGTTTGAGTAATAAGCTTGCCACCAGCAAGTCGGGAGGACACATGTGAACTCTGTAACACACAAAAACTCAAAACCGTCTTCGATCCAATGTCACAGGGTTTACATAACTTTTCGAGTCTTTCTTTTTTTTTCATACAATTCAATCACAATTTATACAATTATAACTTGTAGCTCAGAATATTGACTACATTTAATTTTACACATTCATTTACAAGTTTTCAATCAATCAATAATCAAATTCAATCACGCAAGAACTTAGGAATCACGTACAAATATTTTCCATCAGGGATCACATAGTCCTGTATCTCAAACACACAGTTCTCACCATTAGCTAACCAAACTATAATCAAACATATTTATCATTACATCTTAGAAGGAATCAATATTTATTTCACAAATCATGACATCCATTCTTCATGTATGTAACACCTAAGACCCAAAAATCATCGCCAATTAGGGTTCTGGTGTCTTTCTATTCATTTATCACTGTTCATCTTTTAATTTCATGTCATACATAATCATTTAAATATAATCATAACTCAACAAGGGCAAAAAGGTCATTTTCATGATTTTTGGATGCTTCTACTGGTACTTGTTGGACAAGTATCGACAGTAGTCAAGTCAGTAAACAGTTCAAGAATAGTGTAGACTTCTACCGTTACTTGAGACAATACTATCGATAGAAGTATGACTTTCACCGAAACATGACATGCTTCTACCGATACTAAAAACTCCAAAGAGTTAAGAAGTTTTACCCTACAACTTCTACCAATACAAGTATTTAGTCTACCGGTACTACTATGAATAGAACTACCGATATTTCGTATGTTTCTACCGATACAATGTAAGTCAGTAACCAACCTCTCCCCTATTCTGTACTTCTACCGATACATGCAAGAATTCTATCGAAACAAGTATACATAATTTGATTATTCACACAAGTCCTCAAGTTTATCAACCATTATTCAACACAAGATTCTTATTCAAATTCTCATCCTGTAAAATCTATACATGACAATACTTGTTTCATCATATAACACAAAATACAACCAATCATCACAAGTATTCTTAAATTCACATGTCAATTCATTACCAAACATATTTGCTTAATTACAACATCAAGCAAGCAAGCAAGTTTAGTTCAACAAAGAACCCAACAATCCAAAATCAAGCATTTTAAGGGTAACATCATCCTAGTACATGCCATATAACCAAGTGATGTAAATACTACCGAATGAGCTCCCGAGATAGTGTGATTTCTTCGAGATGATCCGATCTTCAAACAACAAACAATCTACAAAACAACAATAACATCTTTGGTAAGCTTCAAAACTTAGTAAGTTCGAAGAGTTTAAAGAGTTACCAATCATATGCATAAAGCAATTATATCTCAACCAAGCTAGGATGAATTGTTGCTTCCTCAAGCCATATTTGGTGTTCCAACTTTCATGTCTATAACTTTTCTGTTACCAATACTCGATACTGCTCACAAGAGTTATCTAGGACTCGCAACGTATGAGGTACCCCAGCCATCGGTACGGTGCCTATCTGTACTGTAAATTATTCCCTAATGATGCTTCTCACACGAGCTGTGGAGAGTATGCATAAAGCATGGTCCCGGTCATCGTAGGGCCTATAATTCATTTAGGATCCATATCTCTTTCCCAAGTCATGATGCTGCTTACACGAGCTGTCGAGGACTCACAACATATGCGGTACCTCAGCCATCGATACGGTATCTGTGCATATAATTGTTCCCTAATGATGCTGCTCACACGAGCTGTTAAGAATATGCACTAATGTATATATCTCAGCCATCATAGGGTCTGTAATCCATTCTTGGATTCATTTCTCATTTCTCGACTCACAATGCTACTCACACGAGCTGTCAAGGACTCGCAACATATGCGGTACCTCAACCGTCGCATTGGTTTCAAATAATCTGTTCAAAGCCTGATATCTCTTTCATTCATTTCTTTTTCATCTTTTACAATTTTACGTACCATAACCTGTTCTATAACAATCATAAAGAATACAAATAATATACTATTTAAATGTAAATTTAATGTTACGAACTTACCGGATAAAATTGCAGTTAAAGTGAACTCTAGGGTCATATCCATAATTTTCCTTTTTCCACGATCGAGACACGATCTTGATCTATTACAATAATTTCATTCAATTATTTAAATAAACATGAAATTTCTAATCATTTTATGCACATAAGTCTTTTTGGTATTTTTACAAAATTACCCTTAACTTTTCATTTTTATTCAATTTAGTCCTTTAGCTCAAAACTTGCAAATTAACCATTTTATTTTAACTTTTCAGTTTTCCGAACATTTCAGTGCCTACCAAAAGCCCACCTTTGTAATTATTTCACCTCAAGTCCTTGCAATTTTAACAATTTAACATTTTAGTCCTTTAACATAAAAATTACTTTACAAAATCATCAAATTTAACATCCAAGCTTATAATTCTCCCATAAAACTTTCAAGAACAAACTTGTTCATCAATGACAAAATTTATAACATTTGAAAAAATCACAAATTAGTCCTCGAGCTAGATAGATTAAGCTAATACGAACTTAAAAACATAAATATTATTAAAAACGAACGAGATTTACTTACTAAATTAGCAAACCCTAAAATGGCCAAAGCTTTCTCCCTTCTCCCATGGCTTATTCGGTCTTCTAAGGTAGAAAAATGTAGAAGAAGATACATTTGCTTAATAATTTTAACTTTAAACCATTTAATTATCAAATTACCAATTTATCCTTTAATGTTTTCCTTAAATTCTTAACAAATATAAGCCCATAACCGTCCACTATGGCTATTAATGGCTCAATTACCACACAAGTCCTTCATTTTAGCTTTCTTTAACCTTTTAACTAATGGAAACCAATTTTCTATCCTTCACGATTTAATCCTTTTTACTTAATTAATTATCTATACAATAAAATTTCATAACCAAATTTTAATACGATAATAATGACTTCGTAGATATTAAATAATTAATATTTACGATATAATACATTGAATTTGTGGCCTCGAAATCACCATTCCTGATCATACTAAATTAAACTAATTAGTAAACCCTCATTTTATTAGGATTTAATTGCAATTTATCAAAATCTAAAGAGTTTCACATCATTTCTATTATTAGGCCATTTAAAGAAGGTCCAATTTCATAATTGGTCCTTCAATTATATTAAATTTTAATTAAACAAACTTGTTCCAATTTAGTCCTAAACTAATTAGGACTTAATGAATAAATAACCAAAAAGTTAGTGGATGGTAATCATATCCACCACCACTTGGATTTTTTAACCATGGTGTAATTACCACTTTGGTCCTTTTTATTTTTAATTAATAGCAATTAACTTTTACCTCTTTTACAATTTACTCCTTTTTTCTTAATTAAGCAATTAATCATCAAAATTATCGAACCGAACTTCAATTTAATAAAATATTTATAGCACTCAATTTAAAAAACGAGGTCCCGATACCTCATTTTCTAAAACCACTTATACTAAATTTTAATTCAATAATTAAAATTCTTTAATTCAATAATTAAAATTCTTTAATTCAAAATTCCATATAAAATTATTATTGACTTATTTAATTTAAACATTTATTATAAAATTTTCTTGTTGGGTTTGTGGTCCCAAAATCACTGTTTTCGACACCACTGAAAAACGGGCTGTTATAAACTCACCTTCTCAGAGGGACTATCCGGACAACGTATAGCTCGGTGTTCATTAGGAACATGAAATCGTTTGGTTACCAAACATCATGTGAGCTTAATTGTTTTATCGTATCAAAGTCAAGGGAGGACAAGATCTACCCTATCACAAGCATCCTCGTCCCATCAAATATATCCCCTCACATGGTTCGTAGTGATGGCTAGATGGCAAGTCTAACACATTAATGCCATGTTGCATGGGACCATTACCTATAAATATCCTCAAGAACGATGAAGAGGGGAGCGACCTTTCAAGAATACTAAGGCTATACTCTCTCAATATTCTTCCAACTCTCGACCTTCAAACTCCTTCCACCATTATTCTCCATAGCCTTTGGCTTTTCACCTCGACTACGTGAATCGACCTTCTCAACAACCATTCTTCTCTCTTCTACATCCTTTCCTTATTTAGTAGTATCAACAATTAGTACGATGAACATGGATGAAATGGCCTCTCAATCCCAAAGTGGTACCCCAACTGAGCAAACCAACAACCCAACTAACCAAGTCAACTCTTCTGTTCCACTCAACACCTCCATACCACTTATCCTAGGTATTTATGCTGGCTTGAACTCTACACAAACCCTTCCTTCTGCTTCCATTTTTGTTGATTGTAGTTATAGTATGCAAGTGTCCTTCTCCCAACCTTGGAATAGCTAGTAAAAGCTTTGAAAGATCTTTTAGCGTTTAGCTCTACCACTCTTGTGGCATCAACAAAAATTGCTCCTTTGACCGCTTCAACTCTCCTAGCAATTGCAACACCTTAGTCACAACCTAGTGTGACCCCTCCTAGGCTTTTTTATCACATAACCTACTATTTATAAAAAGTTGTAACCTATCTCATAGCCACACCTCCTCCACCAACAACGAACCCCATTTTGTTAGATCAAGGTTCCCACCAATAAGCATTAGGCCCTCAGCCTCATAACTTGGAGACTCAAGAGAAAATATGACATCTAGAAGAGTAATTCTCCCATAAAAAATGCCATTTCAAAAAGCAACAAGAGCAACAGTGTATCTTCGATCAAAGGAACACTCAAAACGCGCAGCTTATCACAGAACTGAGAGCAGCTCGGGAGATCTTGAGATGAGAAAATTTGGAACATCGAAAGGAAGAGGCTTAATCCGCACTCTGAAAAGGTAATGATCGTGACAATCTAGAAGATCTTCACATGCACAATGCCAACCTCCCGACAGTGTCAACGATCCTAAGGTAACTACAACATCTCTATGGAAGAACAACTCAAGGCTGAATTGATGCAAGAATTAAGAGGAATATCAAATGAATTTGTCTAGAATTTTTCCAATGAATCGTTAGCATCCGAAGTTCTAGAAAACCGTATCTCCAACTCCTTCAAATTTCCAAAGATTTTATACAACAGATGTAAGGATCTAGAAGACCACATTGCCCAATAAAACAACCATATAAATATAATAGAGGCTTTTGATGGAGTAAAATGTAAGTTCTTCTCCATGACCCTCTTATAAACAACCCAGAAATGGTATGTATCGTTATCCCAAGAGTCAATCCATTCCTTTGATAAGTTGGTTGGGCAAATTATGACTTGTTTTCTGGCCAACAAGACGCTTCAACAATCCCTAGCATACCTGATGACTATCTTCTAAGGGGTGAATGAATCTCTATGAGACTACGTTAAAAGATTTAATATTGCCACCATGGTTACAAAGGGAGTCACTGATGAGTGGGCAATCCAAGCCTTCATTGCCGAGACCTCGCACTAGCATATTAAATACATCATCGTCGGAAATGCACCAACCAAGGTCTCCCATCTCTACAAAATGGTACATAGGTTTTTAGAAGGAGATGAGGTGGGAAAGGTTTGTGTTGATTCTTCCGTACCAGCATCTCACCATACCAACCATTTGCGAAGATTGCCTCCCAAGAGATTTCAAGGCTACCTACAGCCAAAAACCAATTCATAGGTAGGTGGACATGGACATTAGAATCAGTCAAACTAGAGAAGTAACTAGCAAGTGAACAATGTGTATGCCACTGACCGCCAATGACCAATTTTCAATTATAGGAAAGGCCAAAATCAACGACCCATAGCCCTACAACCATTTCAGAACCTACCATAAACTTAACTGCTCCCAGACCCAAGTGTTTGACCAGGTAAAGAATTACAGAATCTTGGAAGTAGCCTTGTACCTCTTGCCCAATGAGCATTACTACAACTCTAATCACCAATGCAAGTACCATAATACTCGAGACCACCAAACCAAATAGTGTTGTATCTAAAAAATTCTATTGAAATAGTAATTCAAAAGGGGCATCTCAAACAATTCTTAGTTCAAGAACCTCATCATTCAAATAGAGCCCAAAACAAATAAGCAGGGTCATCCGGGTAGCAAGGTGGTGACAGCGAAAGCAACAATTCATAAGAATCATGTAACACCCCAAACTCGACCGAATTGGTTCGACCCGAATCTGGCAAGCTACATTAGCCTCTAGAGTGACTCTCTATTAACTCTTAACCTAACCTCTAACACACCACATATTTACAACAAATAATGTGCTAAGTTATAAGATAGCAGCAGAGTAAAATCATGCACCAAAATGTAAAACATGCGAGCTTATAAAATCAAACAAAGGAAGGGTTCACATGTTACCTAAATAGTAAGTCTTAAGGATTCACATGAGGGAAATAAACAATGTTCTTTAGAGTACGCACCTTCAAACATAAATATACGAGTACTTAAAATTTGTTATTAAGGTTCGCATACATCATATAGCATAAGTTTGCATAACGGAGTACAACAGGAGTTCGCAGAACACATAAGGTATGAGTTAGCAAAAAAACACGAGTTTTATTCAGTCCCTAAACTTGGGAAAAGCATAACTCTCAATTCCTAGCTTCAGATTAAAATCTGATTTCATATATTCTCATTAGGTACCTTATGCTTTCTATTTCTAACAAAATTTCATGATAGGTTTTACACTTATTCAATTTGGTGCCTAATGTAACAAAGTTAACAAACAAGCTAAATTAACTTTACAATTTAGTCTTTTTCATAATCTAAGCTTGAAATCTACCAATTTCAAGCCTAATTCATCAATTAATCAATAGTGGAAACTTTCTAAAATTTTAACAGTTTATCAAACTAGTACATGAGTTAACTAAATCAAGCTCCCATGATCATAAATCTATAAAAATTACAAGAAAAAGAATTAAATTTCTCACCAATTCAAGTGGTCCATGATGAACACCCAAAATAGTTTTTTTTCTTCTTTTCACTTTGATGGAGAACAGTGGCTAATGGAGAAGATGAAGATGTTTCATCTCTCCTTCGACCAACCGATGCATATATATACTAATTAAGGTTTAATTAATCAAATTTTATTAATTAAACTAAGCTTAATTGTGTAAATTGCATTATTAATTAACATAAGCGGCCAACATCATCAATGTCGGCTATGAAAATGGTTTAATTACCATTTTGAACCTTTGGCTAATTGTCATTTAAGTCCTCAAGTTTTTTGTCAATTAAAAATCTATAGCGATTGAACTTTTACAATTTAGTTTTCGAGTCTTAATTAATCACTTTTTAGCTAAATTACTTAACTGAATTTTAATATATTTTATTAATAAATTCGCAAATATTTTTATTTAATATTTACAAACTCGATTTAAGAAAATGAAATTCCAGAATCGAATTTTCTGACACCACTAAAAAATGAGTCATTACACATGTATATATATTTAACAATACACCCAATCGTTTCTAGAATCATAAAAAGAATTAAATCAATGTAGTCTATATCACAAACACGAACATATATACTTATATATAAATAACATCATGTCAACCAATTCCTAACCATTAAAACATAATTTTCAATTTCTTAAGCTTAGTTACTTAATAAGTTATGCATGTAACACAAATTATTTTAGCAGAAATCAAGTTCGTAGCTCATCGTCTGTTTTCACCTTTCACCAAGATGTCCCGATCTTATTGTTAGCTATATACGAAAGATTCAATTACAAAAATAATATTAATTTCTCATTTAACAAAGAATACCAACAGCCAAACATAGTTGTACCTCTTTACATTTAGGTCTCTTTTTAAACTTAATAGTCGAAACGCTCGTATGTCACAATCTACTTGATCAAATCTAAATTTGACTTCACATCTTTTCTTTAGAGACCTCAAGTTAACAATTTTTGACATTTATTCCTAACAGCTTTCATTCTTTACAATTTGGTCAATAGTAACATATAACTTTGTCATGTAGCTTTAGTTCAATTCCACTAACTTCTCCACATGACTTCATCTCAATCTAAGCTTGGTTTTATCATTCCATTCTTTCTAAACTTCATTTTTCTCGTCAACACATATTAATGGGGATTTGAATTATTTTAACAACAATTAAAATAAGGCATGGGTTGAGTTCACCAAGCTGCCAATATTAAAAATTTATATATATATATGAAGGGCATTCTTACCTTGAATAAATTGAACCGAAAATAAAAAAGCTATTTCTTATTTATCTTGACACTCGTACTTGAATTTTATTTTTTTATTAGTCATGCGATATTGATTAAGCAAAAAATGACAAACTCTAACCATAACATGTTAATCCAACCACACTATATCAAATGTTATATATAGATATCGGAATTTGGAGTCTTACACAATAATTATTGATGCACACGTATATATTCAAGACATTTAATAACTCACAAGCCAACAAAAACACTTTTTTTTTTTTTTGACAAATTCTAGGGGTCCTCGTGTTCAACTTTGGAGATGCATTCTTTCTAAGCTAGCTAAGCTCGAGGGTTTCATTGTTCCTAGTTATTTTCTTGCTAATTTTATTACTTATAGCGTCCACTTACGACATTCCATGAATCACTCCCGTTCTTACCTTGGTTTAATTAACACGTCACAATTCGTATACTTACTTTTTAACTTGATCGAATTGATCTTTCTTGAATCATGAAATTATATGTTGTGTTGTTCGGGGAACCACTCGACATGTTAATGGTTTTTTCATTTCAAGAGAAAGCTTTAGAGTCTCGGAAAGGTCAACATGTTGCGCCGTTGGAAGCCACCTGAAATGGTGCAGAAACCGTGCAAGCCAGAGTTGTACGATGGCTAACCCTAGTGCCTTGCCAGGGCAGACTCTTCGACCTGACCCGAACGGTGCTAGCCTTAGATCAGAGCCCATGATGGGAACATCTTCTTCCATAAACCTCTCAGGCCTAAAGGTCCCTGGATCTTTCCAAATAGACGGGTCATGGGTTATGGCCCACATGTTTACCATTGCGGTGGTGCCTGCTGGGATGAAAGACTTCCCTACGTGAACATCGTGGGTGGCTAGGCGAGCCCATGATAGAAGTGGTCCTGGTGGATGCATCCTTAGAACCTCTTTCACAACCGCTTGGAGGTAGGGGAACTTTGGGAGATCGGAATCTTGAACTTGGTTGTGACAATAGTCGATGCCAGCGTCGATCTCTTTCTGTACTTTAGCTTGAATGTCTTGGTGCAAAACCATCCTCGCCATTATCCATTCCAAGAGTATAGCAACAGTGTCAGTACCTCGAAATATCATTTCCTAAAAAAAAAATACAACAATGACTTGACATGTAACATCATTTGTTATAAGGTTAACTGTCAAATAATTAAAAAATTTGATTAATTCAATTACTACTAATTTGATTTGATTCATCGTTTCAACGTCAAGTAATAAAATTATATGCATATCTCAAAGAAGAGAAAGAGATTCTCTTACCCACAAAACAGCAACCATGTCTGAATCACTTAACTGGTCTTCTTTGGGCAAAGCTAACAAAGCACCAAGAAAGTCATTCCCACCATTGTTGATCTTATCTCCACACTTTTTTCTTTCTTTCACAATTTGACCCACAATATTTCTTACTTTGGTTGACAACTTATGACACCTTCTTTTCACCCCAAGAAAGTCCAGAAACCTTAGAGGGAAACAGTCTTCCCAGTTAAACATAGTAATCAAATCATACCCTTCTTTCACCATTAACCCTAGCTCTCCCTTCTCGACTAAAGAACTCCCAAACACGCTCTCTAGTATATTACTCAATGAACCCTTCTGTAATATCCCCCTCAACTCTACAAATCCTTTCTCTTCCATTCCCTTGTTTATTTCCACCAACATTTCATCGACCACTAGTTGGCGCAGTGGCTCCAGGCAAGAGATTCTCCTAGGGGAGAACATGTGGTTGGCAGCAAGCCTTCGAAGATGACTCCAATATTTACCGGAGGGTGCGAAACCAATGGCGCGTTCGAACATCAGCAAACGAGCTGACTCCTTGATTGGGCGGTCTGAAAATGAAGACCCAGATAGGATTTCCCTGGCGGTGTCGGGATGACTGCTGATGATCACACGCGTTGTTCCTAGGCTAAATGCCATAACTCTGGTTGCACCTAGTGAGGCAGCCGTGTTTGCTAACTTGCGATGAGCAAGTGAACCCATTAGCGGCAAGGTTCCAAGCAAAGGCCAACCGACTGGACCACGAAGATGTGGAGAGTAAACATGGTGCTTTCTCCATGCAAATCCTCCAGGGACTAGCCAGTAGTTCATAAAGAAAGGTAAAGAAGATAAGAACGAGAATAAAAGTAGAGCGAAAGGCCATGGTGTTTGGTCATGGTGTACAGTGACAGCATATAGAGAGAGCAACAGTGAGAGGTTGATCATTGCAAGTATCAAAAGCTTCATTGTTGCAGAAATTAATAGAAATATGGATAAAAGATCTGAAAGAAAAGGCGCTAATGGAATGGTCCAGAGATTATGAACATTTTTAATGATGAGAATTGTGTTTCGGATGGATTGTATATATAGCGCATGGGAGACTAATTATGGTTGAATCCGCTGAGATGATGTTTTGCTAGGTTTGCTAACCCTGATTAAATGAAAGGAGCACTCATGATCAAGAGTTAAGTACAAAGGGCTTAATTTCTTTCTTTTCTTTTCTTTTTTCTTTTTTTAAATTTGCCTAGTTTTTCTTTATTATCAAAATCAGTTTCATGATAAAGTCCTCCCAGTTGTAATTGATTCCACTTAAAAATAATTTGCAGCCAAGTTTCTGAGTCCAAACACAAAAGCATTGTAATTGATTTTTCACTTTGAAAAATATCATAACCCCGTCTATGTTAAATTTTGTAGGGTTATTCCACCAAAATACCCAAATTTTAAACTGCTCCTTAATTTTCAAAATGTTGTAGTTAAATTATAAAAGAATTAGTATCATATCAACTCAGTCCTTTCGTCATATTGCCCATTAGCTTGGTATTAATTGTCAGCTTGAATATGACAGTGAGCATGTTTAAAACACGCAGATCAACTTGCAAATATGTGTACTTTTATTGTATGGATAATTTGGAGATGACATGTTAAAAACTAACTCTCTTAAATTTTATTGGTGCTATTTGTTTTATTTTAACACACCATATCCAAACTATCCATGTGGTATATGCACATATGTTTAAGGGTCCGTTTATTTCATTGAAAATGATTTTTGAAAAATGATTTCTGGAAAATGACTTACTTTTTTGAAAAAGCTAATATTTTCTGGTGTTTGGATGAATCTGTGTAAAATATTTTCTGTTGTTTGATAGATTTCTTGAAAATATTTCATAAAAGTTATTTTCAACGAAACAAACATACATTTGAGATTTTTTTTTTATCTTTTCATTATTTAATTGAGTTTATTTTATATCTATAATTTTATATTTTATGTTTTTTGGCATATATTAAAAATATTTTTTTAAAGAATTAACAATTTCAACAATAGGACTTGATTTTTAAATCTGAAAAGTAGAGGGATTAAATTCTTGAAAATAAAAGTACAGAAACTAAATTGTAAATTTGTGAAGAGTACATAAACTTATGACATATTTTAACCTTTATACTACAAAACATTTATTATTAATATATTTATAATTGTAATAAATATTTATTATTAAAATAAAATTAAAATATTAAATAATTTATTAAAAATAAATTATACTAATAATTTATCATATGATTAAATATAAATAATTAAATATGTATGTTTAATAAATATTTTAACTATTTTTAATGCAAATGACAAACATAAAAGTTATTAATCAATTTTTTTTGTAAATAATATGTGAAAATAACAAGCTGACATGATATTACACATGTAATATGTTTGTTGCATCAAAATTTGAGAATAACGAAATTTAAATTAATGAATTTAATAGTTACCATTTGGTCAGGACTAAAATTCTAAAAGTATGGCGACTAAATTCAAAAATTACACATAATACAAAGACTAATAACAAAATTTAACCTATAAACTTCACTTTTAATACTATAGTCGACCTTATCTATAATAGTAACTCGTTATAACAACATTTTGCTATAACAATCAAGTTTCTAACGGAACTGATCTTTTATGTTTTTTTTTTTTTTTAAATTCACTATAACAACTTTTCATTTATAAAAGCAATAGTCGTAGTTATGAAATACATTCTTTATTAAATTAGTTCTCTATAACAATAAATTGTCTAGAAATTTAAGTAAAATTATAATTATATCATATAGGCAAGCCTATTAATTATAATTTATTAAATAAAATTGTCTTCATTCAAATATTACTTCAATAAAGTGTGAGGATTTGGTACACTAACTGTGTATTTTCTTTTATTTCACAATCAACCTTAAAAAATTGACATGTGTTTTTTTTTTAAATATTTATTTTATTAATATTTTACTATACCTTTATAAGGTACTCATCAACCCCCTGACCTTACCTGTGGAGTTTAAAAACTCCACTAACGGTATCAAATAATTTCCCTTCAATAAAATGTTTAAGTTTCACATAAAAATCTCTTAATCATATTTTATTAAATGAAATAATCTTCAATAAGTAAAATTAAAGCTATCAATTCAATAAAGTACTATTACTTTCCCTAATTAAATATTCTACAATGAAATTAATAACTTATGATAAATTAATTAATTTAATTCGTTAACTCATATTGATTAATTGAACTTTTTATATTTATGAACTTTATAATTAATCATATAAAATAATATAAAATAAAATAGGTATAAAAGCAATAATGCATGCACCTGTTATATGTCTTTTAATTTTGTTGATTTAATTTTCACTTTCTTAATTTGATGAAAATGCATGATCATGAATTTTATGGTAAATTTATAATAATTATATTTTTAAAACAACATGTTGTTAAAGATTTATAACAACTATTTTTTTTATAATAAACAAAATCTTGACAAACAAATGAGTAGGGTTAAGTACATAAAATGACACTCTTTTCAGTCCCTGCCCCCTTTCCCCAAGTTTTCCATGTTCTGTATTCAATGCTATTGGCGCTCCCTGGGTAGGGGTGAGAAAACTCGATTAGATTCGGAAAAAAATTGAAAACAATTGAATTTTGAGTTAATCGAATAGAGTTATTCAAGTTATTTGAATTATTTGAGTCAATTCGAATAACTCGATTCGAGTTTTGAGTTTGAGTCGAGTTGAATTTCACAATTCGAATAACTTGAATAATTTGAATAACAGATTGGTGTAAATACTCTTTTGGTCCCTGTTAACTATGAAAATAAGCAAATTGGTCTCCCTCTTCAAAGATTACAAAAAAAAAAAAATTCAAAATAATTTTTAAAAATAAAAAATAAATTTTAAAATACAAAATATTTATAAAATTTTCAAAATTTATATTTTAAAAAATTATAAAAAATAAATAAAAAATAAAATTTTAGAAATTTTCTAAAATAATAACTTTGGGAACTTAATTAATAATTCAAATTTATCATATTCAAGTAATTTTTATTTTTCTTTGAAATTTTTTCAAATATATGTGGTTTCAAATTTATGTGAAATTGGTTATACTGTAATAATATTTTTATTTGACATTTTTATTTTTATTTTTGATTTAACTCGACTCGATTCGATTCGAAAAAATTTCAAATTGAGTTAAGATGATAAAATATAACTCATGAACTCGATTAATTAAAAAAATATTCATTCGGTTCGATCGAACACCCACCTTATCCCCGTGGACATGTTTCATTCAATGTATGGCATTGGATTTTGAAATGTTTAATGGAGGAATCAATTGGGTTTCCAACGCGCAGAATCTACCAAGGACCACACTCTTCTTTAGTATAATATTAGCATTCTCCAAGAAATAAGTTGCTTTGCTAAGTGATTGGCTTTTAAAGAAAATAAAACCACCACTCAAAGGAGCAGGCAAGGGCAGTTATGAAAGAGCCAATTAAAGGTGGTTTATTTGGGACAAATAATATACAAAATCAACATATCTTTTGGGGCATATATATATATATATATAGATAGATAGGAGGAGAGGAGACCCTTCTGGCTTCTAGGAGCATCCTTGAGCTCAAAAAGCTGACCAAAGTGGACTGCATTGTGGGGTTTTGATTACTTTACTTTAGTATATATTTACCATACCACACTTCCTTCCACATATGAAGCCATATTCCCCCACAAAATCGCTTGCAGGCTGAGATTTGTTTCCACTAATAGCAAGGTGTAAAGCACAATGTGGGGGCTTACCACCAATGGACCATTCCTACACAAAGTGGTGGGGCTAAATTTAGCAACATAAAGCGAGTTTTATACCCAACTGAAAAAATTGTTTAATCAATGGACTCCAGGACTAATATTTCAATCGGTGTATGCTATTTTACTCCCTATATTTGTTTCAATCTATTTATTTTTTTAATATATATATACAATGCATAAATTCAATATAATCTCAAATTTTAATATCGAAAATATTCATATTAAAGTGTCATATTCTCTAAATGACTGCAACAACAATCATACCAATTGTTAAGATAAAATCGGAAGTTTATAATATGCAAGTATAATTATTGAGAACCGAACAATTAGACATACTTTCGAAGATATGTTACATGTCTTAAGAGATTGTCCGGTAGCGAGAGATATTTGAAATCTTTTAATTCCCTAATCGACTTACTAGGTTTTATTTTAGTAATTTCCAGGATTGGATTGCTTCTAATTTGCACGATCAGTATAATAATTGCTTCAGGGAGGTTAACTGGGAACGTCTTTTCAGGATTCTCATATGGCGTATCTAGAAGAATCGTAACCTTGCTATTTTTCAGGGTGCGCCATGGAGCAGTTTTGATATTATCATAGCCTCGTATAGTTGCGCCAAATGTGTTTTGAGGATCGATCAGAATCAGTCGAATATGGGGCGGTCTATGAACTCATGCTCCAATCTACATGAAGGTTAGGTTTCTCTAAATACAGATGGTTTTTTTAAGCTTGAGGACGACCCCACAGCAACAGGAGGGATTGTGAGAAATCGATATGGGGAGGGGATAATCGGCTATAACAAGTTTCTGGGAAATTGCTCAGCGTTCAAGGTTAAATTGTGGGGCATATTGGATGATCTAAATCTATTAATTGATCGTGGCTTGGATAATGTGATGATTCAATTTGATAGTCTTGATGTGGTGCTGGCCATTTAGGAGAGTTCTACAGGAGGATCTAATTCAGCTTTGATTAGGAGGATTCTTCGGTTATTGTCTTAGATTTTTCACTGGAATATTTGTTACATACCCAGAGAAAAGAATCAAGGAGCTAATAGTCTTGTCGAATTGGCTCACTCGAGAATTCAAGATCTGCAATTGTTTGGAAAACCCCCATGGGTTAAGCTAATTAATGTTTTTATTTCTTGTAATTTTCTCTTTACCAAAAGAAAAAAAAAAAGCTAAGCACATTTGAATTTAAAATATAACTAGATCGATTCATTCACTACATAAAAGAAAAGAAAAGAGAGATTCGTAGTTGTTGGATCAGAAACGGAATATAAGCAAGGTGGGGCCTTTTAAGGTAAGAGAAGGACATGTAGGATGAGAAATGGTTCAAAGATACCGTGAATCTCGTATATGAATCATGACTGTATAATCATAATATCAAAACGTAATTACCGTCATTCCAAACAAGGAAACAACTCATGCTGGATCCCACCAATGGGGGGGGGGGGGTTTGCACTAGAGGCAAAGCCAAAGGATAACAAAATTAAATTATCCCCCAACAGATGAAGATGATGGCTTACGGGCGCCCTTCCCATCCTTTTCCGCCGCAACCATTATTCTTATCACTAAAATTTTTCACCAAATATCTAATCGAACGAGATACGATTGTACGTGAAACAGCGAATTTTTCTTTATCTTTCTATTATTCAAACGTGATTTTAAGATTTTCTTTTAAAGGAAAAAATGGTGTTTAATCACCGGTGAAGCATTTTTAATACTTTAAACTGCATGCGAAGAGGTCCTTCATCCACGGGTCATGCTTAACGAAATATAGTTTAAATTGCATGTAAAACATATTTCAATTTATTTTAAACAAAAGATAAATAGCTCTATTTTTTTTTTTTAACACCATACCACCTTTTCTAATTTTTAACATTTCTTTTAATGTTTGAAATTTATGGAAAAATATTTTGTACAACAATGAAATTGTTATCTACTAATTTATTTAAAAATCAGTAACTGAATTAAGGGTGTTGAAACGGTTAATCGAATTGAATTATTATTAATCGAAATAATCGAATTTTTTAATCATTTAACCGTTAATCGAACCGAAATATTTCGATTAATTCGATTGGTTAACTGAAATTTATATATATATATATATATTTTTTTTTTTTTTTTTTTGTTAAAACAAAGGCTTATTATAATATTTGATACCTAAACTTGACACTTTTTTTTTTTAATTTGATACCTAAATTCTTTTGACCCAATTTGGTACTTGAACTTGACATTTTTTCCTAATTTGATACCTAAACTTTTTTTGGACCCAATTTGGCACCTAAACTTGACATTTCCTTTTTCCTAATTTGGTACCTAAACTCTTTTTAAGATTCAATTATGCAAAACAATAATGGTGTTGAATTATTTTTTTTTGTTAGGCTGCAAAAATATTGTTAGTTTTAGAGCAAATTCATGTTAAAAATAGGTATTGAACTATGCTTAATGAATTAATATTAAAAAAAGATTAGGTACCAAATTAAGAAAAAGAGTCAAGTTCAGGTACCAAATTGGACCTCAAAAAGTTTAAGTACAAACTTAAAAAAATGTCAAGTTTAGGCACAAAATTAAGAAAAAGTTTCAAGTTTGAGTATCAAATTAGACCAAAAAAACTTAAGCACCAAATTAGGAAAAAGTGTCATGTTTAGGTGCCAAATATTATATTAAACCTAAAACAAATATAAAATATATCAAAAGTAAATAAATTAATAATATTCGTTTGACCGAATTAACCAAATTAGTAATAGCTTAATACATATAATATATAATATTATTTATTAAGTTCGAGTAATTCTATTAATTAATCGATTTCGAATAGAATTAACCGTTAACCAAAATTCTAAAAAAAATTTAATCGGTCTTCGACCGAACTAGATCGGTTAACCGAATTAAATCGATTAATTCGATTTTAACTGAAGTTTAAACATCCCTAAACAAAACGACACTAGATATCATATATATTATAAAACCGACTCCTAAGGAAGTATTACGAATAAATAGTGATATTGTAATAATTTGCAGTTATTAAAAATTAATGGGATAAAATTGGTAAATTATTAATACTCTTTTATTATTAATAAAGGCATTATGAACTCTGTATGTTGACCTAATGGTTAGAGTGTTTATCGCCTCAGGTGTGGCCTAAGTTCAAGTCACGCTAATCGCATTATTGTTAGTATTTTTCCCTATATTGTAATTCACCCAAAAAAAAAAGGCATTATGAAAATTTAAATATAATAATATTTTAAATTATTATTAAATCATTAATTAAAATGCATTTATTTTTATATAATATAAGGTAAACCTTTCATTTTTCTTTAAAAAATAATAATTTTCACGTATTATTTAAAAATGTCACCTTGTTGTTGTCCCTCAAGACCTGGCAGAATTTCACACCCCAATCTTTGGAGCACCACTCTTATACTTGGTGAACTTCACTGTACTTGTTACTTACAGCTACCTTGTTCTAGATAACTTCAATCAATAAGGTATTATCGCTTTCAATTTCCACTTGGCGGTATCCATGTACCCAAGCAAATTTTAATCCCTCAAGTAGTGCTCGAGCTTCTACTGGAAAAATATCTGGTAGTCCTATCTTCATCTCAAAACCCCCATCCAACCTCCATTCGGTCCTCTCACCACTCCCTCTATGGACGCCTTTGGTCTCGTTGTTGACACTGATCCATCTACATTAACCTTAACCCATTCATTAGCTAGACAATGCCAACAACCTTTTGTCATAGAATTACAACTCCAATCATTCGACTCTCCTTTAGCACCCAAGGACCTTGTCCATGCTTCTGACGTAATTAACAGATTCTGACTACTATCACTTATTTATTTGAAGATGAAGTCATTCTGACTCTTCCAAAAAAGTCAACTTATAATGGAAAAGAAAGTGAACCATTCCCTTTTTCTACATCCCAAGTAAATTTATTAACCTTTCTAAAATAAAATAAATTTTTAATTATATGTCAACAATTTCGAATAATAATTTTATATTATAAATAATAAATGATGACAAAGAAATAATAACATAATTCTAAGATTGTCAATATTTCAATATCCTCTTTATTACTTTTCAACAGTTACATTTTTAGTATAAAAAAATAAATAATAAGAACCTTGTGTGTTAGCTTGATGGTTAACAATGATCATTACCTTAGATGTGATTTGGATTCAATATGCGCTAGTTGTATTGCTGTTAAGACTTCGCTTTTTTCCTTATAATTCACAAAAAAAAAAAAAAAAAAAAAGTTACAGCATTTAAATAAATGCTTTAATTTTTCTGTTATTACATTTTTAAAAAATTATGTTATTAATTTTGCTAGATGTTACAATATTTCTTTGTACATATAAAAGCATCCTTACTTGGGTTAAGAAGAAGGGCTTGTCATGAAATGGTGTTGAAATTGACATTTGATACTTTGAGTCAAAGTTATGAGAGGGAAAGGGTGAGCGAGTAGGGAATCAATATGGCTGAAGGGCAATGGCTCTCTATGCCTCATAAAATTTGTTTGGTATATGCCAATTTCTTTATTTCATAATTGCGAGTGTCGAAGTAGGAATAATGGTTGAAGGGCAACGACTCTCTATGCCCAATTCTGAATCATTAGACTTGTAATTTATAAAATTTGTTCGGTATATGTTAACTTCTTTACTTCATAATTGCGAATGTCGAATTAGGAATATTGTTGAGAAATTGGTCCATAATCGATGAAGGCTTACTTTTCAGCTTTGGTGGTTGGCTGCTTGAAATTTGTTCACTAGCCGGTAACCTGTAAGGGTGTGAAAAAATTCTAAACCCAAGTGAATCTTATTGATTTATTCTATTTTTTATTTAATTAGTTTTCATATCCAATTTAATTGGTTTATTGGATCGATTTTTGATTTTGACATTTTAAATTGAATAAATCAAATAAGCCATAACTCATAAGGCTAAAAGTCCATTATCCATTTTTATACTCAGACCCAAATTTAAACCTTAAACCCAAATACACTTTAAAATTTAATAAGAATCGATTTAGCATTACTTCTTAAGAGTACTTTTGAAACAAAAAATATTTTTGAGATAAAAGCATTGCTAAACAAGATACGTTTATGCTTTTTAAAAGTGCTTTTGAGATAAATAAATAAATAAAAAATGCTTTGCAAAATCACTTTTTTAAACCAAAAATAAACAAAAAATTTTAGATTTTACTGAAAAATGTTTTTTTGATCCAAAAGTACTTCTAAAAAGAAAGGCTAAACTAACCCTAAGTCTAAACCCATTGAAATTTAAAACCCAATACCTATTAATATTTAAAACCCAAATTGATAATTAAATTTTTATAATATTCATTTAAATTTTTATTATTTAATATATAAAAAAACTCAAATTGATATATAGTTTTAAGAACAAATGGAAGACATGGAAATTATATGTTAGTCATGTAAGAATATAAATATTTTTTGAGTTGATTAAAATTGTTTGATTTAATTTCTAATATTTTTATAATGAATTTGAAATAAAAATAAATTAAAAGTAATGTGTTATACTAAATTGAAGAAAGAAGATAATTATGTGAAAAAAAGTAAAATAAAAAATAAAATTATTAGTACTTCAAGTAGAATTTTTTTTCAATTAAAAATATTAAAAATTAAAAAATTGAATTCGAAAATTTTTTATTCGACTTATTTGATTTTGCTCCTAAATTGATTAATTTATTTAATTTATATGAATACTTAGATTTACTCAATTTTTATATAAAAATCAAGCTGACCGAATTCTCATATGACATTCACCAATAATTTTTAACCTGAAAAATAATAAATAAATAAATAGAAGTGCTGGTAAGTGTTAAGGATAGATAAAACCAATCTATAATTAAAATATATTCTTGAAGTCAGCAATGAGTTCATGGTTTCTTTAACAGATCTAAACAACCCCCAAAGTCAACACTTAATCACAGCTCCCAATTGCGATTCAATTTCAGAAACGGTGAAGATCTGAGTTGGAAAATTGGAATCTAGATTTTCAACCCGACACCAATATTCCGGCTTACATAAGTAACTTATTTTTTTTTTATTACGTATATAAATAACATGAAATAAATAATGAAAGTTGATGGAATAAAAAAAATTAACACTATCTACTTATCACGTCAATCAATCAATCAATCAATAGTTGTTATATTTAGAAAATTATGTTTTTGAGTGGAATCAATTTATTTAACATCACCTGTATAAATATTTTTCAATATTTGGGGGCCTAAAATAAATAGTGATAGAATCATAAAGAAAGGCGCCAAGTTCAATTGTGGTCACCATTGAGAAGCCTACTAAGTTCTCTTTAGTGGAAATCAATGGCTCAGATTCAACTCTGCTACTCGAGATGCACAACGCAGTGTGTCCCAAACAGTTCACACGGCTCCTTTTCCTCAAAGCTAACAGAGTTTTTGCTTGTCTTTCATGGCTGCCAATGGCTTTGAAAACCATGTTTTTATCAGTCAAGAAACGCATTGCATTATCTGATGCGAGTGAAGAAGAAGCTAAAAGCAGAAGATTGTACAGATTCATCAAAGTCTTTCTTTTTATCTCTATATTCGCTTTGGTTTTCGAAATCTTTGCCCACGGGAGGTTCAAGGTCTCTTCCAATGGAAGTCGCATCTTAAAGGTGGTAACGTGATTTTCTATGACACCACCAAAAAAATAATATTTTTAATTTTAAATTAAGAGAAAAAGCAATCACTTAAAAAAAATTTATAACACTTTAAAGTAATAGCACAGTCTCTATAGCTCCATCACTATTATTTATTTTTAGACCCCAAAATATTATACAATATTGACATTGTTCCGGTATTGATACAAATGGCATTAAGTAAACTGGTTTCACTAAAAAAATAATTTTTTAATCTAACAATTAATGATTGGTTGATATGACAGGTGAGTAACGCCAATATCTTTTTCTTTTCCAACTTTCACTATTTATTTCAAGTCATTTACACACATAATATAAAAAAAAACAAATATTTTTTAATTAATTAAAATTTTCAGGTTATTTTTATAAAAAAAAACCCAACATTTCACGAGCCCTGGTATTACTGAAACTGCATCCAGGCTCAATGGTATTATTAAAAATGTTCAAATTTTATCTTTTTTTTTTTGAAAAGTAATATTTCTTATTATATGTCAGAGATCAATGTAAATAAAAATATATCAAGAAAAATAAAGAATCGAAACAAGCATATTTATTTGTTGTCAAAGCCTTCTCACAATAGTAGGAAGTATAGTTTCAAGTAAAGTTTCTGTGGTACAGGTATTAGATTGATCACTTTTATTGAATACTCTTACACATGAATTTTTTCCCCATCTCTTATACATTATCTGAATGCAAAGATTAGAACCTAAATGAAACGACCTCTCTCACATAGGTCTATTAGTGTAAATCCTGTGCGATTAAATTGTCTATATAACCAACATCCCCACACCCCCACTATCAAATGATGAAAAACAGTATTAACTGGGGTTAAATCTTAATTGATTGCCTCCTAACTATAATGCTTGAATATAATGAGGAAAAAAATTGAAACTACGCACCTTAAACCAGAGCATGGTAAAGCTGGCACATGATGCTGGGTTGTGAAAACCGAACTCCTTTGCACTTTACGTACCATTGCACATCAGATGCCACCATAAATGAGAAAAAATAAGTATCGTGATGTACAGTATCAAAACAAGGCTCTGAAGTTATCGCCTCCGCTGCCACCAATCCGGAACTTTCAACCTTCTACTCCTGTGTGTAGCAAGTTGGGCCCGAGGAAGCTTGCGCTTTACCTGTCTCCATAACATATTGACACCATCTTCCTTCTTTGGAGGGTGCTGGAATTCGAAATGATGAGAAATATTCTTAAGTCGCTTCCACATTTCAACCCATCGATCCTTAGGAAACTGACGCAACTGATTGACCAAATAACCTGGTTCTAATGCCTCTTTCATAGAAAAGAATATTGAGAATTCAGAGTAGTCAATTTCATCCTCATAGGGAAGCTCAATCTTATCGCTGACAATCACGGGAACACAATGGCTCACAATAGCATCGAATAGTCGGCAAGATGAAGGGGTGTCACCTGCAGGATGCAGACAGAACTTTGAAGAACGCATCCCCTCTGTAGACTAACACACAAGAATGTGAAGAAATAAGATAGCATATTTTTAGCACAATAATTTATTAGAAAGTGCAAAGTTACTCCAACATTCCCCTGCAGCTTGAAAATGTGAAAATGTGAATATTTGGTTCCAGATTTTGAATACGTTTGGAAGGATTAGTAACCATAATATAGTAAAATAGTTTCCAATTAATAGACTTTCAACACAAAATAGTCTGAAACTACGTGCCAAAAGTGCCTTATCACATCGAAGCATCCAAAGAAAAAAGTACAAATAGAAGGCATGGTAACTAAAATTAGCACACATGATTTCTGAAAATTCACCATAACATGTATTGACAAGCAAGTCTGTTTCTTTTGACTACCAAAATTATGCAATTTGGAAACTGGGATTATCGCTTCATTATTTAAATGAGAAAATAGTATACTTCCTAGGGCCAAGGTAAGCAGCATACCATTATAATGTTTTTCGGAGTCGCAACACTCTTCTCGTAATGAACATCATCAATACCAGACAAGATCTTTGCCAGTTTGATTCGAATTTTGCCTTGCTGCAACAGAAATGGTCAAGTTAAGTAGCATTTTCAAATTCAAAATAGTTCCATCAGAGGAATATTTGTGTTTTAAAAACTATCATACATCTTTCCTGACAGTATTTCCCCGGAAGAAAAGAAGTGTAGTTCGAGACTCATATGGGTTGAGAGCATCATCATCTGTGAAGGAATCCACAACATGCACATACGGTGCAACCACATCTTTGCTTAAACTTGACATGGTTTTAGGATAGCGGCCAAAATCTACAACAATAAGGACTGATGCATTCAACTCTTGTCGAAGAAATCTGAAAGCATTTGGATGAGTCATGGGAATTACATGATCTCTGCCTCCGGATCTTTGATAATACTCGGATTTTCGCAAGAATTCAAGTAATTCAACCTGAAATGAGAGATCAATTCCACTGTAATCAATAGATGTCAACTCCAGAAAACTGAGATATCAGATAATATTAGCTGTGAAGGTCATAGAGTCAGGGAAAAACACAAAGCAATCACTACAAACTGAAGAAAGTCATCAGCAGCAGAATGGAAAAAAAGTAGCTTTTTTCATATCCTTTTCATTGCATAACAGAATACTAATGAGTGAAGCATGAAAATATTTGCGACAACCTGTGCAAGGTCCTAATCAATGATCGCTACTTGCTTGCATAGAGTAAAAGAGAGCATATAATGTTACTTTAAAAGAAAATAATGAAAGAAAAATAATAAAACTTTACCTTACACTCTTCAAAATTATATCAGGAAGCATGTATAGGTTCTCCTTTCTCTAGAAATCATTACAATAAAAAAGGGAATTGGAACCATTGACTAGGGATTAGATGCATCATGATGAAAATATTAGTTACTATGTCTAAACATGTCTGAAAGCTGCTTCATTAATAAAATTGAAAAAATATATATCACAGTAACCATTGGCTAGTTCTTTAGCATGTCAAAAGCACAAGCAAAGCATCATTTCCTTTTCTTATAATCATTTATTGGTAAATGTACCTAAAATCCTTAACACGATTCCCTTTTATGATAAGAAAAATGTGAAAAGGAATAAAGTGGCAACTAATGAATTGCTTTGGTTTTTGATTCAGTAGATGTAATTCTCGTAAGCCAAAATCTCATATTTTCGTGGAATTCAATATCGGTGAAGTGCTTCAAGTTGCAACTAAAACAAATACAAAATTGTAGCTAAATGAGCTTTCTTTATGTAGTTTTAGTATCAAAATAACTAGAATCTAACTCCCTAATCTGGTTTTATCCTTTCACAAAGCAACCGCCAAACAACACAAGAACCATAGTTGATAGAAATTAAATAGCTTGAATTGAAACATCAACATTTCCAGTACCTGTAATCGGCGATCAACCTCCGTCTCAGGATCCGTCATGTTATGGCCGTGTGTATTAAAACTCAACGAGGAAAAAAAAGGCACAAAAAAGGCCTCCGCGGATTTGGGATCCGAAACCCTAACTGCTTCCCTTTCTTCATTTCCGTTGCCACCATAAAGAAGAGATGCCATCAGCCAATACTCCACACTGTGCTGCTTCTTTATCCCGGAGTTGGAGGGCCAGGGAGGGAAATTATCCGCCGTAACGGGAGCCGGTCCCTCGAAGCTCCGACTATCCATCATGCCAACGTGGAATTTCCTAGGGAGATCGTACATGTAAACGCGGAGAGGGGCGCCGGAAGCACAGAGTGAGCGTGTAACCTGGGTTGACTGAAGTAAGGGGAAGAAGTATGATCTGAGATTAACGGTGCCGACATAGAATGAACATGAAATCAGGAAGAGAACGACGAATGATAAACAGATTGCAGCTTTACCGTACATTTTTTTTTTCTGAAAGATAAGAGTTTAGGAAGAATGAGATCTCCTTTGGTTCGTTGCTCACTTAATATTTTAACTGTGCTTGGATCTCCGAAGACAATAAGACTTCAACTTCCTTTATCCACATTTGAAGCAAACCAAAAGAGAGAAATTTACAGTACCGTTGTAGGCTGTAATGTCAAGGAAACGCCAATTTCGTGCTCCAAATTAGCTGGAAAATACGAACTATTACCCCTTTTTTTTCGTTATTTTCCTTTTGGTTTGTTCAATAAACCACGATTTCTTTTAGGCAAATGGAGAGTTGTGCTGGAAATTCCCTTATGTAAATAAATATTGTAATTTTTTATTATCTTAAAATTATATGTTGTATATTCAAAATATATATGTTGTAATATTAACTCACAAAACGTGTGTTTTTTAATATTAAAGCAAGGTTTTTTCGGATATTTTCAATTAAACTTCTAACATAAATATTGAGGTCAGGCTTCTTTAGCAAATGAAATATGATTTTAGTGATTGTTTTATCATTTTTTGATAATGATAGTGATTATTTTGTTATATTTTTAAAATTGAGTGGTTGTTGGGTTAATTGAACGTTTTTCACATTCCATCGATGCCGTCAATTGTCATGTTACTGTTTCGTGATGTTTGTGACGGAAGACATAAAAAAAAAATGTTTTGTCGTATTTTTTAAATTGAGTGACTGAAATATAAATCAAATAACTGTTTATTTTTTTATATAAAAATTAAGTGACTATTGATGTAATTTACTTTTTTTTAATTACTACATCAACCCTTCTTTCACATAATCTTACATGTCATCCGCCATGTGGATAAATTTGTTCCAATCAACACCAAGTCGACGGACAATAAGGATTTTAATGGAAATGTGCAATGAAGGGCTTAATTACTTGTAATTGATAATTAGAATCATCAAAATTGGGTACAATCTTTTTAGAGATTTAATTGATGTTTTAATTATTTTTCAAGGGCTTAAACATTTATTTATTTATCATCATGGGACAAAGTTCAACAAAAATTTAGCTTTAATTAGTAAAATGCCATAAGTCATTAACTATTCATAAAGTTGAAATTTAGTCTCAATATTTTTATTTTTAAGAATTTAATTTATTTATTTTTCAGATTTTAAATTTCAAATTTAATTTTTACATAATTAAATTTGTTAATGTGAAAATTTAAAATAAAAAATTACTCATTTAATAGTCTTATAATTAAAAAATAACGTTACAATGAACTTGAAAATTTCAATATTATTTATTATTGAACCTGAATTCTAAAATATAAAAAAATAAAATAATTAAAATCTTAAAAACAAAATTTAAACTTTCGAAAAATATAACTACTTCATTTTTGAAACATAAATGTAGTGACAACCCAATAGCGTAACTGATGAAAGTTTTCTGGACCAACAAACCTAAGCCTAAAAATGGTAAAGTCAAATTTTCAATTTATCTCATTTTAATATTGAATAAATTAGTTTTTTTCTAAAAAAAAAATAATTTAATTTCTATCAATTTCAAAAATGAGTAAAGAGAGACAATAATCATAATGTCTAATTTTTCTGTCAATACATCTTACTTTTGATTAGTAAAATAAAAAAAATTAATCTTAATTCAAAAGCAATATATGAAAATAAAAGATGTGTAAGAATTTTAAAAAATCTAAAAATAATCTAAATGAATATATAGAAATCTGAACTTAAAAATATATATATTTTTTTCAAAAATTTTAAAATATATGAAAATTTAAAAAAAAATGCAAAAACGAACTGCAATGGTTATATTAATTAAAAGCAAAATTGGAGACTATTATTTCTGGTATGCAAGATTCCAATGGTTATATGTTTCTTGAAAAAAACCATATACAGTATCTCCAGCTAAGTATTAAATACAAATTTATATTCTACTAAAACTTTTTTAGAATGGCAGCATAATCTGACATCATCTCAATTTCCCTAACAGCCATCTCCACCATTGATGCCCAGAAATCATTGCAAGAGCTTTTCAACAGAACAAAGCTTTTAATTTATTACTGCCTTCCGAAGGTAAAACCCCCATGCTACAGCTCCTGCTCTTACCTTCTCTTCAACGAGTGTTGTACTTTCTTCGGTAATTATTGTTGAAAAACGAATGTAGACTGATTCTCATTATCTGTTAACTTATAGTAGCTAACTTATATAGCCATTATCTAAGAAACTAACTACAACTAACCTGACTAAAATAACAACTAATTAACTAAAACTACTCTAATAAGTTGACTTCAACACTCCCCCTCAAGTTGGCGGGTAAAAAACATTTTTAATCCCCAATTTGGCTAACAAGTAACCATGTTGCTGTACTCTTAAAGCTTTAGTCAGCATATCTGCAACTTGTTCTGCAAATGCCATATATTCGGTTTGTATCAACTTATCCTGTACCTTTTCTCGGACAAAGTGACAATCTATCTCAATGTGCTTTGTCTTCTCGTGGAACACTGGATTAGCTGCAATCTGAATAGCAACTTTACTGTCATTATAAAGCTTGATTGGTGTTACATGGTGTATTCCCAACTCAGTCAGTAGACCAGTCAGCCAAACAATTTTTGCCAAAACCATAACCATGCATCTATACTCAGCTTCAGCTGATGATCGTGCCACAGTGCTTTGCTTCTTAGATTTCCAAGAAACCAATGATTCCCCTATCTTAATACAAAAATCAGTCACAAACCTTCTTGTCATAGTACAAGTGGCCAAGTCAGAATCACAATAAGCTATCATTTGAGCACCACCTGAGGCTTTGAACAACAAACCTTGTCCAGGATCCTTTTCAACATATTTAACAACCCTTAATGTTGCATCAACGTGTGAGCCCTTTGCTTGTTGCATGAATTGACTCAAATGTTGCACTGCATAGGAAATGTCAGGTCTGGTGTGAGTCAAATAAAGTAACCGACCAATCAACCTCAGATAAGCTGCCTTATCCTCCACCAAAACATCATTGGAACCTTGTTGTAACACCTCATCAGCCTCAACAGTGGTGAGCCTCAAATTCTGCTCTAGAGGTGGCAGCAGATAGCCCTGCATCTTCAATAAGTTCTAGTGCATATTTCCTTTGATTCACCACAATTCCTTCCTTTGATCTCAACACCTCCAAGCCAAAAAAGCATTTCAACTCTCCTAAATCCTTCATTTTGAATTTCTGGTTTAAAAAATATTTCAACTCAATGATCATTCCCTCTCATCATTTCCAGTAAGCATTAAATCATCTACATAGACCAACAACACCAACAAACCACCACCCTTTCTCTTAGTGAACATGGAGTAATCAAATTTGCTTTGCTGGAACCCTGCATCCAACAATGCCTCAGTCAACTTTACATTCCACTGCCTGGGTGCTTGCTTTAAACCATTCTGTGACTTTTCCAGTCTACACACAATATTCTCCCCCTGACTGCAAACACCCTTAGGCATCTTCATGTAAACTTCCACCACCAGATCCCCTTGCAATAAAGCGTTATAAACGTCCATCTGATACAAAGGCCAATAAAAAATAGCAGCAAGAGCTAGAACAGTCCGAACAATAACCATTTTAACCACAAGAGAAAATGTCTCAGTGTAGTCCACCCTCTCCTTCTAACTATACCCTTTAGCCACAAGACGAGCTTTAAAGCGTTCAATAGCACCAGAAGCCTTATACTTGATCTTGTAAACCATTTGCAGCCAATGGGAGACTTACTTGGTGGCAAAGGCACTAAAGACCAAGTATGATTAATTTCCAAGGCTTGAATCTCCTCATTCATGGCTTGAACCCACATAGGATGAGAAATAACTTCAGCATAGGTTCGGGGTTCAACAAGTGAAGATGTGGAAGAAATAAAAGCTTGAGTACACATAGGTAGATGAGAGTAAGAAAGAAAGTTGGAAATAAGATACTTCACTGGATGAAGAGAGGATTGACAAGTATAGACATAGTCATGCAACCAATGAGGAGGTTTAGTAACTCTAGAGGACCTACGACCAACAAGTAATTGACCAGAAATAGGAGGTGAAACATCAAGAAGAGACTGTCTAGCGGTTGATTGATCTATAGGTGAAATAGTAGGTAATTGGTGTGTCGTCGGGAACACCAAATATAACCTATTCCGAAAATTAAAGTAAATAATAGTAAAAGGGAAGTAGGGTCTAATCCTCAGGGACTGGAGAGTAGTAAAAGTCTTGTCTTTCGAGATCGTGGGCCAAATCGTGCCCAAGAAAAGCTCTGCGATCTAAGGAAAAATAAAAGAAACAGAATTAAAAATAAAAGAAAATAGAATTAAAAGAAATAGAAAATAGGGAAGTCAAAGTAAAAATAAATAGCATAAAATAAACAAGTTGAAGGAAGAAGAGTTTTATCAATATTTACACAAGATGAAAAGATTACTTTTGTAGGGATTTTGGACGGAAGCGTCAATCCCGTATTACAGAGAATTGATGAATACTCGAGTTGAAAAGATTAAGCACGGATTATAAGCCTCATTAACCTTGGAGGAATATTTGATAACCTTTGGCTAGAAGGATTTTTTAGTTACTCATGATTTTTGGGGAAGAACACAAAATAAAAAGAAGAGGTAAATAAATCTGAACAAAGAGTGTTAAAAGACTCAGCACCATTGTCACTTTTAATGGTTTTAACAAAAACACCAAAAAGAGTATGAACAAATGTGAAAAATTTCCTCAAATAAAAAACAGTGTCAGATTTGAGCCTTAACAAATATACCCATGTCATCTTATTAAAATCATCAACCACTGTAAGAAAAAATCTTTGATCACTATGTGTAGAAACTCTATAAGGACCTCACAAGTCCACATGGACTAACTCAAAAGGAATGGAAGATCTAGTTTGAATTATAGGAAAAGGTTTCCTATTCTGCCTAGCTAAAGGATAGACAACACAATGTGTAGTTTGTTCAATAGGCTTACTAGCAAAATGCAAACCTGATACTTTATTTAATTTCGAGAAAGGAAGATGCCCCAAACGAGCATGCCAAACATCGACATTATTACTAGAAGAAATACATTTGAAACTAGCAGAATAAACAATACACTCAGATGGTGACAAACTAGATGAAATAGCAGAAGACAACAAAACATACAGGCCACCAAACTTCTTACCAATCCCCTTCATCTTTCTAGTGGAGAGATCTTGAAACAAGTAAAAATCAAGGTAAAAAAGAAAAACACAATGGAGCTCTTTAGACAGTTTAGAAATGGAAAGGAGATTATGTGTAAAATCAAGAACAAAAAGAACATTATGTAAACAACAAAAAATATCATGTATGTGTAATAAAAACTTGTTTACCATTAGGAAGATAAACAAATCTCGAATTCAAGACACAAGAACGAGGGTGAAGCAAGCTATGGAAACTAGAGCATATATGATCAGTAGCACCAGTGTAAAGAATCCAAGTAGTAGTGTCAATGGCAAATAAACAACAAGAGACAATACTTACCAAATTAATAGCTGAATTAGCTGAAGAAGGCTTGTTAAAAAGCTCTAAAATCTGTTGATATTGAGCATGTCTAAAAACAGGAGCCATAGGTGGAGTAGGAGCAACAAGAGCAACAAAAGTCTAAGAATGAATAACCATTGCAGCATGAAAATCTCTCTTCTTAGAGAATTTGAAATCAGGAGGAAAGCCAATGAGTCGATAACATTGCTCCTTCTTGTGGCCTTTGATTTTACAATGGTCACTAGCCCCATTAAACCTCCTACGAACAGTGATAGAGGCTCCAAAGGCAGAATCAGGAATTAAGGATCCAGTCAAATGCAAGAGCTAAGACTCCTCTTGAACAAGCATGGAGTATGCTTGATTAAGAGATGAAAGAGGTTACATGATGAGAAGCTGACTACGAATGGCTGAAAACGTGTCATTAAGCCCCATCAAAAATTGAAATAACCGCTGCTGAACCAAGTGCTTGACACTTGCTTCAGAGTTCTCACATTCACAAGAAGGGAACGGTACCAATGCACTGTAGTCATCCAAAAAAAGACGTAACTTAGTAAAATAAGCAGAAATTGAAAGATCACCTTGGACCATGGTTGTGATCTCTCGATGCAAGAAAAAAAATATGCGAGCCATCAACTTTATCATACCTCTCCTTAAGATCTTTCCAAACCAATGCTGCATTGGAGGCAAAAACGATGCTACCAAACAATTCCTTGCTGACAGTATTCAAGAACCAGGACAATGCAATTGCATTACACCGATCCCATTGTGCATGTAACGATTTATCAAAATCCTTTTTACAACAATCATCATCGAGAAAACCAAGCTTGTTCTTGACTAAAAACGCAATCCGCAATGATCTACTCTAAACACTATAGTTCTCAATACTAGTAAGCTGATGAAAAACAAGAATGGCTCCAAGCATATCAGACGGATGAAGGAACAAAATGTGATTAAAGTCGATCGAGGAAGAATCCATGAAAGAAGAAAAAATAAGGAGAAAACTGATCTAGGAAAAATTACTCAGAAAGTGATACCATGTTGAAAAATGAATGTAGACTGATTCTCATTATATGTTAACTTATAGTAGCTAACTTATATAGCCAATATCTAAGAAACTAATTGCAACTAACATGACTAAAATAACAACTAACTAACTAGAACTACTCTAATAAGCTGACTTCAACACTCCCCCTCAAGTTGGCGGGTAAAAAACATTTTTAACCCCCAACTTGGCTAACAAGTAACCATGCTGCTGTACTCCTAAAGCTTTAGTCAGCATATCTACAACCTGTTCTATAGATGCTACATATTCAGTTTGTATCAGTTTATCCTGTATCTTTTCTCGGACAAAGTGACAATCTATCTCAATGTGCGTTCTCCTCTTGTGGAACACTAGATTAGCTGCAATATGAATAACAACTTTACTGTTACTATAAAGCTTGATTGGTGTTACATGATGTATTCTTAACTCAGTCAGTAGACCAATCAGCCAAACAATTTCTGCCACAACCATAACTATACTTCTATACTCAGCTTCAGTTGATGATCGTGCCATAGTGCTTTGCGTCTTAGATTTTCAAGAAACCAATGATTCCCCTATCTTAATACAAAAACCAGTCACAGACCTTCTTGTCATAGCACAAGTGGCCCAGACAGAATCACAATAAGCTATCATTTGAGCACCACCTAAGGCTTTGAACAACAAACCTTGTCCAAGATCCTTTTTAACATATTTAACAACCCTTAATGCTGCATCAAGGTGTGAGCCCTTTGCTTGTTGCATGAATTGACTCAAATGTTGCATAACATAGGAAATGTCAAGTCTGGTGTGAGTCAAATAATGTAACCGACCAATCAACCTCTGATAAGCTGCCTTATCCTCCACCAAAGCATCATTGGAACCTTGTTGCAACACCTCATTAGCCTCAATAGTGGCGAGCCTCAAATTCTGCTCTAGACTTGTTGAAGCTACCTTGGCAGTAGATAGCCTTGCATCTTCAATAAGTTCTAGTGCATATTTCCTTTGATTTACCAAATTCCTTCCTTTGATCTCAACACCTCCAAGCGAAGAAAATATTTCAACTCTCCTAAATCCTTCATTTTGAATTTTTGGTTCAAAAAATTTTTCAACTCAATGATCATTCCCTCATAATTTCCAATAAGCATTAAATCATCTACATAGACCAACAACACCAACAAACCACCACCCTTTCTCTTAGTGAATATGGAGTAATCAAATTTGCTTTGCTGGAACCTTGCATCCAATAATGCCTCAGTCAACTTTACATTTCACTGCCTAGATGCTTGCTTTAAACCATACAGGGACTTTTGAAGTCAACACACAATATTCTCCCCTTAACTGCAAACACCCTTAAGCAACTCCATGTAAACTTCCACCACTAGATCCCCTTGCAAGAAAGTGTTATAAACGTCCATATGATACAAGGGCCAATAAAAAAATAGTAGCAAGAGCTAGAACAATCCGAACAGTAATTATTTTAGCCACAGGAGAAAATGTCTCAGTGTAGTCCACCCCCTCCTTTTGACTATACCTTTTAGCCACAAGACGAGCTTTAAAGCGTTCAACAGCACCAGAAGCCTTATACTCGATCTTGTAAACCCAGTTGCAGCCAATGGGAGACTTACCTGGTGGCAAAGGCACTAAAGACCAGGTATGATTAATTTTCAAGGCTTGAATCTCCTCCTTCATGGCTTGAACCCACATAGGATGAGAAACAGCTTCAGCATAGGTTCGGGGTTCAACAAGTGAAGATGTGGAAGAAATAAAAGCTTGAGTATGCATAGGTAGATGAGAGTAAGAAAGAAAGTTGGAAATAGGATACTTCACGGGATGAAGAGAGGATTGACAAGTATAGACATAGTCATGCAACCAATGGGGAGGTTTAGTGCCTCTAGAGGACGTACGACCAACAGGTAATTAACCAGAAATAGGAGGTGAAACATTAAGAAGAGACTGTCAGGAGGCTGATTAACCTATAGGTGAAATAGTAGGTAATTGACTTGTGGATGACTGATTAAGAGAAGTCTGAACTGTAGGTGATAGACTAGTGGTTGACTGACTTGTAGAAGGGTGAGCAACAAGTAAGAGGACCAATAAATCATCATCACAGAAGGAGAATTGGGAAGGAAACATTATGTTATCAGATTTGTGAACAAAATGAAAAGGGAAAACAGACTCATGGAAAACAACATCCCTATTAACAAAGAATGTCTTAGTATCAAAATTAAACAAAATATAACCCTTTTGAACACTAGAATAGCCTATGAAAACAAAAGTCACAGCTCAAGGTGAAAATTTATCAGAATTCCCATATGAAGTAGCATAACAAAAATAACCAAAAACTCTAAGATGAGAAAGACAAGACTCTTTGTTATACAAAACAAAAAAGGTGAATGCCCAGATATAACAGAAGAAGGAAGCCGATTTATGAGATAACAAGCATCCAATGAGAGTCTTTAAATAAAAAAGAGTCTGGGTTACATCTTCACTGCTTGGTCCTTGTTCCTACTTGGTTCTATAATATCGGTGGTTGAAAAAAATACTTCCAATCACCCTCTGAGACATTTCCTTTCCTCCTGATTTGCTGCTGGTAACATCAAGGCCGCTTTAGTTGTTTTCTTTGTTAGAGAAGATAAAAGCTCTTTCCATTGATTTGTGTTTAATCAATTGATAAAACTGAAAGGTTTTCAAACAAAGTTTAAAGATATATTTGTAATTTTTAATTTTGAGAATTTGTTTAATTTATACATATTGAAGTTAAATGGGCTGGGTAAATTGGGCTGCTACTGTGTCATAATTGTAATAATGGACGTAAGAAGAAGTGTTAGTTATTCCCGAGCTGTAGCAGACATTAATGGAAGCACGGAATCCACGGAAAAAACCATTCTTTCTCTCTCCTTCTTCCTTTCTTTCCTCTGCTCCTATAGCTTTCTGTTACTCCCATATCTAAACTGTTCTTCATTCCAACCCCTCTGCAAGAAAACAAAACTCACCTGCTTTTTACCTTCCTTTTCACTATTTTAATGTTATAAAGCTTTGATTCCTCCATCTTGATTTATCATCTCTACAATACAAGAAAGGAAATAGGATACTGTTAGATCAAGCTTCGGATTTTTCTTTTCTTTTAAAAAAGAAGATAATTATGGTATTAAGGTTCGACGCCAGGGATGTTTCCGGATTCAAATTGTTGTTTTCCTTGGCGATCATGTACGGTCTTATATCGTTTGTGGTTCACTCCGTAATCTACACAAAGTTCATTAAGCCCTTGGGGATCGACGCGCCTCTTGATCGATTCTCCGAAGCCAGAGCTGTCGAGCATGTTCGAGTCTTATCACATGATATCGGAAATCGACAAGTGCGTTTAAATATCCTTTAACTTCACCACTTCCGCTTGTTCTTTATGCCGATTAAATGAAGCTTTCCATAATTCCTCCTTATCCGGATTCAAATAAGTGTAGGATGAATGCTCATTATTCAAAAGTATGCTCAATTTTTGTCCAAGTTTTCTCATCTATTTGCAATGTCATACCCTATACTTATATATATAATATATTCAAAAGTAGGATTCTTTGTACGTATGTGCTTTAAAGAAACTGAACGGTTGGAGTAATTTTCATGTTTTGATTGTATGAAAGTTACTTAAAGTGAAGTTGAACTCTGTGGAGAGTTGAATTTATTCTAATCTAGCTGAAATGAAAAAAAAAATGTACTAAGAATTGTTAACGCTATTTTTTTTTTAATGGAGCTTGAGTTTGTTTTTGTAATTATGTGTGTGTTTTTTCTTTATTCAATAGGAAGGGCGTCCGGGCTTGAGAGAAGCAGCTGAGTATATTAAGGCACAATTGCAAAGGATGAAGGAGAGAGCTGGATCTAGTATTAGGTTGGTATGCAATACTTTTGTTTCTAAGCTGAATTAATTGTTTGATTAGCAAATGGATTTTGTATTCTTGTTACTCTTTTGAAGATGCTCGCTTAACTTGATTTGGTTCGTAACATAATTTGCAGAATCGAAATTGAAGAGAATGTTGTTAGTGGATCATTCGGTATGTTGTTTTTAGGCCACGGCATATCATTTGCTTACAGAAATATTACCAATATTATAATGAGGTAAGTTTCTGAAATTTAGTAGAACTTTTGGGTTGGATTTATATATATTGTGTTAAATCCTAAATGCAACGAAAAAAGTTGGGGAAATCCATTTTCTTGATTGGTGTTATATACTGGTTCTTTTATAATGCATGACCAGAGAAAGAAATTGTTCAACTTGCACCTGCCATATCATTTACAGTGTCAAATATCAAAATTGTGAGTGAAACTTTGTTTTTCAAGCTTGATCATGGATAAGAAAATTGAACACAATATCAGAAAGTTCTAATTAAGGTGTTAGGCTCATTAAAAATGAAAGGAAAGAGTTATTGATATCATTGTTTAAGGCATTTAAAAGTAGTGATTGGTGAGTAAATTTTGGCTTAACCATGGAATCAATGTCAAAGGATTTATTAGATTAAAGATGAGGCAATTTATTTGTCTTGAAACTTTTAGCAAATGGTATTATCTTCTTTCTTTTATATAATGACAGGATATCCTCAATAGACTCAAAACACAGCGACCCATCAGTTCTAGTTAATGCTCATTTTGATTCTACACTTGGTTCACCTGGTGCTGCTGATTGTGGTTCATGTGTTGGTATCTACATTGAATATTTTAGCTTGATTGCAGGAATTATTTTGGCTATATTTTGAACACATCTATCTGACGCTTTGTCCTTTGCAGCATCACTATTGGAAATCGCAAGATTAATCATAGACTCTGGATGGGTCCCTCCTCGGCCTATAATTTTATTATTTAATGGTGCAGAAGAATCTTTTTTACTGGTAAGGATATGCTAATGCTTTGTTTTGAAGTAGACGTATTAGTTTGGTTCAAATGCTGCAGTTTTACGAAGAAAAAGAAGTTCAATTTCTCATGAGTGATATATTATAAAACTTCAAATGCCTAAATTTGCTTTAGTAGACATATATTTTGGGACATATGTTGACAAAACTTCAGGCACTCTCAATAGGAATGATAGCAAGGAGTTGTGCCAGTGCTAGGGAGAACAGCAAGACGTAAATCAAACTGGCAAAACCAAACCTTAAGCTGACACTATTTTCTTAACTTTATCTGAAGATTCAAATCTTCCTGAACATTCTATTCATATAGACATGATATTTTTTTTTCTTCTGACATGTTAGGGAGCTAATGCCTTCATGAGGACGCATAAATGGCGTGATTCCATAGGAGCTTTTATAAATGTAGAAGCGACTGGGACAGGAGGTCTTGGTAGGATTTAAATCAATGCTAACTTTTTCTTTCCCAAGTGCTGAAATCATTGTTCATACCAGTGGTTATGTCATTGCTTAAGCAACCTTTGTTTTAATGATGTAATAAAGAGCTGTTTGTGAAAAATTAAGCTATAATTTATTTAATACCACCTTAATCAAGAAAAATATCGAAAATTACTCTCAGTAGACATGTGTGAACTTCGTTTTTTTTTTGTTTGTTATTTGTCATGCCTAAGCTACATATTTGTTGAAAGTACAGATGTAGTCTGCCAATCTGGACCTGGTTCTTGGCCTTCGTATGTCTATGCTCAATCAGCCATATATCCCATGGCAAATAGTGCAGCTCAGGTTTTACTTTATCCTTTTCTAGTATATATTCTTGTTCTAGTGCACATTATTTTTTTGGAGCTCCTACTAGTTACTTTAATTTATTGTTTAAACACGTTTCTTTGTGAAGGTAATCACGCTGTTCTTTATTTCTGCGGACCATGAAAATATTTGTACTTAGTTCCTATTCTGTTAAACCCAACTTCTCTTTTCTTCACCTACTTATATCGATAGTATAACTGAGCCAAACATGAATGGTTCAATATCCTTGCAGGATATTTTCCCTGTTATTCCTGGAGATACAGATTACAGGATGTTTTCCCGAGATTATGGCAGTATTCCTGGCCTGGATATTATTTTTCTTTTTGGTGGTTATCATTATCATGCCTCATCTGATACAGTGGACCGACTATTGTATGTATTATATCTGCTCCTGTGGTATAGAATCAATTTAGTGGAAATTTATACTTTTTGTTATTAAGCACTTCCACTCACACATGCATGTGCCATCTGTTTTCAATGCAGACCTGGTAGCATGCAAGCACGTGGAGACAATTTATATAGCACGGTTAAGGCCTTTGCAGAGTCTTCTAAGCTTAAAAATGACCATGAAAGAGAATCCCTTCGTGATGCTCATGACTACAATGATGAACAACCTGTTTTCTTCGACTACTTAACTTGGTTCATGGTATGTTCTGTTCATGTATATATGCACTTGGCACTGGTGTTTCTTTGATATGTATATTAAACGTTTCATTCTGATTGTGCACGTTCCAGATTTTCTACTCCAGAAGGATAGCTCTGGTGCTTCATAGCATTCCCATTGCCATCTTCCTGATTATGCCTTTCTTTTTACGTATGATGAATTATGGGCTATATTGTTGTTTTGCGACCTTGTATGATTTTGTAAAAGGTAAAATGGCTGCAGATCATTATTTTATTTGACAATTCTTATCTGTTATGCATTCCAATCTATACTTAATAATCAATGTACTATTGTTTTTAATTAATAATTTCCGTTAATAAGTTCTGCTTCTGTGTTCTTAATAGAAAATGGTTAGTTCTCTTAAGCTGCTGTGGAGTGTGGACTACTATAATGCATCCAAATTTGTTGGATATTTTGCAGGAATGATCCTCCAAGCTACTGGAATTATGCTGGCTATTGTTTTCCCAGTTATATTTTCCATCCTGAGACTGCTATTTTCTAGTTATGCAATGAACTGGTTGGTTGTATATCTTAAGCTGGAAGATGCACATGGGATTTTTTTTTTATAGTATTGTTTGAATGTCAAATATCTGAAATATTTGTTGACGTGCTGAAACTGATATGCAGGTTTGCTAACCCCTACTTAGCTTTCTTGATGTTCACTCCCATTTCACTTATTGGTCTGTTGATCCCAAGAACCGTTTTTCGCGTTTTCCCCCTTTCTCAAGATGTTTCCGTTCTCAAGACATCAAAAGAGGTAAACATTTTAGATTCAATTTTTATTAACGAATTTGACTGAGAACTAGCTTATTTTACTATGTCCAGCACAAATTGCATCTGTGCGATTTTTTTTATGTACGAGCTTATACTTCTATACCCTGTAATGTTTTCCAAGTTTCATTCAAGTTATTGCAAGCATGAATCTCACTTAACCATGACCAAAGGATAAAAGTTGAAATACTGAAGATGTACTGTTTAAGTGTTCTGCAAGATAATAACCGAATCTTGCCCACCTATGCATAAATTTATGATCAACAGGTCAGTTAGGATGCATGCAACAGTTTTAGCAGCATTTCAGTTTGTGTGTGTGTGTGTGCGCTTAATATGTACGGTATATGGTTCGTGAAGAGGTATGTGGCTAAATGAATCTTACAGGCACTATCTGATGAGGCAAGATTCTGGGGAGCATTCGGACTTTATGCTTTATTAACTTTGGTATGTGGTCTGATCAGTGTCGTTTTCTAGTTAAAAAATCATGAATTGATTTTCTTAATTTATATAATATACATAACTTTGGCTATAACATAAACAACTTTGGAATGGCAGGCTTATCTTTTAGCTGGGTTCACAGGAGGTTTCTTGACCTTTTTCACATCTGCTTCTATGCTTCTAGCCTGGATCTCCTTTTACCTGTCAATCAATTTTTGTGGTCATCAATCTGTCAGGTATCATTTTCCATAAATTTTCAATTGCATATCCTCTTCATGAACTACGAGTATGTTGTTGTTTTCAGTGTTTACTCGTTACCAAGCAGCTATTTTTTGATGGAGCCAGTTGTTAGTTATTTTTATCATACTTTTCATTTTTCTTGTCCAACATTGGTATCTGATGTATAACGAGACATAGTTATAGGGATCTGACCCTCCAAATATCTGAGAAAGCTTAAGAAAAATTGAAAATAACTATATGGTACATATATCCATCTCTGAGATTCGCTCCCCTTCCCTTTCTCGCTTTCTTTCATTTCCGTCATTGTATCAGGCAATGTATTTTGGTTTCACCTATTCATTAATGGCTTACAAAAATCAAGGAAAAGAATAAATCATACAATCACAACCAAATCTCAGAACTACTTGTTAGCTTTGTCAGCCGTTTGTTTGGAAGGAGTTTTATCAAGGAATGGGAACAGAAATAAGTTTTGGTGTTATGGTAAGTAGAAAGGCAGTATTCAAGGGATGAACAATTAATCTTAATAAGTTTTTACATGAAAATTGCTCAATAAGGTTAAGTTAACCTCTGGCCTAATGACTTTCAGTATAATATGATGTGATACCTGATCTTTGAGTTCTGCAGATGGAGGTTTGAAACATATTTTACACCTGAAGGTTCTTCTCTTGTTTGGAAGTAAATTTCCTCTTGCATTTATATACTTGTTCCTTTAGTCATGTTCCACAAAACAGTAACAAGATAGTAGTAAAAACTGTATACAGACTGATAACTTTGTTTCTTTATTTCTTTATTTCTTTATTTTAGGTCAACAGTTTTTTATGTGATACCTCTAATTCCATGCCTTACACACTCTGTCTATTTTGGTGGGGCTCTTATTCAATTTTTTATTGAGAAGATTGGTATGATGGGTTCTCTTCCACCTCCTTACGGTTAGTTTTTCTGGACGTTGATACTTCATAGTTCAGTTCATAGCTAATTTCGCTTCCACAACATTCGTATGGATCTGACAGAAGGACTTGCCTTAATGGGAATTTTCCTCGTATGCTTGCTGCTTTTGTCCAAGTGGCCACGAGTTAATTTTTTTTATTTATATTTTTATTTTGTTTTGAAATTATGTAGTTACGAGGAAATAATTTGTATTCATACTCATATCCAATACTCTTACTGAATCCGAGTAGCACTATATCACAATATTATCTTCTTTTTTTATTTATTTTGGTGACAAACATTTTATTATACTGTATAGGGCTTTACTATAGCTGTATTCATAAATCCCCACAACGGAAAAATCCAAAGATCTTTAGTTTTATTCCTGCAGGGTTTTACATTCCTGATATTGTAATAGCAGCCACAGTTGGTAACGCTACGGGATGGAGTGTAGCCCCCCTAATATCTATTTGCGGCAATTGGTTAGCCAGGTCATCCATCTTGCAGTTCTTGCTACATTTCGTTGTGATTGCTTGGGCTCTGTCATCGCAATTCTTTCCATATAGTACAGATGCACCTAAGAGAGTTATTCTCCAGCATTCATTTCTCACTGCAGGTATTTCTAAAACTGCAGTTGCTAACATGTTTGAGTTTGCCACCGTCTTCAAACATTACTTCAATTCCCGTTGAGTTTTTCACTCTAAAGATTTAAAAGTTCAAGTATTAAATTCTCACATATTAAAGCACTCAAACTTGCCTTATTTAATAGTTTGAGTTGCTCAAAAAATCTGGAAGGGTTAAATTTAAACCGAATTCTGTGTTTTTTTTAGTGAAACCTAACTGTTCTATTTACAGCTTAGAGATTTTCAAGGGTCAACTCGCGGTAATAGTTTCTTCTCTGTGGAGAAGTTGTAATGGTGGTATTGTTATTTAAAAAATAAAATTGCTGTTTTGTTTGTCGGCTTGACAGATGCAAATCAGATTGTTGATTCAAGTTTTGACGTGGCCGTGGTGGACTCCAATTCTGTACTGTTTCTTTTGAAACATGCACCCGAAGTCGCAAAGGAGTTGCTCATTGGTCCAGAGTTTTCTTTTGAAACCGCTAACATGTCTAACCAACGAACTTTCCTGGTATGTAATATTTACCCTCATGCACGCCAACATACTCTTACAAAATTTACATAACCTGCAATCATATGTGGATTAGGAAGAGAAAAATTGAGTTCGATCCCCTTTAAAACCTGGATGTATATACTCGCAAATGCGGCCTCCATTAGGGGTGTTATTGAGTTGTGCTTTAGTTCAAAGCATAAGAAGCTAGAATTTGATTCAAAATTTGACGCTCGAAATTCAATTTGTTATACATGAATATTCCTCCCTTGTAAGAAGCAGCAAAAGCCATCTCACCATCGCCAGGCATACACTCCTCACCTATGCACAATCTGCCTAGTTGGCCTCACTTAAGTTTAGAACAATACTCTAGGACAACAATAATCAATGCGACAAACATTCGAGTAATAAAGGAACTTAGGATAGGGCCAGAGGCCCTAATCGCACCAACTCTACCATCTAGATACGAGGACGTTGTATCATTGGTGACAGGACAATAATCTCGGAATCTATGATCAAGGGAATTGATGGGTTTGAAAAGAGGTCACCAAGTGGACCAACGGACAAACTCACATCTCAATGTCAACATGAGGGGGGGTGGGGGGGGGGGGGTGGATAACCTTTTCCACACCATTCACTAGGACATTATGTTATGAACAACAGAAGTGGCGATATCAGGAGAAGGCAAGAAGCCCCGCCTTAGAATAGATTCATTAGTTACATGCCGCTTAATTCTTATTAGGTGCATATATGAAACCATGTCACCAGAGTAGGTGTCACACCCTTTTACCCATCCTGGCAATTGGAACGGATATGAGATGTTATGGTGACACTTGTAAGCTTAATCTAAAAATTTTCTTGTATAAAAGTATCAATTTCTCAACATATTAATGTACTTTAAATTATATTGATAAAGTTTAGAAAGATTCAAATATGATTAGAAATCATATAGAGTCATTTTGTACATATAGAGTCATGTGAAAATCATAGAACAAATGTTCGTAGTTCTTTAACTCAAATTGAAGTCATTCGAGTTGAAAAAGATAAGAGTTTTACAATAATTTAAACCTTGAAACAATTTAAATAAAATTATAGAAATAAGATAAAAAATCATTTTGAAGGCATTAAAATCATCTTAAAACCATTTAAAAACTTTTATTGGGTAATCAGAAGTGTCCAGGATAAAAAAACGAGCCCTCGAAAGCCAAAATGGATCAAAACAATGTAGTGGGGCAAAGTGGTGCAAAATGCTAGAACAATGTGCAAGATCATAACGTGGGACATTTGACGTCGTGGTGTCACTTGCTGTTTCTAAAAAGTCATGACGTAAAAGATGAGATCATGATGTTGTAGGTGAATGTCGTGACTCGCAAAGTTGAGGTTGCAACATCACCCTCTGTGTAACTCGAAAACACTCTAAATTATCCCTAAACATTCTCAAAAACATACCAATAAGTTTTGAATTATTTAGAACACATTTAAATGGAATTTGAAACCATCATTCAACATAGAACTCGCATTCTTACGAGGATGCTCAACACTCATTGAATTCAAAAACATTTCCTTTATCGAATAAAACAAATAATTACAACTCTTTACAACAGACTAAGCTTCTATGTACATGTCATTTTACTACAAATTCTAAGATAGTATCACATGTCTAACCTTCTTTCCTCGAGTAGTAATGTGATATCTCCAAATCACTAGTTCAATCTTCTTAGAACAATTTTCACCTTTGTATTTAAATCACTAACGCATTAAGCTCGATAGCTTAGTAAGTAATCATGATTATCTTAAATTACCTTAATCATTAGTAGCTTGGCTCTGTTATTAGTTTTATGCAAGAGTTGACTTAAAATCATATGTTAAGAACATTTCATTCTGTATTTCTTTATAGCACAACATTAGTACTCAAGCCCCTTGAGATTTGTTTATTTCATTTATTTTCAATACATAGGTGCATTCTTTTAGCCATTTTACAATTACATTTCTTTTATCCAAAACATCTTCATTTTCAATAATTAGTTATTTAACGCCAATAAATTTCGTTATAAGGTTTCTCATTTCATTTTATGATAAAGTTAACAAATATTAAGCTTTTATTTCACTTTCTCATTATCCAAGTGTTTTAACACTTTGTTCGATTCATATTTCATTTATTACTAACATCACCTTTAATACATATCACTTTTATTACACTTACAACACATTATGCCACTTAACAAATCTTATTATCAAATTTCAAATCATTACACCCTTAGTAGATTTTAGTATGATCGAATTTGGATACACATGATCTAGCCGAATATCTTGAAACACAACACTAGAAGCGCATCCACCTAGAAATGGATCCATAATACACATAAGTGCTACATCCGAAGTTATCCTCAAACACACGCGCTAACTAAGTCTTATGGCATGTCAATTGTATCCTCACTAATCATTAAGGACAAGGAATAACCTTTACAATCTCCCTAGCTTTGAAAGGCTAAGATAGAAGCATTATTTTCCTTCTTAAGATTTCATCTCTAGAATCTTAAGAATACTCTCTCACAAATGAGAATACAAGTTCAGCGAAGAAAGATTCATCACCTATAAAAGGTGTGGGCTTAAAGTATTAGGCTCCCTTATGTACAAAAAGAAAATTGAAGAAAGAAATGAAACTGCACAAAATAAATATTTAGTTAATGTGCAAATAATGAAAGAATAAATCTCGACTTTAAATCTTTGTCTCTTGTTTTCCTTGGAAAATATGAAAGCACTATATGTAGCCCCTCTCATTGAATTCTAGTCATTTGGGATCATTAAAGGATGAAAATAATTGTTGGATGAATTAAATGTGTGAACATAAACAACTCTGCACGATAAGGGATCGAAAGGGTGTTCAATCCCTTGGTTAAAAAATGTGACCGTTAGACACAAAAGATTAAGAAGAGGCGTCGAACGGAAGTTCGATCCCTCACCCTTCTCAAAATTTTATTTAGCTATTGACTTTCTTAAGATCAATTTCCTTTGTAAAGAAAGGGTTAAAGTGAGCCAAAAATAGATTTCAAACATCTTCAAATGATTTTGGCTCAAGCAGAAAACATTGGATATAAATCAACTCATTTTTTAAATAAAGTATTTTTGGGTTTATTCTGAATTTTAATACATTTCATTTTAATTTCAACACACATGACTTAATGAATGCTATACGATATTAATCTTACAAGTTGTTATATCAAAAGCTTTTATGAATCAAATCTAACAATACACTCCTTATCGATATAACAAATATTTGAGAAAAAAATATTTATACATTTATATACACATTTCAAGTTATGAAACCCCTTTAAAATGACACTCCTTAAATATAACCAATGCATGATTTGAATAAATCTCAACGGTACCAATTGAAACTAAAATATGAGATCAATAATAATAAATTGCATACGAAAGATTAGAGTAATTTGAGCATTATAAGTATATGCAATTCTTGATTTTAGTTTTCTTCCCCTTTAATAGGACAACTCGTGATAAATTTTGCATATAAAGACATGAAGGAAATATAAACACATATAAAATTCAATTATAAAGAAGAGAATTCAAACAAAACCTATATTCATATACATTTCTCTTCTTTTTGGTAGATCAACAAGTATTAGGGTAAGAATAGCACAATATACCAAAAATTGGATATCAAAAGCAATCAAATCTACAATTGCTATCATGCCAATTCAAGACATATGCTCATCTATATCGTATGTAGTGGCGGAGCAAAAAAAAAATTTGGGGAGACGGAATTAAATTATAAATTTTTACGATATTAAAAATGTAATTTCACTATTTTAATAATCTATATCTTTATAATTTTTAAAGGATTAAATTACAATTTATTATTTTTGGGGCTAAAGTGCAATTTTATTATTACTACTTTAAAATCTTATAAGTTATAAAGGACCTAAATGAAAAAAAAAATTATTTTAGGGGGAACCCAAGCCCCTGCCAGCCCCCATTGGCTCCAATGTAGCCAAGTGATGCAAAAAAAAAAAAAAAAATCATACATGCCAAATGTAAAAATAAATTATAGCAATATGATGAATACAAAACACAAACATATTTACTTGAATGAACAAATCATATAGGCAATCGAATTACATTACATTCAATACTCAACATCACTTTTACCACCATGTTGATACCAAATCAAAATTATATGAAGAACAAAACATGGCAATGGCATCCAACAACAATATAACAATATAAAGAAAAAAAGGATATCAATGTGAATGTGATGTGGGATATGATCATATAACATAACATATTAGTTCAAGTATATGTTAAGTGTGACTTAAAAATATGTCATGGTAAAAAATATCTTGGAAGATATATCACTATAAAGCATGATGAAAAAAAAACCTTAAATGCCAACAAAAATAGACAAATGATCACAAATTTAATACTTAAGATTGAGTCTAATACCAACCAAAAATGAAAAACAATTGGTTAAATTATGCTATCAATCCTTGTATTTTACAAAAATTAAGGATTTAATCCATGCATTTTGATTTGGTCATTTTTAGTCTTTATACTTTTTCAAAATTTAAATTTTTAGTTACCACCAAACGATAATCGTTAAACTCGTATAGTTATGCTATTTCCAAAAATCTGATGCGATAAACATATTGTCATATACGTAATGTCATGTCAACATGCTATTTTATAACCCTCAATATCATGTCATGCGACAAACAAATATAAAGATAAATGTTTGAGTATCAGGAAAACATTTCACCCCTAAAAGAAAGAAAGTAAACCTCAACACCTCATTCCAAAAAAATAAGTTTAGAACACCATCTCATTGACTCGAGGGAGGGGCCATTGTTATACATAAACATTGCCCCCTAAAGAAGCAACAAAAGTCACCTTGCAAAGAGGACCATCTCATCAGTCATAAACTCATCACCTCAAATAACATAAATAGGTAAGGCCACGTACAAATGATAACTACAAGTTGACTTCAGAAAGTCACAATCATGTCACTCACATCTCATAACTCCAGGACTAGTTTCTTAAGTTGATCGGATCATGTTATGTCTGGTTGCTCCGTAGTGGGGCTCTAGTGACCCTAAAGTCGACTCCACCGCTAGAAAAATAACCATTCAAGGGGCACACTTTATCCATAAAGTCTCTATACATATGATCTTCTCTTTGCACAACCGTGTGAACCACCGTAGTCTCTTGCATCGACACAATTCAAGCTCTATTGAGATTCAATTTTAAAGCTCTAACTCGAGTTCTCTTTTTCGAACCGGATCATCACACTGCTGAGTGTGAGATTTTTGTTTTGTTATGGCTCTCCTCCATGCATTAACATTTTCATAATCAGTGTTTTATGCTTCCTCTTACTCGACTTTGATGGCTCAGCTTTGCATATTTGTACTCACTAAAGTTAACTGCATGTAAAAACACAAATAATTTCATCTGTGTGAATATGAGTAATGGGAGTTTTTTTTCTTTGCAGGCAATTTTTCCAGTCACCTTTTTGCTTTCAAGAAGCTTGAAGTTCCCTGCAAAAACTGATTCGATTTTGAAGCGATATCAACATTTTCCTTATCTACACACTAACAACCTACCAATGTCATCTAGAGATGGATCTCGAAGAGTTTTTTTGGAACTTTCTTTAGGGTAAGTTTGAAGCTTTTGCATATGTTTCTTCTTGGTTTGCATATACATTCGTTTAAAAAAAAAAAAAAATCTAACCCAGCCGATAAAATTGATTCAATCAAAAGCTAATAATCCAATTGGTGCAGTTAAGTATATAAGTCGGCCCTTGTCGCTAAGTCTGTACCAAGGTAATTAGTACTATATCGGTAGGCGTATCATTTTTGCTACCGTCGGGAAAAAAAAAATTGATTTGTGGTAGTATTTGTTTATATTTTTTTAATCTTTTAACAACATACACACACCTTACACACATAGACGCTTGAACCCAAGACCCCTAGGATAAATAATATATTCTTTTTTATTGAAGTCACTTGTTGAATTTTTTATAATCTAATTTTTAGTTTCTTAATAAATTATATATTTTGATAAAAAATAAATTATATATTATAAATACATGCAAATATATCTCAATGACATCTATATAAATATATTTATTTATAAACAAGGGCGTAGATAGGAGGTTGGCAGGAGCCCCGATCCCTTTAAAATGGAAAATTTTTCATTTAGGTCCTTTAAAATTTTTAAAATTTTAAATTAGTAAAAGTAAAACTACATTTTACCCCCTAAAAATGATACAAATTTGATTTAATTCTTTAAAAATTATAAAATATAGGATATTAAAAATGATTAAATTACATTTTTATTATTGTAAAAATTAAAATTTAATTTCGCCCCTTAAAAAGACATTCAGGCTTCGCCCATGTTTATAAATATAAGTTTTAAAATTATTAATTAGGTTCAACAATTTAATTTAATATATTTTGATTTTAAATATAATTATAGAAAAATTAAAATGGTTAAGGTAAAATTTTAAAAAATTAGTTTAAATAATCAAAATTTTGTACCAACTGGTATGAGCCGATACCCATCGGTTCAAGCCAGTATTGACCGAAATGGAGTGAAACACACCGAAATGCATCGAAAATTTGACCGAAATAGAACATACATTATTTGGTACCTGTTTAGGATTGAAATGGTACGTACCGGTCGGTGCAACCGTTACCGATACGGTACCGACTACCATGGTTTGTAAACTGATTCAGTTGGCTTAAATTCAAAATTGACTTTTAAACTATATCACATATTTCATTTAAGTATCTAATTTGTTTTTATGAAAAGTGATATTTAAATTATTGATTTTGTCTCATTTTACCCCAAATCACAGTACCGATCAATAAAAACATGACACATATCATATTTTTATTAAATATCATAAATTTTTTTGGGTAGAATGAGAATAAATTGATAGTTTAGGTATATTACTTTTAATAAAATAAATAAATATTTAAATGAACCAATTTTATAATTAAAAAAAAAAATCGATGTATGAGATTTAAGATTTTGACCTCTGAAATGTATATTTGAAATCAAATCGTCAAATCAAATATATAATAATTATTGCTTGTATTTAACATTAAAGTTAGTCATAGTTGAACCAATCCAAGGGAATCAAAAAATGAAAGTCTAATGGTATTTAAACATTGAGATACATGTACTAGAAAACTTGATGATGCAGAGGTTCCTGAAGTTTTATGGCTATGTTTGCAGCTCCTTAGAGGAGGTTTGGGTTTCAGTCCTTAACATTACTGGTCCCTTATCCAACTGGTCATTTGCTGACAATAAGCTATCAAGTATGAAAATTGCTTTCCTTTACATTGAAGTTGGCTTTCCTGTGGTGTACTCTGCTTTTCATAAATCTCATTGCAAGGGTAAATGTTGCAGGTCCGGAAACTTCCGAAGGCGGCCCGCCTTCCTACATATGCCGACTTACCGGAGCCAGTCATGAGAACTGGACCTTTTGGTTGGAGGTATGGTTTTATCTGAGTTAAACATGGACATGAATGAATGTGATGTTGCTATATTCCACGCCTAATAACTTTGTTGATGATGGGGATGTGCTTGCAGGCTAGCAATTCTGAAGATTTAAGGGTGGATGTGGCTGTGCTTGACCAAATTGTGGTTGATGAAACAAAGCAGTTGAAGGCACTTTTCCCAGCTTGGGCGGATGTGATTGCTTATTCCAGTTATTTGTCTACCTATATCTTTTAGTTGTTATCATTTTCTCCAATTTCTGATACTATTTTAATGAAACACAGACAATGGTGTGGATGTCACAACTAGTGGAACAAGCAATCCATGTAGTGTAGATTGCGGATTCATTCACTGTCAATCAATCCATGAGACTCTTGCAGTATATACGAATCTCGAAGTTAAAACAATAAGCCCCAGTGTACTACCACTTTTCTTCAAAAATTTCGTAAATGGTTTTGAATGTTGTTCATTTGAATCATCACATCTGTCGTAATATGAACCATCAAAGTTAAATTTAACGCTTTTAATTCTTAATTCTCCTACTGGAGATATGATGTGGTCTCTTGTGCCACAACAAAACTGAGTTTTCAAATTAAAAGATGGTAGAATGGAAACGTCATTCAAATTCAAATAAAATTCAATTCTTAATAATAATCTAAAAATTGAATCAAGAAAAATGATAAAACTTTCTAATTCGACTTCACACTTGTTAATCAAATTAATGTCGTGTGACTTTTATAATGAAACAAAGAAATTCTTCAAAACTTTCAATCAAACAAATCATAAGAGATACTCATCATGCTCTAATCAAAACCATAAAACAAGCCCAAGTATAAAATAAAAAATAAAAAAATCAATCAATATTGCTAAGAAACCCTAAAAGATTAATACATAATTAATTAAAACTAAAAATTTCAATAACAATCTACAATCTATATTCCAGTCTTTGCCAGCGGCACAATCCTTGTTGCTTCAATGGGAAAATGGTGATAAGAGTTCTGGGTCCTTGGTTTCTAGTTTCAGGAATGGGAGAATCGAGTTCGGCGAGTCTTTCAAGCTTCAAGTAACTTTATATCTGGAATCGTCCCGTAAGAGCACCAATCGTGATGGTTTCCAGAAGAATTGTTTAGAGTTCTACTTGTATGAGGCTCGAAAGGACAAAGGTGCAAAGGGTCAACTTCTAGGATCTGCTGTTGTAAACCTTGCAGATTATGGGATTATCAGGGAACTATAAGCATTAGCACTCCCATTAACTTGAAGAAGAGTTCAAGGAACATAGAACAGCCTGTTCTTTATCTTAATATCCAGCCATTTGATAAAGGTAACTCCAGCTCATCATCGAAAGGCAGCTTGCCAAAAGAAGTATCACTTGACAAGGATGGGAGTGAATCTGTTTCTGGATCGATAAATGAAGGGAATGATAAGGAAACTGAGATTGCCTCTTTTATTGATGATGATGATGATGGTGATCTTGCCTCACATTCATCTCGGACTGTTTCTTCATCTGTTTTTTATTCTTCTAGGGAGTCACATAGCCAACATGAGAAAGTATTTAAATTCATTATTCATAAACATTGTTTGTCTCTATAATGTCTTTGAACAGATGTTTGAAATTGGGTTGGATTTAAGATTTCTGAAATTCACTTGGCAGACTTTGGTTCTTGAACGCATTGCCATAATTTACATTTTCATGCAACTAAGAAATACTTATGCTTTCACAATTCTAGATTCTGCTCTTGGTGGTGTTATTATTTGATGCACATGCATCTTTCTGAAAAGCTAAAAAATTATCAGATTTTTGTGCTTTAGTTTAGTTTTTATTGTATAATTAATATAGGGAAGGGGGAGCAAACTTGGGACCATTGTTGAGGTAAGATATGGCTGGCAAATAGGCCATACCTCAGCCTGAAAATTGCTAGGAGCAATAAGTTGAGCAACATTATATTTGCAGTCATAAATTTGTAGGGGAGAAATATGATCCCTTTTTAACCACTACATAAGCCAATATGTCGGTTTTCGTCAGTCACTATTGCAGTTCCTTAGGTCTCAGCATGCTTCTATTCTAGGACTGTAGCAGCTCTGGTTAATTTGGTCATCCTAGCAAAGCTAGTATTTCTGAATGTTTAATAGCAAGTCACTATTGACTACAGATTGGATTCGAATCAGAAAATGGTGGTATAGGAAGGCTTGGGCTCAGTCTTTCTTCTAATGGAACATCCGCAAACTCAGGGGTAAGTCCAGTGGTTGAAGCATTCAAGCAAGCAAATGGGAATACGTTTCATTTATCTTCAATGTACTTGTTCTTCAATCCTGGAAATCCTGTAAGTCATCCCATGGGTAAAGTTTCTTCCTCAGAGGCATGTTTTGCTGTTCCAGTAGATGTGAACTTGAATCATGTAAAAGATAAAAACTCCCATAGCAAAAGAGAGGGAGCTAGAAAAGCATCGAGGCATGACCAAAGCCATGTAAACAGATATTTAAGTAGAAATTCACGTGTTGGCCATTGGAAGGGAAATGCTGAAAAGTTACCATGGGAAGATGAGCTGGATAACCAGATTTTGGGCCCCGAGGAATATTCTCTTCAGGACAGGTTAGGTTTTAGACCACCTTAAGATTCTACGAGAAAGCAGGTTGCATTGAGGAGTAACACTTTTGCATCCAGCTCGACAACAACTGAAGTGAAAGGTGGCTTCGTTGCAAATGTTAGGCAAAACCGTGCACAAGTGTCATGTTTTTCCTGTGGAGGTGCGAGGGAAGTGATTTAATTTGCCCTCACATGTGGGCCTTAAAAATAAAGAAAAAAGGTTTGAGTTTGCAGTTGAATGTTGATTTTACAGTGGCCACTTAAAAATGTTTGGTTGAGCTAAAGGTTTCTCTGGTTTGTTGAACCATATGGTTTCAATAATCATTTGTTAACAGAAACGGTTGGCCTAATGCGAGGCACCTGTTCTTAACCAATGAAATCAGACAATTGTCCTTAATTTTCCTTGTGAATTAAAATGAGTATATTGGTAAGAATGATTTGGACGCACGTTTTGTTTTCAGTTTGGTTCCTTCTCTTCTCTCCTTTGCTTGTTAGCGAGTTGGTTTTCCTGCCAAAGTCTTTTTCCTTTCTTCCATTTTTCATTTGCTTTAAGCACTGCCATTCTTTTTCAATCTCTTTCAATGTATACTGTTTCTGATTATGCTTATCCCCCAAATACAGATCTTTGATGTATGGTTTTCAAAAACATGAAGCCATTTTGATTGATCATATTGATTAAGAGTGAAGGCCATTATTTCTTCAGAGACCAAACAATGGTTCTTGGCCTAAGGACTAAGATCAGAAAAGGCAACTCATATCAGGTTTATTACATTGTATGTGTAAAGGAAATTAATCCTTGGACACCATTGCTGTCTTTGCCAGTGGCTCAATCTTTATTGCTTCAATGGGAAAATGGTGATAAGAGTTCTGGGTCCTTGGTTTCTAGGTTTAGGAATGGGAAAATCAAGTTCGGCGAGTCTTTCAGGCTTCAAATAACTTTATCTCTGGAATCGTCCCATAAGAGCAATAACCGTGATGGTTTCCAGAAGAATTGTTTAGAGTTCTACTTGTATGAGCCTCGAAAGGACAAAGGTGGCAAAGGGTCAACTTTAGGATCTGCTGTTGTAAACCTTGCAGATTATGAGATTGCCTCTTTTATTGATGGTGATGATGGTGATCTTTCCTCACATTCATCTCGGACTGTTTCTTCATCTGTTTTTTATTCTTCTAGGGAGTCACATAGCCAACATGAGAAAGTATTTAAATTCATTATTCATAAACATTGTTTGTCTCTATAATGTCTTTGAACAGATGTTTGAAATTGGGTTGGATTTAAGATTTCTGAAATTCACTTGGCAGACTTTGGTTCTTGAACGCATTGCCATAATTTACATTTTCATGCAACTAAGAAATACTTATGCTTTCACAATTCTAGATTCTGCTCTTGGTGGTGTTATTATTTGATGCACATGCATCTTTCTGAAAAGCTAAAAAATTATCAGATTTTTGTGCTTTAGTTTAGTTTTTATTGTATAATTAATATAGGGAAGGGGGAGCAAACTTGGGACCATTGTTGAGGTAAGATATGGCTGGCAAATAGGCCATACCTCAGCCTGAAAATTGCTAGGAGCAATAAGTTGAGCAACATTATATTTGCAGTCATAAATTTGTAGGGGAGAAATATGATCCCTTTTTAACCACTACATAAGCCAATATGTCGGTTTTCGTCAGTCACTATTGCAGTTCCTTAGGTCTCAGCATGCTTCTATTCTAGGACTGTAGCAGCTCTGGTTAATTTGGTCATCCTAGCAAAGCTAGTATTTCTGAATGTTTAATAGCAAGTCACTATTGACTACAGATTGGATTCGAATCAGAAAATGGTGGTATAGGAAGGCTTGGGCTCAGTCTTTCTTCTAATGGAACATCCGCAAACTCAGGGGTAAGTCCAGTGGTTGAAGCATTCAAGCAAGCAAATGGGAATACGTTTCATTTATCTTCAATGTACTTGTTCTTCAATCCTGGAAATCCTGTAAGTCATCCCATGGGTAAAGTTTCTTCCTCAGAGGCATGTTTTGCTGTTCCAGTAGATGTGAACTTGAATCATGTAAAAGATAAAAACTCCCATAGCAAACGAGAGGGAGCTAGAAAAGCATCGAGGCATGACCAAAGCCATGTAAACAGATATTTAAGTAGAAATTCACGTGTTGGCCATTGGAAGGGAAATGCTGAAAAGTTACCGTGGGAAGATGAGCTGGATAACCAGATTTTGGGCCCCGAGGAATATTCTCTTCAGGACAGGTTAGGTTTTAGACCACCTTAAGATTCTACGAGAAAGCAGGTTGCATTGAGGAGTAACACTTTTGCATCCAGCTCGACAACAACTGAAGTGAAAGGTGGCTTCGTTGCAAATGTTAGGCAAAACCGTGCACAAGTGTCATGTTTTTCCTGTGGAGGTGCGAGGGAAGTGATTTAATTTGCCCTCACATGTGGGCCTTAAAAATAAAGAAAAAAGGTTTGAGTTTGCAGTTGAATGTTGATTTTACAGTGGCCACTTAAAAATGTTTGGTTGAGCTAAAGGTTTCTCTGGTTTGTTGAACCATATGGTTTCAATAATCATTTGTTAACAGAAACGGTTGGCCTAATGCGAGGCACCTGTTCTTAACCAATGAAATCAGACAATTGTCCTTAATTTTCCTTGTGAATTAAAATGAGTATATTGGTAAGAATGATTTGGACGCACGTTTTGTTTTCAGTTTGGTTCCTTCTCTTCTCTCCTTTGCTTGTTAGCGAGTTGGTTTTCCTGCCAAAGTCTTTTTCCTTTCTTCCATTTTTCATTTGCTTTAAGCACTGCCATTCTTTTTCAATCTCTTTCAATGTATACTGTTTCTGATTATGCTTATCCCCCAAATACAGATCTTTGATGTATGGTTTTCAAAAACATGAAGCCATTTTGATTGATCATATTGATTAAGAGTGAAGGCCATTATTTCTTCAGAGACCAAACAATGGTTCTTGGCCTAAGGACTAAGATCAGAAAAGGCAACTCATATCAGGTTTATTACATTGTATGTGTAAAGGAAATTAATCCTTGGACACCATTGCTGTCTTTGCCAGTGGCTCAATCTTTATTGCTTCAATGGGAAAATGGTGATAAGAGTTCTGGGTCCTTGGTTTCTAGGTTTAGGAATGGGAAAATCAAGTTCGGCGAGTCTTTCAGGCTTCAAATAACTTTATCTCTGGAATCGTCCCATAAGAGCAATAACCGTGATGGTTTCCAGAAGAATTGTTTAGAGTTCTACTTGTATGAGCCTCGAAAGGACAAAGGTGGCAAAGGGTCAACTTTAGGATCTGCTGTTGTAAACCTTGCAGATTATGAGATTGCCTCTTTTATTGATGGTGATGATGGTGATCTTTCCTCACATTCATCTCGGACTGTTTCTTCATCTGTTTTTTATTCTTCTAGGGAGTCACATAGCCAACATGAGAAAGTATTTAAATTCATTATTCATAAACATTGTTTGTCTCTATAATGTCTTTGAACAGATGTTTGAAATTGGGTTGGATTTAAGATTTCTGAAATTCACTTGGCAGACTTTGGTTCTTGAACGCATTGCCATAATTTACATTTTCATGCAACTAAGAAATACTTATGCTTTCACAATTCTAGATTCTGCTCTTGGTGGTGTTATTATTTGATGCACATGCATCTTTCTGAAAAGCTAAAAAATTATCAGATTTTTGTGCTTTAGTTTAGTTTTTATTGTATAATTAATATAGGGAAGGGGGAGCAAACTTGGGACCATTGTTGAGGTAAGATATGGCTGGCAAATAGGCCATACCTCAGCCTGAAAATTGCTAGGAGCAATAAGTTGAGCAACATTATATTTGCAGTCATAAATTTGTAGGGGAGAAATATGATCCCTTTTTAACCACTACATAAGCCAATATGTCGGTTTTCGTCAGTCACTATTGCAGTTCCTTAGGTCTCAGCATGCTTCTATTCTAGGACTGTAGCAGCTCTGGTTAATTTGGTCATCCTAGCAAAGCTAGTATTTCTGAATGTTTAATAGCAAGTCACTATTGACTACAGATTGGATTCGAATCAGAAAATGGTGGTATAGGAAGGCTTGGGCTCAGTCTTTCTTCTAATGGAACATCCGCAAACTCAGGGGTAAGTCCAGTGGTTGAAGCATTCAAGCAAGCAAATGGGAATACGTTTCATTTATCTTCAATGTACTTGTTCTTCAATCCTGGAAATCCTGTAAGTCATCCCATGGGTAAAGTTTCTTCCTCAGAGGCATGTTTTGCTGTTCCAGTAGATGTGAACTTGAATCATGTAAAAGATAAAAACTCCCATAGCAAAAGAGAGGGAGCTAGAAAAGCATCGAGGCATGACCAAAGCCATGTAAACAGATATTTAAGTAGAAATTCACGTGTTGGCCATTGGAAGGGAAATGCTGAAAAGTTACCATGGGAAGATGAGCTGGATAACCAGATTTTGGGCCCCGAGGAATATTCTCTTCAGGACAGGTTAGGTTTTAGACCACCTTAAGATTCTACGAGAAAGCAGGTTGCATTGAGGAGTAACACTTTTGCATCCAGCTCGACAACAACTGAAGTGAAAGGTGGCTTCGTTGCAAATGTTAGGCAAAACCGTGCACAAGTGTCATGTTTTTCCTGTGGAGGTGCGAGGGAAGTGATTTAATTTGCCCTCACATGTGGGCCTTAAAAATAAAGAAAAAAGGTTTGAGTTTGCAGTTGAATGTTGATTTTACAGTGGCCACTTAAAAATGTTTGGTTGAGCTAAAGGTTTCTCTGGTTTGTTGAACCATATGGTTTCAATAATCATTTGTTAACAGAAACGGTTGGCCTAATGCGAGGCACCTGTTCTTAACCAATGAAATCAGACAATTGTCCTTAATTTTCCTTGTGAATTAAAATGAGTATATTGGTAAGAATGATTTGGACGCACGTTTTGTTTTCAGTTTGGTTCCTTCTCTTCTCTCCTTTGCTTGTTAGCGAGTTGGTTTTCCTGCCAAAGTCTTTTTCCTTTCTTCCATTTTTCATTTGCTTTAAGCACTGCCATTCTTTTTCAATCTCTTTCAATGTATACTGTTTCTGATTATGCTTATCCCCCAAATACAGATCTTTGATGTATGGTTTTCAAAAACATGAAGCCATTTTGATTGATCATATTGATTAAGAGTGAAGGCCATTATTTCTTCAGAGACCAAACAATGGTTCTTGGCCTAAGGACTAAAATCAGAAAAGGCAACTCATATCAGGTTTATTACATTGTATGTGTAAAGGAAATTAATCCTTGGACACCATTGCTGTCTTTGCCAGTGGCTCAATCTTTATTGCTTCAATGGGAAAATGGTGATAAGAGTTCTGGGTCCTTGGTTTCTAGGTTTAGGAATGGGAAAATCAAGTTCGGCGAGTCTTTCAGGCTTCAAGTAACTTTATCTCTGGAATCGTCCCATAAGAGCAATAACCGTGATGGTTTCCAGAAGAATTGTTTAGAGTTCTACTTGTATGAGCCTCGAAAGGACAAAGGTGGCAAAGGGTCAACTTTAGGATCTGCTGTTGTAAACCTTGCAGATTATGAGATTGCCTCTTTTATTGATGGTGATGATGGTGATCTTTCCTCACATTCATCTCGGACTGTTTCTTCATCTGTTTTTTATTCTTCTAGTGAGTCACATAGCCAACATGAGAAGGTATTTAAATTCATTATTCTCCTTTCGTTGTTTATTTCTAGTTACATTGAATTGTCTATATATTGTCTTTGAACAGAGGTTTGAAATTGGGTTGGATTTAAGATTTCTGAAATTCACTTGGCAGACTTTGGTTCTTGAACGCATTGCCATAATTTACATTTTCATGCAACTAAGAAATACTTATGCTTTCACAATTCTAGATTCTGCTCTTGGTGGTGTTATTATTTGATGCACATGCATCTTTCTGAAAAGCTAAAAAATTATCAGATTTTTGTGCTTTAGTTTAGTTTTTATTGTATAATTAATATAGGGAAGGGGGAGCAAACTTGGGACCATTGTTGAGGTAAGATATGGCTGGCAAATAGGCCATACCTCAGCCTGAAAATTGCTAGGAGCAATAAGTTGAGCAACATTATATTTGCAGTCATAAATTTGTAGGGGAGAAATATGATCCTTTTTTAACCACTACATAAGCCAATATGTCAGTTTTGGGCAGTCACTCAGATTGCAGTTCCTTTCGCACCAGCATGCTTCTATTCTAGGAGGACTGTAGTAGTTCAGGTTAATTTGGTGGCTCATAGCTGTCATCCTAGCAAAGCTAGTATTTCTGAATGTTTAATAGCAAGTCACTATTGACTACAGATTGGATTCGAATCAGAAAGTGGTGGTATAGGAAGGCTTGGGCTCAGTCTTCCTCTGATGGAACATCTGCAAACTCAGGGGTAAGTCCAGTGGTTGAAGCATTCAAGCAAGTAAATGGGGATACATTTCATTTATCTTCAAGGTACTTGTTCTCCAATCCTGGGAATCCTGTAAGTCATCCCATGGGTAAAGTTTCTTCCTCAGAGGCATGTGTTGCTGTTCCAGTAGATGTGAACTTGATTCATGTAAAGGATAAAATCTCCCATAGCAAAAGAGAGGGAGCTAGAAAAGCATCGAGGCACGATCAAAGCCATGTAAACAGATATTCAAGTAGCAATTCACGTGTTGGCCATTGGAAGGGAAATGCTGAAAAGTCACCATGGGACGATGAGCTGGATAACCAGATTTTGGGCCCCGAGGAATATTCTCTCAGGACAGGTTTGGTTTTAGACCACGTCAAGATTCTACGAGACAGCAAGTTGCATTGAGGAGTAACACTTTTGCATCCAGCTCGACAACAATTGAAGTGAAAGGTGGTTTCCTTGCAAATGATAGGCAAAAGTGTCTGACACCTGTTCAGTTGCATGTTGACAAAGCTACGAGTAATGGACTATCAAAGATCCAATTTATTGAGAAGGCGAAGGAAAATCATATCCCTGAGAAGACTTCTAATGGTACCACAATTGATATACTCGGTGCAAGGGAAGAAACCGCAAACAGTTTTTCTAACAGCAAAGTTGACTCAGGTAACAGTTATGGGCTGATAAAGAAAACTGGGTTTGCAAAGCAGGCAAAGGAAAATGATATTCCTGAAAAGATTCATCGTGGTTCTACAAGTGACACATGTAAAAAAAGCGAAGGAAATACAAAGAGCTTTTCCAACAGCAAAGTTGAGTTGGAATCCAAAATTGAAATGCTCGAAGAAGAATTAAGGGAAGCTGCTGTTGCTGAGGCTAGTCTTTATTCCGCTGTTGCTGAGCGTGGAAGTTCTACAAACAAGGTTCATGCTCCAGCTAGACGACTTTCTAGATTCTATCTTCATGCTTGTAGAGCAAATACCCAAGATAAGAGGGCAAGTGCTGCAAGGGCTGCAATTTCAGGATTGATATGGGTCTCTAAAGCTTGTGGAAGTGATGTTCCAAGGTGTGTGCCATCACTTTCCAAAACTTTTTTCCTTTTTAGAAAATGAATCTAGGAGATGTTAGCTCCCACCTTAACAATTGTTAAAGATGCCAATTTGGTTTGCATGTTGTACAAATTTAAATTTAGTCATCTGTGGCCCTAAGCTGAAATTCAGACTGCAGATAAATATATTTTTTTTCTCATACCTAAGCACATCCTTGTTTCCCAATTCCACTTCTATTTTATTTTTTTCAAATGCTTCTCTCTTTGTACCTTTTACCTGATTTTCGTTCGATAAATTTCTTTTCCATTTTCACAGGTTAACCTTCTGGTTATCAAATTCAATTGTATTGAGGGCAACTGTTAGCCACGCAATTGGTGAAATGCAGCTATTTTGGGAAGGTTCTGATGACCGGGTGAACCCTCAGACATTTTTACTTACATTGCAAAAGTTTGAAGCTTGGATCTTCTCCAGAATTGTCGAGTCTGTGTGGTGGCAGGTCAATCCTTTCTTTAGTTTCACATCGTAATGTCTTCGGAAGTCATACCTGACATTATTTCCCTCTATATACTTGCCAGACTTTGACTCCATAATATGCAGTCTGCTGCTGCAAAGAGCTCATGCTCACAGAAAAACTCTAGCAGAAGATATGGATTAGGTGATAAAGAGCAGGGGAGTTTTTCGGTTGACCTGTGAAAGAAGGCTTTTAAACAAACGCGGCTTTTGCCAACTTCCTCAAGGCTGCCCGCCTTTCTCAGGGCAGGCCTCTGGTGACCAAGATTCCTCATTCCTCCAACGGTAATATTACTTTAATCGCAAGCAACCCCTCTTCCTGTTATTTATATGCATTAGAAATCTCAAAAAAACAACTTTGTTCTCAGTTGCAACTAGATACAAAAAACAGGAAGATGATGAAATTACTCTCCCTTGATGATTTCAAGCATAAAAAAATCAACCCCAATTGGAGTGCTTTTGATATGCTGTTACAAGTAACTGAGGTTGATCAACTCAAATTGCAGAATAGCCGTCACAAACTGAGATTCAAGTTCAACAACATTGTTGGACTGAAAAGAAAACGTGAGGAAGAGGAAGCACCCAAACCAACGCACAAGAAAAGCAAGAAGCAATGTATACCCCTTTGCTCAATGCTACCACCACCAGACTTGCCTGCAGAATTCAAACATCATATAGTTGAAGAGATGGGTGGTACGGGTTTGGTTTTGGTCATACAAAAGACCATCTTTTACTCCGATGTCAACCCTACTGCCAGTCGTTTCTCCATACCCTTCTCCCAAGTCAAGACTCATGACTTCCTCAACAAGGCAGAGACTGAAGAGTTGGCTCAAAAAAACCCCATGCAGGTGTGCCTCTTGGACCCATCGTTGAAGCAAACAAGCGTTACTTTTAACAAGTGGGTTATGGGGTCAAGTTCGCTCTATGTCCTCACCAACACCTGGAACCATGTTGCGAAGAACAACCAACTGGAGAAAGGGGACATGGTGCAGCTCTGGTCTTTTCGGGTAAACTCGCTGCTCTGCTTTGCATTGGTCAAACTATGACTTCGAATCATATTTCCTGCTTTGACTTTCTTGATATTGGAACAAGGTTAAGGTTTGTAGAGATATTTGACAGTAGAAAAGGATTCATTTTTTAGGGATATTTGACAGAATAGAAAAGGATTCATTATTTTTAGGCAGAAATCTGTTTCTGATTTGTTTGATCATTATGCTCTTAAAAAGATGAAAAAAATCTAACCCTTATCTTCTCATCATAATCAGTATTTCTTTCTTTTTTGATCCAATCTTGGGTGCTGCTAACATATCTGGTTTGCTTCCCCTGCCATTGTTGAAAAGTTTTATTTTACTTAAGAGAGAGTTGCAGTTTGCATGCACTTTTCTCTCTGAAACTCTGGATTTAGTCCAAGTGCAGCCTGGAGAAGCCTGTTTGCACTTTTCTTGCTACGTGTCTTTTATTTTCAAAACTCACCTAGATCGTTAATTTTGCTGGGTGTCTTTTCTCCTTTCCTCGTTTCTTAATCAATTTTAGAAGGAAAATATAAAAAAAATACATTCTCTTTCATCCCAGTACAAGTTAATATCCCAATCCATGATTTTCGTTTTAATAAAATTTTATTATAATTGGTTTAATGATAATACTCATACTTATCCACTAAGTTAATAAAACATTGGTTAAATTTTTTTTATCACCATGTTTTATTTGTCACATTAATCCTCCATTATTCTTTTATTCAATTTTTATTTATTTTTAACATTTTTACAATTTAATCTTAATACTATAATTATCATTCTAATTCTACTAAATATTTTAATCAATCGCTATCATAAACAATATATAAATTTTCGCTTTCAAACTTAATTATCTCATTAATCAATTCAACTCCAAAAATAGATTTTTTTGACACCAGTAAAAATTAAATCTCTGTAGGTAACAATATTGATATCGATCGAACTAAAATTCAGTCGACAGACGTAAAATATCTTGAATCATAAATCAACATTAATAAAATCAATTTAATTAATTTATACAATTTTTAAGTAATTATCTAAATTAATGATACAAACTTAGTTGGAAAATAAATAATTTTTTGTATTTTTTATTTTTATAGAAAGTTTATATATTTGTTAAACCTAGAATTAATGCTCAGGCATTATCTCCCACCACTAAAACCTCATTTATTTTTCATCAAATTTTTTTTTAAAAATAATCAAGTCAATTTTTCTAAAAATAATCTAGTAAGAATGGATTATTTATCAACAAAAAAAATCAGATGAAACCATTAAACTGAACTTGTTAATGAAACCATCAACCTGAATATATAAATTTAATTTAATGTTCAACAAAATTAGACCAATTTCTTAGGGCTTGGACTTGGTTTCATATTCTTCCTTCTTTAAATCAAGCTTTCCGTGCATTGCCATGTCCATTGAACGTAAATAAAATATTATACATGAAACAGGAAAAATGATGCATAAAGCAAACCTAGTCTAAACAAGGGAAAAGCATCCATCAACTACCTTCTCCTTATTCTGAAAACATATATTTAATGCTGTGTAATATAAGACGGGAGTTTAATTTTTAAAAGGTGGCAAGAAAGATTGTGGAGGTGACAACATTGGCTGCACTGGATCAACGAAACCCGTATCTGGTGCTACTGGAGTCGATGAAAATGGAAGCGGCTGCTGAGGAATCTCAGGGATTGTGGTAACCACCGGAGGTGGCAGAAAGACATTTGGTGCAATGGGTGGTGCAAATGTAAAGGGCTGTTCTGGTGGTAACAATGGAAGTTGTGGACCGTGGAGGGTCAGGTGGTGAAGAAAATATTGGGACTAGAGGTGCTGGGACAGTCACATCAGGCGGTGGAAATACTATATAGGCATAAATGGCGGTGTTGGTTGAAACTCATCTGTTGGTGGAGCGAATGCGGGCAGAATTGGAGTTGTTGGTGTAAATTCATCGCCTGGTGGTAAGTTTGGGTTGGTTGGAGGAGCAAATATGGGCTGAACTGGTGTAAATTCATCAGCCGGTGGAGAAAATGTAGGGATTAGAGGTGGTGCTGGTGTTCAACTCAGGTTGTGGGGGTGTAATTTCCTCTGGTGGTGGTGAGAGATCTGGAAGGGATGGGGTGTCTGGAGGATTTAGCCACGGGAATACTGGCGAGGGAATAACATCAGGCGGAGGAGGTGAAAGAACTAGCGGTGGTGGCGGAATATCAATGGCGTGCTTGGTGGTGGTGGTGAAGGCACTAACGGTAGAGGTGGTAAAGAAGTGGTGGGGGTGGGGAGGGGGTTGGTTATGAAGGTGGTGGAGCAGAGACAATAGTTGGCGGGGATGATTGAACAATTAGTTGAGCAGGAGGTGGTAAAGGCGGGGGCAACGGTGGAGATATTATAGGAGCGGGAGGCCTTACACGCACAGGTACTTAAACCCAAGTCTCTTAGGATGAACAACATCTTATTTACCACTGAAGTCACTCGTTGAGTTCATGTTGAATAATTTTCTTTATTGGAAAGTCTCAAAATTTTTAGTTCCAAACCATTTAATTTTCTTTTGGAAAGTCTCAAATTTTATTTTCAATTTTTCATTTTAACTTTTCGAATTAATTTTTGAATCAATGCTAACTTATTAAAACATCTTGTAGCTCATCAAATAAATATGAATTTAAATCATATGAATTAGAAGATTACCTCTTGTTCTTCAAGAGCCATAAGACACATCACCTTTGGATTTGTGGGGAAGCTTTCACTTGATTCCTCATCACTAGTTGAGCATTCTCTCTCATAAGGTTTTTTAGTCTCCTTTTCTTCCTTCTTGTTTCTATATATGTCCTCAAGTATATCCCATATGTCTTTGGCACTTCCACATGAAGAAACTTTATCGAAGACTTCTTCTCTAATAGCGCAAAGGAGTGTGTGCAAAGTCTTGAAGTTGGATTGAGCCTTTGCTTTATCATTTCCATCTCATCTTTCTTTCACTTTGGGTATCTCCAATGAACCTCCTCTTGAGATAATCTTCCAAGCACCATAATCAAATGCTTGGGCAAATAATTTCATCTTCATCTCCCAATTGGAATGGTTTCTTCGTTTAGGAATCGAGGACACATGATGAAATGACTTTTCTGCAAAATTATTAAGCTTGACTTAAATGTCATCTAAACTCAATATTTTCGACCTCAAATATTTTTTCTTGGTGGTTAAAACTTTGACAGAGATTAAACTCTGTATCCATTGTTAGGCTTGAAAACACCAAAAGCGGATGGATTGGTGGTATTTTTAAAATCTTAACATACTTTTCTAAATGATGAGGAAATGGAAGAAAAACTTAGCCAATTCGATTTATAGTAGTTTGACCCCAATTATTTACTTCTACTAGCTTGACGTATCTCAACAAAGGATTTTTCAATTCACTATACTTGAATTATTACCTTTTTCAATAAATTAAGATACAATCATTTACATTTTAAAGATATATTTAATTATAATTATAATTATAAATATTAAATGAAAAAAATAAAAGAATGACACTTATAGTATATATAACCTATGTATCTTATTATATATTATAAATTATATGATATATATGATTTTATTTGAAGATTATAATTAATTTTTATTTATTTTTTACAGATAAACGCATTTTCTATATATTAATATTTCAATTGAATTTTTGTAATCTTGTTACCAAATCTATTACAAGAAGCATATGGATGATGTAATTTTTATTTGAAGATTTGATTATATAATTAATTTTTGTTTTATTTATTTCTTTTTTCACGCATTTATATAAGAGAAAATGTTTGATACACTGATAGTAGAATTTTTAGATTTTATAAGTAAAGTCATAGAGTTGATAATTATCATATAAGAGCATAGTAAAATATTTAAAAGATAAATATTTAAAAAAAAAACACGATAATTTTGTTAAGACTGTTTGTAAAAAAAAGTACACTGTATTTATACCAAATATACTAACGAATATATAAATATATAAGAAGAATTGAGAGCAATTTCTATATATAATATTTCAATTGAATTTTTGTATAAACATGTTACTAAATTTACCATTTATTTAATATTATATATTTATAATTTTAAATTTTTTTGTTCAACAATATAATTTCCATAAAATGATTTATATTTCCAAGTTGTGGAAATTGGATATATTGTGGAAAAAGTATCATCGAATAAAATTTCATTTGACCAGCAAGAATTACGCTTGTTTTTGTTTGCCAAAAATGACGTCAATTGTCACAAGTCGAATCCCTCTCACCCACAATTCAGCCATTTCAATCCCACCATCACACACGAAATGCACCTCCTTGTTCTTTGTAGTCACCACATGGAACATCCCCGGTTCTTCCACATCAAACTTCCTCCTCCGGTTCCATCGGAATTTTGCACTTGGACCGACCTCCGCTGCTTTGCATATCACATTTCTCCTACTTGATTTGCCCCAGCGCAGAATGCCTCTGGTCTCCATCATCCTCAGTATTTTGCTATGAGGTGATCCTTTACCACCCCTAGTGTGCTTCTTCACTCGGCTTCCATCCACAACCAGAGCTCGAGCAAGCTCATTCAGAATGACATTTTCTGCATCGTTTCCATACCCTTTTTTCCTCGCAAGCAATAGAGCTGTTTCGTGCCTTGCATTTTCGATGTCGCATTTTGCACCACAAGAGATTAGGAGCTCACAGACTCCACCATAACCTCCTCTTGCTGCTAGCATTAGTGGGGTGTATCCATCAGCATCGAATGCATTAACATCGTAGCCTCTACTAGTTAATATGTGAACTAAATTCAAGTCTCCGCGTTTTGCCGCACGGTGTAGAGCATAAAACCCAATGGGACCATTTGCCACTTCAAGTGCATACTCCAGCATTATCTGGTCGAATACATCGCCCTTCTGATTTAACTCCAATAAGCTTATGGAAGTATCACCGTATTTGTTAGACAACTTTATATTAGCACCAGCACGAAGAAGTAGCTCAAAGGCTTCCAAATGGCCTCCTGATGCAGCAATCAACAAAGCCGAATTTCCATCGTCATCTTGTTCGTTAAGATCAACATCTGCCCTTTCAAGTAGTTTCTTCAAAGCCTCAATCTCATTTCCATGGACGGTGAACATCAAAGGAGAAAATACAGAGGGGTTGCTTGATTGAGGTGTCTTCCCTTCTAGAATCACATCTTGAACTGCTCGTTGGAAGCCATGATTCCATCTGGTTAACCCTGCAATGGAGCTTGCACTTTGGCCAGCGGAGTTTACCAATCCAAAGTCAGCCCCAGCTGAGGCCAGTACTTTAAGGCAATCCCCATGTTTGTATCTAGCACAAATCATAAGCGCAGAATCTCCAAAAGCTGTTCGAGAATCAATATCACAACCAGCTACAATCAAGCATTGAAGAACTTCAACAAATCCTAGTTTTGCAGACAAATGTATGGGGCGTAATGCCGTTTCGGAAGTTGTTTTAACTGGAAATTCTATGTCGGCACCGCAATTCAGAAGCACTTTAACAGCTGATGCGTTGTTACATAAGATGGCATGGTGGATGAGGGTCCTGCCATAGTGAAGGCTGTTTGGGGAGATGTGTAGAAGCAGCAACCGCAAGATGGAACCACTGACCTCAAAGTACTCGACAGCACACCATGTGATGGAATAAGCATCAGCTAGCCCGGCACCAACCTTAGTTTCTTCTCCTGTATCAATATCCCAAGACCAGGCTCCAGCTCTCACCTTTAAGTCCATCTTGATGCCAGCCTGATCATCAGTTGTGAGAAAGTTAGTAATGTCATTTAAGAACACTCTGCATATAAGTAAACAAGCAACAACTTGATTCAGAAGCTTATACATATATAGCACTTTAAATCCCATTTAACAAAGAGTGAAAATTCAAAAAAAATTCAAGGACTCCAATGAAGGGAAGCTACGGATCATGATCGACTATGTTCTGAGATGCTTACCTGCAAAAGTGATCTAACAATAGAGGTCTGTCTACAAATGACAGCGGCAGATAGCGCATTGCAGTTGATATTTGTGTATAGAGAAGGCTTGGAAGATCGAAGAAGCACCCTATCAGTTGCATTGGCATCTACTCCACACTGTCACCAATAAGAGCACAAACATCTTCAAGAAAACCGATATATGATCAATCTCAAAAGTTGATTTATTTACGGAGAAACCGAACTTCGATAGTATGTCACCACATGATAGTGCTTTTTTCTATTGACACATGAAAGTGCTTAAGAAATAAAAACAGGGTGAAATTTGTCATCATGAGAGCTATTTTACCTTGATAAGCATGTCAACAACATCAAGAAACCCCCTGCAACAAGCAGATATGAGTGCTCGTAAGGCAGCCTGCGGGCGAATCATGTCGGTCGCCATTAGCCGCTTAGCAAGTTTGGCATACCCGAGGTAGCTTGACTCCAGCAATGCCTCCTCGCATGCCGCTTGACAAGCACCGGCATTGAGGAGCACCTCCAGGACCTCCATATGACCTTCCCTGGTTGCCGCTGTGGTAGCATAGCCTCGAAACAATTTGAAGTTCACGTTAGCTCCTAGACTCTGCCAAATTAAAAAAGAAAATTATGGCTTTGCTTTAATTGTCTCTCCCTCCTAGAGGTACATAAACAAAAACTGTTTTACCAGCAACTTTTTAACGAGAAACATGTTTCCAACATGAGCAGCAAGAAACAGGGGCGTAACTTCGGTCTTAAACTCCTCATAATCGACAAGAACTTGGTGCGCCGCCTCTTCATGCAACAAAATCTCAGTCTTCTTGGACTTCAAGCTCACTGTTCCAATAAAGTTGACGTCCACAAAAGGATCAGCTAAACACTCGGACGCCAACTTCAAATCATTTCCATGCAAAGCATCGACGAGTCTTTGTGAAACCTCCTCTTCGTAATTGATTGGAAACACCAGTTTCCCGACAATATATCCACCGCGAGAACCACCGTGCACTAGTGTCATGTTTCTCCTGTGGAGGTTTGAGGGAAGTGATTTAATTTACCCTCATATCTGGGCCTTAAAAATAAAGAAAAAAGGTTTGAGTTTGTAGTTGAATGTTGATTTTACAGTGGCCACTTAAAAATGTTTGGTTGAGCTAAAGGTTTCCCTGGTTTGTTGAACCATATGGTTTCAATAATCATTTGTTAACAGAAACGGTTGGCCTAATGCAAGACTCCTGTTCTTAATTCTGAACCAATGAAACCAGACAAAGATTTGTCCTTAATTTTCTATGTCAGCCGGATTTGGCCTGCATGAGTATAACTCTCTTCATTGGTACAATTTACATAAAGCATTGGAAATATCAAATACGTCTTGAAGAAGGGTGGAAATGACAACATCTTGTAATTAAAAAAAATTTCCTAACTTGTGTATCTTACTAAATTCACTAATTTCATTATTCGTCTATTGGTATAGACATTATGGGTATTGTTATCAATATAAGAGGATGTGAATTTGAGTGCGCTGAAAATCATTATCCTCTTATTTATTGGTTGGAGAAGAATTTTGAATAATTTTAAATATCATATATATAAAAAAATATATAATCAAAACCTATAATAAAATTATTCGAAAAAAACAACTAATTTCATTATCGCGTCACTATTCCAAGAAGCTCCAAAATCATCAATATCATTCAAGTTTTTTTTCTAAAAAAATAATTTAAATAATCCAAAAAAGTAATATAGTATGGAAATAATTTTTTTTTAAAAAGTACAATAATGTAATTAAGAAGGCTAAATTGATGAACTCAAAGTCTGTTAAAATTTATAAATTTTGATATATTTTGAAAAAGAAAATTAAGATTTAAGATCCATATTAAATCAAATATAATAATAGGATTAATTTTAAAATATATCCTAAAATAATTCAAGAAATTTTTACACTGACATTATATTAACAATTGATTATTTTAATTTCTAGACAATGAATAGCAAGTTAAAAAGACAAATAAAAGGTTTGGATAATATTTTTTATCAATATTTTAATATTGCAATAAAACATTGGAAATTTCATGTTTATTAAACAAAAATGTGTTTTAAAATAGATAATGAATATGTGAATAATTTATATTAGAATTATTCTAAAAAATGTTTTTCAATAGATAATGCCACTTCATCATCTTTTAAAAGGCATAACACTACTATTATATTATCTTCCACACAATATATTCTCTCATTTAATGTAAATTGTTGATTTAAAATAATAAGTAATTATAAAAAATTGAAAAAAATTAAAATCAATATAAAAAATCAATACAAAATGTTTTAAAGATATTTTAATATGTAAGCCTTAACATATTTAAATCTGGTTCTTATGAAAAATGAGAGGGGAAATTAGGGATTTATGCCAAATTTAAAATAAAAATAGGGATTTAAATCATTTTTGTCGAAAATTAAGGAAATAGGTCAATTTTAAAGAGAAAAAACAAAAATGCGTCATGTAGGACGCACTTTTAGGTGATGTGGCATGTGGCAGGATAAAAATGCATCCTATAAGATGCGCTTTCAAGTGACATGGAGGAGAGAAAGTGAAAATGCATCTTACAAGGCCCATTTTTGCCCTACCCTATGCCATTTTTTGTAACACTTCATACCCGACTCAATCGTTGAGTCCAAACTAAAGGATGTCGCATTCGTTACCGAAGCAATTACAATCAATTACATTTATTTTATACCATTAAACATTTCAATTACGCGTAATACAAGTATATAATACGATATAAAATAATTTACAGGTCTTATATGAGCTTACAAAAGCTCTTTTGTTAAACTGAGGTCGAATAAGGATCAAAAGGCAATGCTTTCAAAGTTTCGGATTGACGCCGTGACTTCAAGAGTTCCTCGTCACGATTCAACATGCATACTAGACTCGTCGCGATGTGACTGTTTGCTTCCAAAAAATCCAATTTGATACCTATTCAATTTACTCCAATTATACAAATCAAATCTTTCTTTCTTTCTTTCAAACAAGCAAACATACCATAACCCAATGTTCATTCATAAACATTTGCACAACTTACACATTTGCATTATATCAAAACACCATTTCAACTTATTTACTAACAGCATTTTACACACACACACCAACTATTAGCTTTAAGATGCCAACTCCATTCATCCACTTTAAAATCATATATGATTATCTCAAAAACATAATTTGAACCATACTATTATGCCATATCTAGCTAACCATTACTAGCTCAATTTCAATATTATTATTGTTAGAATTGAGTGATTAGAATTCTTGTTAAAATAAAATTCAGTGATAAAATAAAATAAAAGTAAAATCCAAATAAATTAGACTTTTTTTTATTTTATTTTAATCAGAATAGATCATCTATTTTTATTTTAATTATAATAAATTGTTTCAATCTTACTACGTTACTTCTATTAGTTGTTGATTGGAATAAGGTTTTTCAACTTATAAATAAACATAATCATCTCCTCTTGTAATTATTCGATTTTCGACATTAGTGAATCTTCTTCTCTGCTCGTATTTTTTTCCCGAAAGGATTTTCACGTAAAATCTATGTGTTTTTTTTCCCCGTTTTCTTTACGGTATTTCTTCATTGTCGAAATTTAATTTTAACAATTATATTATGCAAAAATCAACTCAACTTAGGTACATACTATTTATTTAACTAAAACGAGATTACACAAACATTGTAGAGTTGATGATCTCTAGTTGGATGTTGGAAACACTTCTCATAACTTTGAGAATAAATTATAACTGCACACAGAGAAAACAAATCGTATGTTGAAAAATAAAGCTTAACGGTATTTTCATGATTCAAGTGACAAAATAAACATATTCAATATAAGCATTCAATCCAAATATGCCACAATTCGACCAAATCAATCTGTGAATCAAAACTCAAATGTAATTATTATGACATTCAATCTTATTTCAGCCAATGTTATTTAATCATTTATTTTATAATTAACTTTTTTCCTTGAGTCTACTAACTCGTTCGAGTTCGATTCAGTCCCCAGAGCTCGTATAAATCGATTCACGCGATCTTTCACGTGCTGTTGTATATCACATTTCGTATGAATTGTTTGATCGTATCATGTTCAATTTTAAATCTAATATGTTTGTTTTCCTTTTGGGAGCAAATAAGTTTATGATAATTTTAATTTTGATGACATCTCTTGTTTTGGTTCGAGTTTTAGGAGTAGTTAACATAAATTGTTTTTTGGTCAAAATTAAAATGTCTGTCATCGGTAACAGTGACTAATACTTCCACCACTACGAGTAGTTTTCAAAGAAATAAACGTTTGGTCATTAAATATGTTCCATTCTCATGAACAGGAATTGTTATAGTCATAAAATGCATAAAAGGGTTGCTAGTCATTGTTGTTTCTTTGCATATGCATACCCATACCCAAATTGTTGTTGTTATTTGAAGGGGAGAATGGCATATGGCAAGTAGCGGTCAGTTCCTGCTTTATTTGTATTCACTTGAGAGCACTATTAACAACAACTGAGTGTGTGGGAGGGAATAATATAAGCACCCTTAACTTTTTCTTTTTGGGCTTATTTCAACAACATTGTTAATCATATATCTGTCATCGGTGCCATTAATTTGGTAAAAAAATGTGACCATAGATATTACATTGAATTGAAATATTGGGTGAAAATTTTCAAGTCTTTAAAAGCTGCACATGGGGAGGCATTTACCTGTCTTGGATCTACCAAAATGTTGCCCATTTTTTATTAGCTCAGATCAGATCCCTTTAAATTAATTTATCAAAACCAACTCCTAAAAACCATGTCTCTTTTTCAATTACAGATTTGAGAATGAAATCACCCCTTTCTCTTTCGGAATCAGTACAATTAGCTTTACAATTATTCATCAAAATCTGACTCATACAAATAATTCATGAAAACTAAAATTAATCGAGTCTTAACTCGGTTGACTTGAGCACAGTGACCAAATTAGAAGGTTAGCAGATGCCTCGGAAAATTTTCATTTAGATATTTTAAAATTTTAAATTAGTAAAAACAAAATTACATTTTAACCCCCTAAAATATAAAAAAAAAATTGATTAAATCCTCTAAAAATGATGAAGATATAATCTATTAAAATGATGAAATTGCATTTTTTGCTTTAATAAAAATTACAATTTAATTTCGGCCCCTTAAAAAAATGTTTTAGTTTCATTTTTGTACGAGCATTGTTGCTAATGCAAGAAGATAAGGGTTCAAGTACGTTCAAGCATAATATCCTTTTATCAATGGATTGAGAAGGGAATATGATCAGAGTCTATATTGAGATTGTAAAAAAAACCTATATCAATAAATTACTTTTTTAAACTTTTTCGTGTTTATACAATCCATTGCACATTAAAATACAATTTATATATTACTTTAAAATCTAGCCTTATATAATTAATGAGTGGTTCAGTGCAATGGTAAATTGCATTGTACTCTCAAGAAAAGGATCTAGATTCGAACTTTGAAAACAATATTATTCGAAAAGGTAACTACGAACCTCAAATATGGATTGTAAAACGGACATGAATTATATAAAAAAATTATCCTTATTTAAAAAAAAAAAAAACCCTTAAATGTTTTAGGATAATTTTCTACTGGTAGCAACGATGTTTTAGCCAAATTTTGAATCAAGTAACAGATACTAAATTTCATATTTCATTAACTTTTGAAATAAACAGTTAGCAATTGAAAAAGATTAAATTAAAAAAAATAGTTAAATCTGTTTCAAAATTTTTTAAAAATAAAAATAAAATCAACGTAATTGTTTTATAATAATAATAAATTTTAAAATCTGTTCAAATCATTTAGTGCATGGGTTCATGGAAACACAAACAGCAACGATAACAAAAATACCAAACCCATAAACAAAAGAAAAGAAAAGAAAACTTTCCTCTTTCTCCTCCTACAATTGCGACTTGTCGTACCCTCTTCTGCTGTCACCGCTGTTTATTTAAAAAAAAAAAAGCACATTAGTTCAGAACAATTCACCCTTCTTCAACTCTAAACACTAAATCTTCTCCCACTTTTTTCTTATTCCTTTCTTCTTTGCTACTGTTTCCTTAGCTGCCTCCACTGCCATACTTTCCTTTTTCTTCAACCTACATTTCTACTCTCGTTTTGTTTCCCTTTTTATTTGATTCTTCTCTCCATCGGATGTTCTCTGTAAGCTTACCCCCCCCCCCCTTTTTTTTGCTTTAATTATGTTTGCATGAAATGGGTTGCTTGCCTTTTGTCCATCTGATACATAGGTTCATTGTTTTTTCTTTTTCTTTTTTTAGCTTTACTTCAGCCTTGTCTAATTAATTCTTTTTTTCTGGTGTAAAATAAGGGTTTAATTTGTTCTTTTTGACTCTGTCTTTAGTTTGAGTTATCAAATGGTAGCATTTTTTTTTTCAAATTTTATATTATATATTTTCCATTGGCTATTTAGTGGTGGAGGTCGTCTTTAGATTCATGTACAGTAGGATATTTTTTAGCTCGATAAAGAAACATTTCTAATCTGTCTTTTTTTTTCTTCTTAAATTTATTATTATTATTTTTTGTATTTTAGGTTTAATCAATTAAACATTTGGAATGCATGAACTTGATGAATGGAGAGTATATTGGTAAGAATGATTTGGACGCACGTTTTGTTTTCAATTTGGTTCCTTCTCTTCTCTGCTTTGGTTGTTAGCGAGTTGGTTTTCCTGCCAAAGTCTTTTTCTTTTCTTCCATTTTTCATTTGCTTTAGACACTGTAATTCTTGTTCAATCTCTTTCAATGTATTCTGTTTCTGATTCTGCTTTTCCCCTAAATACAGATCTTTAATGTATGGTTTTCAAAAACATGAAGCCATTTTGATTGATCATATTGATTAAGAGTGAAGGCCATTATTTCTTCAGAGACCAAACAATGGTTCTTGGCCTAAGATCTAAGAACAGAAGAGGCAACTCATATCAGGTTTATTACATTGTATGTGTAAAGGAAATTACTCCTTGGACACCATTGCAGTCTTTGCCAGCGGCTCAATCTTTATTGCTTCAATGGGAAAATGGTGATAAGAGTTCTGGGTCCTTGGTTTCTAGTTTTAGGAATGGGAAAATCGAGTTTGGCGAGTCTTTCAGGCTTCAAGTAACTTTATCTCTGGAATCGTCCCGTAAGAGCACCAACCGTGATGGTTTCCAGAAGAATTGTTTAGAGTTCTACTTGTATGAGCCTCGAAAGGACAAGGTGGCAAAGGGTCAACTTTTAGGATCTGCTGTTGTGAACCTTGCAGATTATGGGATTATCAGGGAAACTATAAGCATTAGCACTCCTATTAACTTGAAGAAGAGTTCAAGGAACATAGAACAGCCTGTTCTTTATCTTAATATCCAGCCATTTGATAGAGGTAGCTCCAGCTCATCATCGATAGGCAGCTTGCCAAAAGAAGTGTCACTTGACAAGGATGGGAGTGAATCTGTTTCTGGATCGATAAATGAAGGGAATGATGAGGAAACTGAGATTGCCTCTTTTACTGAGGATGATGATGATGATCTTTCCTCACATTCATCTCGGACTGTTTCTTCATCTGTTTTTGATTCTTCTAGGGAGTCACAAAGCCAACATGAGAAGGTATTTAAATTCATTATTCTCCTTTCGTTGTTTATTTCCAGTTACATTGATTTGTCTCTATAATGTCTTTGAACAGAAGTTTGAAATTGGGTTGGATTTAAGATTTCTGAAATTGACTTGGCAGACTTTGGTTCTTGAAAGCATTGCCATAATTTACATTTTCATGCAACTAAGAAATACTTATGCTTTCACAATTCTAGATTCTGCTCTTGGTGGTGTTATTATTTGATGCACATGCATCTTTCTGAAAAGCTATAAAATTATCAGATTTTTGTGCTTTAGTTTAGTTTTTATTGTATAATTAATATAGGGCAGGGGGAGCAAACTTGGGACCATTGTTGAGGTAAGATATGGCTGGCAATTAGGCCATACCTCAGCCTGAAAATTGCTTGGGGCAATAAGTTGAGCAATATTATATTTGCAGTGATAAATTTGTAGGGGAGAAATATGATCCCTTTTTAACCACTACATAAGCCAATATGTCAGTTTTGGGCAGTCACTCAGATTGCAGTTCCTTTGGTACCAGCATGCTTCTATTCTAGGAGGACTGTAGTAGTTCTACCTAATTTGGTGGCTCATAGCTGTCATCCAAGCCAAGCTAGTATTTCTGAATGTTTAATAGCAAGTCATTATTGACTACAGATTGGATTCAAATCAGCAAATGGTGGCATAGGAAGGCTTGGGCTCAGTCTTCCTTCTGATGGAACATCTGCAAACTCAGGGGTAAGTCCAGTGGTTGAAGCATTCAAGCAAGTAAATGGGAATACATCTCATTTATCTTCAATGTACTTGTCTTCCAATCCTGAGAATCCTGTAAGTCATCCCATGGGTAAAATTTCTTCCTCAGAGGCATGTGTTGCTGTCCCAGTAGATGTGAACTTGAATCATGTAAAAGATAAAAACTCCCATAGCAAAAGAGAGGGAGCTAGAAAAGCATCGAGGCATGACCAAAGCCATCTAAACAGATATTTAAGTAGCAATTCACGTGTTGGCCATTGGAAGGGAAATGCTGAAAAGTCACCATGGGAAGATGAGCTGGATAACCAGATTTTGGGCCCCGAGGAATATTCTCTTCGGGACAGGTTAGGTTTTAGACCACCTCAAGATTCTACGAGAAAGCAAGTTGCATTGAGGAGTAACACTTTTGCATCCAGCTCGACAACAACTGAAGTGAAAGGTGGCTTCCTAGCAAATGATAGGCAAAAGCGTGTGACACCTGTTCAGTTGCATGTTGACAAAGTTACGAGTAATGGACTATCAAATATCCAATTTGTGGAGAAGGCGAAGGAAAATTATATCCCCGAGAAGACTTCTAATGGTACCACAAGTGATATACTTGGTGCAAGGGAAGAAACCGCGAACAGCTTTTCTAACATAAAAGTTGACTCAAGTAACAGTTATGGGCTGCTAAAGAAAACTGAGTTGGCAAAGAAGGCAAAGGAAAATGATATTCCAGAAAAGATTCATCGTGGTTCTACAAGTGACACATGTAATAAAAGCAAAGAAAATACAAAGAGCTTTTCCAACAGCAAAGTTGAGTTGGAATCCAAAATTGAAATGCTCGAAGAAGAATTAAGGGAAGCTGCTGTTGTTGAGGCTAGTCTTTATTCTGTTGTTGCTGAGCATGGAAGTTCTACAAACAAGGTTCATGCTCCAGCTAGACGACTTTCTAGATTCTATCTTCATGCTTGTAGAGCAAATACCCAAGATAAGAGGGCAAGTGCTGCAAGGGCTGCAATTTCAGGATTGATATTGGTCTCTAAAGCATGTGGAAATGATGTTCCAAGGTGTGCACTAACACTTTCCAAAACTTTTTTCCTTTTTAGAAAATGAATCTAGGATATGTTAGCTCCCACTTTAATAATTGTCAAAGATGCCAATTTGGTTTGCATGTTGTACAAATTTAAATTTAGTCATCTGTGGCCCTAAGCTGACATTCAGACTGCAGATAAATGTATTTTTTTCTCATACCTATGCACATCCTTGTTTCCCAATTCCACTTCTATTTTATTTTTTCAAATATTTCTCTCTTTTTGTGTACCTTTTACCTGATATTCGTATCAATTTCTTTTCCATTTTCACAGGTTAACCTTCTGGTTATCAAATTCAATTGTATTGAGAGCAAGTGTTAGCCACGCAATTGGTGAAATGCAGCTATTTTCAGAAGGTTCTGATGACTGGGTGGACCCTCAGACATTTTTACTTGCATTGCAAAAGTTTGAAGCTTGGATCTTCTCCAGAATTGTCGAGTCTGTGTGGTGGCAGGTCAATCCTTTCTTTAAGCTCACATCATAATGTCTTCAGAAGTCATACCTGACATTATTTCCCTCTATATACTTGCCAGACTTTGACTCCATATATGCAGTCTGCTGCTGCAAAGAGCTCGTGCTCAAAGAAAAACTCTAGCAGAAGATATGGATTAGGTGATCAAGAGCAGGGGAGTTTTTCAGTTGAGCTTTGGGAGAAGGCTTTTAAAGATGCCTGTGAGAGGCTTTGTCCCATTCGAGCATATGGGCACGAATGTGGCTGCTTAGCTGTGCTGTCTAAATTGGTATTATGATATACTATAGCTTGTTTTCATGTATGCATAATAAAGTTGGTCCTCGATCTTATGCTTATTCATGTTCATAATGTCCCTTTGTAAAGAGATGAGGCCATGTCCTTGTCTCTTATGATTTTATTATCTAATTGTAAGGCTATTGAAATGTGAACTTGAGATAAACATTGTTGTCTGTTCATCATTAGGTCATGGAGCAATTGGTGGGTAGATTAGATGTTGCAATGTTCAATGCTATTCTTCGTGAATCAATTGAAGAAATGCCAACAGATCCTGTTTCTGATCCAATAAGCGATTCAAAGGTTCTTCCTATTCCTGCAAGCAAATCAAGCTTTGGGGCCGGTGTACAACTGAAAAATGCTGTGAGTAATGGGTTCCCTGTTCTATTGAGCTACTTTAATTCTTAATTGACTCCTTTATGTTCAACATCTGATCTTGTTTCCATATATTTATGGGGAAATCCTACCCCAATCCCGCCCAACTTACCATTTTACAGAAGTACTTGTATATGTGCTTCAAAAATATGCATTTAAGGAACTTAGGTCTAAAACTGATATGCTGGACACAGTTGAATCTATCAATACCTGCAAATTTGGCCTATTGATATGTTTCACAGCCACAGAAGTTTAATCCTTTAAAGAAGCTAAATGCTTGCACCTTGTGATTTCTTGCTCCAAATGTTAAAAAATTGTGATTAGCATTTAATATTGCTTCACAGAAAATTGTTTTAATAATGACAAAAGAATACGAAAGCTTGTTACATTTCTATCATTTTACTGAAAGCATCCATTTCTGTTGGCCCTGTGTTACCAGATTGGAAACTGGTCAAGATGGCTAACAGATCTATTTGGTATTGATGATAATGAGAGTCCTGAAGATAGCAACAAAGTAGGTGACTGCAAAAATGCTGCATGTGAGGGTTCCTTCAAGCCCTTTTGCCTCCTGAATGCATTGAGTGATCTTATGATGCTTCCATCTGAGATGCTTGTGGATAGGTCCACAAGAAAAGAGGTATAGTTCTGGAATTTCTAAAATGTTTATTTTAAGGGTTAAATCTTTATTTGAGGCTTGAACTTGGCAACTTTTCCCATAATGGGGCTTGAGTTTTTTTTTTTTTTTTGTTCAAGTTAGGTCTTGGATTTGGCAATTGTTCCCACATTGGAGCCTGGACTAGGCAACTATTCCCACACTGGGGTTTGAACTTTTTTTTTCCAAGTTAGGCCCTTAACTTGGCAATTGTTCCAACATTGGGACCTAAACTTGCAATTGTTCCCTCATTGGGGCATAAACTTTAGGATTTTACTAACTTGGACAAAAAAAAAATGTTCAAGCCCCAATGTGGGAACAATTGCCAAGTTCAGGGCCTAACCTGGATAAAAAAAGTTTAAACCCCAATATGGGAACAATTGCCAAGTTCAAGGCCTAACTTTAAAAAAGATTCAGGCTCCAATGTGGAAAAAGTTGCCTTGTTCAGGCCCCAAAAAGTGGTTTAACCCTTCTTTTAATTTCAGTAAACCAATATTTTATACCTCATTCCTCTGCCACCTAGTATTCCTGTCTGTTAATCTCATCTTCCCTTTGAATTTTATTGTTGAAGGTATGCCCCAAGTTCAGCGCCTCCCTCATCATCAGGGTTCTTAACAATTTTGTACCTGATGAGTTCAACCCTAATCCAGTTTCACAGGCAGTTTTTGAAGCATTGGAAGAGGTTTGTCATAAAACAATATAAAAGTTCTGCTTTAAATGTAACTTTCCGTTTCATTCATTAATTACCCTGCAATGTTGCAAGTTTGTGGTGCCGGGTTTTGTTTTCCTCGACTGATATTTTTTTCTGTTCTCTTTTTCAGGATCTTTCTGAGGGTGGGAAAGAGTCTATCACAAACTTTCCATGTATGGCTACTCCTATTGTCTATTCGCCACCTTCCACAACTTCCCTAACCGACATTATAGGAATCCAAGCCATGGAAAGGAGTAAGTCATCGGTGCTTAGAAAATCATACACTAGTGATGATGAGCTTGATGAATTGGATTCACCCATGACCTCAATCATGATTGAGAACCCCCGCGGTTCTCCCAAAAGCAATTGGATGAGAACGGGAAAGGGGGGCCGGAAAGTTGTTAGATATGAACTAATCCGAGAGATATGGAAGGATGGTGAGTAGCAATGTTTATTTTTCATCCCCTGTTCTTTACCAACCGTGTCTTTTTTTGTATATAAGCACGTGAGCATAGGCTGGTTTGTTAAGTTGTTGAGTTTTGTTGGAGTTGGGGAAGAATTGGTATGTTTCCTTTACATCATCATCGTACATATGTTACTACGAATCCCTATTGCCTACTGCATCGGTGGCTATGATAATAAAAGGAAGAGGATTTCAAAGATTTCTTAAATTCTGCGTTACATGTGATGTTATAGTTAAGGGTTCTTTTCCTTGATATCTCCCGTCTCCCTCTATATTGCTTGCTCTTTTTCAAAACAAATAAACTGCAATTTGAGGATATAAAGATTCAGTGATGGAACCTGGAAGTTTTGGGGTTTAATTAAAAGTTTACAAAAAAATTTAAGGTTTAATGATTTTTTTTTTAAAATAGGGGTCTAATTAAATTTTTTTTAAAAGTGAAAAATTAATGAGAATTTTTTAAAAAAAAAATAGAAAGTAACTTAAGATTTTCAAAAAAAAAAAAAACAAAATTAAAGGGCTTAATGGTGATCTTCAAATTTTTGAGGGGTAAGGTCTCTCTTGCTCTTATATTCCACCCTAGAAAGAATTGTAAATGTTGGAATTCAGAATACATATTTATCAGATACAAGACTGTAATTTGAGGAAAAGGAAAAAGAAAGTGATTGTGAATGTGAATGTGGGAATTTAAAATTCCAGATTTATTGTTGTTACATGAACCAACCAAATTACAATTCGAACTTTTTTTTGATAAGCAAAGAGTGTGTTCCTTTTGTTTTTGGATAAATACTGGATCAAAATCAAAATTTTACCTTATTTCATATTCTAATGTCTTCTAGTTGAGTTTCCTTTGTTGTACTACATTCTTTTTGTACAAAAAAAAAAAAAAAGGGCCATAGTGTAGAGAGAAAGCATTGGATGTCACCTCATGGATTATATATACTAACGAGTCAACTTACGGATTATATATTAATGGCTTAGCTTTATTGTCTTAATGAAAAGAATGCCATATAAAGAAGAATATCTTTGTTCTTTGCAAGGTCATGGACCCTTGATCTAAATCAGGCCATTTCACATTAGATTATTTAGAATCCATGAATGAGAGTTTTACTCCTAAGAACTTGGCACAGTTCGTTTCATTACATTCACAAAGGCATTACAGTCCAGAATTCCTAGCATCACCTGTTTTAGGGTGCAATTATGCCCAAGTCATCTTTTCTTCCACCTGCTCAAAACCACCAACACGACTACTATCAGTGTTCCAGTAATCTGTTAGGAGCAATTGCTATTGTTAATTTATTATTGGCTAATTACAGCAGAAGAAAGAGAGGCCTGTAATGTCTGAAACACTTGCAGACCTAAAATGAACTTTTCTAACAGTAGAGTACAAGCCAACAACATAGGACAAAAGGAGGGCAATTTAGTAATAAAAAGGCAGACGGCATCATCATCAGAGTCTATGACCTTTTTCCTTTAACAAAAAAAAGAAGAAAGAGTATATGACCTTTTTCAAGCAGTCTCAGAAAAATACCCTTGATTAAGATAGGTATTACGTGAAGGGTAAAAAACCACTAATGATGTAGTCAGTTACATGTCATGTCACTTGCAATGATCATAAAACAAGTGAAGCAAGATATCTTACGGTTTAGAAGAGGCACAGTTTTCTGGACTCATCAAAACATCATAGTGTCCATAACCATGATACAGAACTCTGATGGGGTTTTCCTTACCATACTCTTGACCATACTCGGATATAATTTTGAGGGTACCAGTATTCTTATCCCTCATGTAAACTGTTATAGAGGTCCTGTGGATGAAATATATATTATGTTAAGAGATTAGAAAGTTTTGAGATGACATTAATTTAGTTATATTCCTATCCATCTTAGCATCTCATAGAAACAAAAAACAATGAATCACAGGGCTAATGTGATTCGGTTTCAGTTACCATATTTTCATCTTATTTAAAAGTGATTGTTGCTCGTAATAACACAGAGGTGGCGAAGCCTATCTGGAAAATTGTTTGTATGATTAATAATCTATGATGTATTCAAAGGTTAAATTTACTTGCAATTGAGGACTAAAGAAAGCTAAGCAAACTATTGATCAATTTCTAAATCAAAATCTAATTTCTGAATAGAACACATTATTCTATTTGATTTATGTTTTTTTTTTTTTGTGTTAGAATTATTCTATTTGATTTATAGGGCAAGTATGATGAAAGAAATCATAGACCAAGTAGTAATCTTCGTTTTTTTTTTTTGGACCAGCAAGTAGTTATCTGGAACTAAATGTATCTTTCACTTCAACCACATACATACATATATACATACATACAATTGCATGAGGCATAAACATTAGCTGATAAGCATACCCTGAGAAATAAGTTTGATGTCGAAAGCTAACAGAAAAGAAAAGAAAACGCACTGTAGAACATGTGAGCACATTAGCAGCTCAGGTTCTCCTCCCCAAATATGAGGCTGCCGCATCTGCACAACATAGTTGTCAAAATCACCCTCAAGGAACCTGCAAAAACGTGTCAAGACTTACTTTCCTGTAGTTTCAATGAATTGAAATTTGAAAGGGAAATGCTAATGAAGAAATTTTTTTCAGCTTAACTCATGAGATACCCCTAATTGTCCTACTTACTAGCAGAACCAATAGTTCAAGCTTTACTAACAACCAAGTAAAAGATATGCAGTCCTCTTCAACAACTTAATAGATCTTCCCAAAGAAGAAAAGCTTACCATTCAGTATCCGCCCGCCTCTTGATGAATTCATCAACAACCTGTCAAGACATGTAATCCTTTATTTTAAGGAGAAAAATGTTCAAAGTAGTAGAAAAGGAAGCTGCACTTGTTGATTGAGTGCCAATACAAAGTTAAAGCAGAAAGACGTGAAAATGGATTGCATAGAAACAAAATTCCCTAGGGCTGAATATATATGCCAATATGAAGTTAAAGCAACAAAGACATCTGCAGCTAACACAAAATGAAAATTCAAATTCCGGCACACCCACCGGTAGCAATTACAACTAAAAACGAATTGATGCTTCATATAAAATAGTAAAATAGAATAGAAATATACTTTTTCTCTGAGTTCATCAGCAAGATCTTTCTGACAGCTCTCACTTGGAGACTGCTTCCCTGACCTCAGCCAAGCACCATGAATAACTGACCGGAACAAACATCTCCCATCACCAAGAATGCCTGCATTCAACAAGAAGCTAAAATCTCGAACACATGCATTATGCCAAAAGCATATAGTTTTTCAATCATGTATACGTTCAAACATAAAATGGTTTTGGTGCATTTGGAACTAGAGACAAGCATGTATTCCAGTCGATCATAAATAAATTTACTGCCCAAACAATACGCATAACATTATCAATAAATTAATGGAAGTGAAGAAAAACACTATTCAATTTCTAGCTAAAATTCTATCAAGTTCTTCGTTCAAACTTTCAAAAGATTAAGTAATTAAAAAAAAAAAGGACCTTCGCCGAATTCCATAATAATTGAAACAATGAACGACCTCACAATTTCATAAGGTAATGAAAGGGCAAGAAAGAAGAGAAAACCATTATTAATCCAAACAAATATGAAAGCCAAAATACAAAATCATCACAAACAAGTCACGCCGTCCAAGACGAAGTAAAGAATCTTACTTAAAAAAATAAAATTCACGAAGTAAAGAATCTAATTTTGCAACAAAAGGAAAATTATACAAATATGCAAAATCAAGATAAGGAGGGAACTGGAAGGTTACCAAAAGTTTCCTGTTTGGGCATTCCTTTCATATTTTTTTAAACCAAATTTGAAAATTAAAGAGAGAGAGAGAGAGAGATAGAGAGAGGAAAATCCTCAAAATCAATCAATCGACGAAAAGTGCGGTATTTGTGCAAGGAAAAAGAAAAGATTTACCGGTGAATAAAATTCGAGAGGGAGGTTGAAAGTGATGAGAGAATAATTTTCATTGTTTGTGGTTGGATTGCCAATTTTAGAGAATCCCATTCCACTTCCATGCTTTTCCTTCTTTTCTTTTTCTTCTTCTTATTATTTTTATTAATAATTGCACAAGCAGAGGAGAGAGGATAGTGATACGTGGCCGTTTATTATTTGTCGACACAAGGACGACCAAATTGCAATTGCTTATTGTAACCGTTAAACTATTATTCCCGCTAAAATTTATAACTGTCGTTCTTTTGGCGGCCTGTTGCCCTGTTCCATTTGAGAAAAAAGTTAAATCCTGCTATTAGTCCCTGTATTTTGAAAACATTATGGATTTAATCTCTATACTTTTATTTGGTAATTTTTTACCTTGTACATTTCCAATTTCAAAATTTTAGTCCTCATCAAACAGTAATTGTTAAATTCATTATGTAAATTTATGTTATTCCTAAAATCTAATGCGTCAAATATATTATCATATGTGTACTGCCATTTCAACTTATTATTTTTACATATTACTCACTAAAATGGATTAACGCTTATCATTTGCATCAAGATAAAATTTCAAAATTAAAAAATTATAGAGACTTAAAATGATCTAGTTGGACAAAATGAACTAAATCTATAATTTTAAGCTTAATACAGGATTAGTAATTGAATTTAACCAAACAGATCTAATCGCTACAATTTGGGTTAAAACTAAAAATTTCAAAAATTGAAAAGTAAAGGGACTAAAAAGTTACCAATTTGAAAAGTATAAAGACTGAAATTGGACAAATAAAAGTAGAAGGACTAAATCTACAACATTTGTAAAATATAAGGATTAAAAACAAAATTTAACCAAAAATAGTAGTGTTCCACAAAATTTTGTGAGCCAGCGTCTTCGGTACACTTTCTTTTCTTCCACTTTCTGTCCTTTGGTTGGGTTTATGAGTATTGTTTTCTGCTTAATATGAAGATTATTTGATTTTCTATTTCATACTTAATTATTTTGTTTCTATAAGAAGTGATATTGCAACCATACCTCCCACGGTAAACAAATAGTTAACTATGTTGAATGATCACGTCACCCTATCATGGATATGTGGCAAAAAAAGTGGCGTCATTAGAATTTTATTATGTAACAGATAAATGTTTAAAAATAATATGTGCAGATTTCACCCAAAAAAATAATATTATAAATAATGAAATATAAGTTATATTAAAATAAAAATATTAATATTAATATGTAATTTATAGAAATAATAAAGTGTGTATAATAAAATTAAAATAAAACTTTTTTTTTTTTTTAATAAACATCAGAAAGGGCTTCTTATTCATATATAGAAGAGACATAACAACGGATAAGGCCCAAACAGGCTCAGACCATTACCCAAAAAGCAAACAAAAACCAAGAGTTTAATAGATAAGATAAAATGTCTGAAAAAACAAAGGATTAAAAGCACCGATAGAATGCCCGATCAAAAGACAGTAGAACAGCCAGAACAAAAAACAAATCATAAATGCAGAGACCGTTCTTCGAAAAACAGACGAGAAAACCAGCAGTTAAATCGACAAAAAATAGTCCTCCTCGCCACAAAAACAAGGAAACCAAGGAGTTAGTCTGAAGCTTCATCTTCTTCAGCTAGAACTGCAGATCTATCACAGGAGGAATCAGCAAATCCAGGTAATTTATCCCAATTCCTCGTAATCTTCCCGATGCAGTAGTATGAGCCAAATATTCAACGGCCGATGGACATAATGAAAGATAATTTTGTGGAAATGTTGTTTTAGGTTATGGATATCAGAAATATAAGCATGGAGAAGTGATTTATCTCTAGAATCGCTCTAATCTTGATTATGGTTAGGGCATCCCTTAAAATGTCGACCTCCGACCATCCCTGAGCAACCCCCAACATCACTGCATGTTGACAGGCAATGGCCTCCGCTTCAAACGGAGATGAGACTCTCTCGTAAATCTTCGAATTAGAAAGCAGAATCCCTCCAATAGCACTTTTAACAATCGCCCCTGAGGCCGATTTAGAGTTTCTGGCATCAAAAGCCCCATCAAAGTATATCCGGACCGGTACACTTTCATAACTACTCCATTTAGGCTCTTCGATTTGCTTAAGAGAAACAAAATTTTCAATTGCCTGAATTTCTGCAACATAGGTTTTAACAAAACGGGCAATAGCACACCCAATATTGACTTTCTTCTCATGAACTCTTATATTACGATCCCACCAAAGTGCCCAAATTCCACAGGCAATCAAACGGCGTTGGGAACAGGAGCTACTACTAAATATCCAGATAAGCCACTGACTAACATCAAAATGAATATTGTTAAGAATATAAGATACCTGTAATTCTGACCACATCTCAACTGAAACATGGCATCTTCTAAACAAGTGATCAATGGACTTCTCCTCCCCACCACAACGCGGATAAAGACGATTCTGAGCCAATTTTCTCGCATGCAATTTGACCATAGTTGGCAAGAAATTTCACGACAGCTTCCACACAGCAATTTTAATCCTTGAGGGGATGTTTAAACCCCAAAGTGAGCTGTAGAATTTCCTGTAATCGCTTTGTAGATCATATGTATTAGGGCCTAATAAACCATGTTGTAATAGTTTATACGTTGATCTCATCGAAAGGCCATCGGCACCTTCGCTTCCCCAAGCCAAAAAGTCATCAACCGGAGTTGAAGCCAAAGGGATGCTGAGAATGCGTTTGGTTTCAGTTGCAGGAAAGGTGTCATTAATCATTTCAGCTTTCCATTCTCTTTGAATGATCAATTAACTGCGCAACAAATAAATTCTGCAATTGAGGAATTAAGCAAGATAACTTAAAATGAACACACCCACCACACATCTTAATTAATCAACACTCGATCACCAATACCAATCCTCCAATAGCTCCCTCGAATAATAGCATCTCTAATCGCCCATGAACTCTTCCAAATGAAAGATGTAACACTCAAATCTTGAATGCTGTCGTCGGTTAAGATTCTGGTGTTTCTATTCATTTAACATTGTTTATTTTTTAAAATATTTTTTATTCAATACGAAATTCATCTTACAAATTTAAGATCAATATTTAATTATAATACAATTTCATCAAGGGTAAAAATAGTATTTTTAACATTTTAAGAGATTTGTATCGGTATCTTATGGTTAAGTTTTGGTAATAGTCAAGTCAATGAATAATTTAGAAACTGTGCAGATTTTTATCAGAATTTGTGCTAAAGCTATCGATACAAGTATGATTTTTACCGGTGCAAGTCATGCATCTATCGATATCAAAAATTTAAGAGAGCAAAAATCCTAACTTTGCTACTTATACCGATAGAAGCATAAATATTACCGATACATCAACTTTAAAATTATCGATACTTGTTGTTCAACTATTGATATAACTCAAGTTAGAAGATAACTTCTCTCTTACCTTGTATTTCTATCGGTACATGCATAAGTTTTACCGAAACAAGTATGTTAAATCTCAAGAATTAAGGCAAAACACAAGTTTAACATTTCAAACACATCCAACACAAATGCATTAAGTCAACACACAACATATATAACTTCTAAGTCTTTACAAACATCTTAAGCTTAAATATCTAAAATGTACATCATGCAAATACACATTCAACATAGTAAGATCTCAACATTTTTAGTATAGCAACAAAGGTTAATATCATATTAGTACATGTCAAATAATCGAGTGATGTAAATATTACCGAACGAACTCTCAGGATAGTGTGATATCTTCAAGATGATTCGATCTTTAAGTCACAAAACGAAATTTACAAAACAACAAGTTCACTGGTAAGTTACATAGCTTAATAAGTTCACAAGTTCATCAATTTACCAAGTCTTATGTGATAAGCAACTCTATAAATCTGTCAAGGCAGCACAACTGAACTTCAAAAGTCGTTATTCGTTTTACTCCCTGTTGACACAAAGGTCATGATACTCATTTGCTTCCTATTGATCCAAGGGTCATGCTTGTTACCAGTATATGATGTTATTCTTAACTATCGATACGGTATATCTGTTCCTTACGATGCTGCTCACATTAAGCTAACAAGAATATGCAAACAAGCATAAATCTCAACCATAATAGGGCCTGTAATCCATTCTTGGATTCTATTCACCTTACGGTGACTCACGATGCTATAGAGAATCCGCAACAAATGCAAGATCTCAGCCATTGGGCCATTTTTTATCTTTGACACAAGGTTGGGAAATTTTCATCTCTTCGTTTCTATTTTTCACGTTTTCAATCGTCATTTCTCATTTTCAACTATCATTAGAAAGGTAGTATAAGCAGTTATTAATAAGAATTTAACGTTACGAACTAACTGGAGCGAATTGCAGTTTGAGAAGGAATTCAAGGATTAGTTCGCCAATTTTCCTTTTTCACGATCGTAGTCTACATTCGTAAATCATTCAATTCTCATATTTAGCCACATAATTTTATCATTCAACACAATTTAGTCGTTTTTGGACAAATTATGATTTTACCACTAGTAGTTTCCTTTTATTCAATCTAGTCCTTTCAACACAAAATATGCAAAATAACCATTCTCTCACACAATCAACCATAGTTGAATTCTCTTGGGTATCCATCCAACCCATTCACACATTTATTTTCACTACAACACATGTAATTTCATCAATTTTACTTTTTAGTCTTTAAACCTTAATTTCATCAAAAATCACTTTACAAAAAGGTTTAACCCAATCAAAATCACTTTACAAAAAGGTTTAACCCAAGCATCAAACATTCAAATATATCAAAAGCCTTCAAGAACAAGCATTTTTAACAATGGCAAGTTTCATAACATTTGACAGATTCACAAATTAGTCCTTGCATAAACTAGATTAAGTTAATACAGACTCAAAAACATAAAAATCACTAAAAACGGGTGAAAAATCACCTACCTATGGTTGATTCCTCTTGGTTGAACCTAGGCTTCTCTTTTAGGGTTTCTTTCTTTCTTTTCTTTTATTTCAAATTGAAGAAGACAACCTAAATTCCATTATTTTTACTAATTAACTTAATTACCCAATTTACCTATTTACCCTTATTATAAATTCACCAATTTAGCATTCCTCATGCCCATTATCGTCCACCTAACTTCATTAGGGTTTAATAACCACATAAGTACTTCACCTCTCTTTTAGGTTATCATTTAACACTTTATTCAGTAGCATTCAACTTTCGTACCTTTTACGATTTAATCCCTTTTATTCAATTAACTATCTAAACAATAAAATTTTTGAACCATGATTTAATACTATGCATATATCACCATAAATATTAAAATAAATAAATTTTCAACTTGACTTATCGGTGTTGTGATCCCGAAATCACTGTTTTTGACCCACTGAAAATCGGGCTATTACAAAAAAAAAGTGTTCCTACCAAGGTTAGTCTTTAGAAAATCCTCCCTAGGAAAGTATTTCCCTTTTAACACTTTAGCAATAAGAGAGTTTGGGTTTGTTAGGATCCCCCAACCCTATTTAGCCAACATAGCTATATTAAATTTTCTCATATCCTTAAAATTGAGACCACTTTCTTCCTTCAAATTGCAAAGTTTGTCCCAAAAGCACCAGTGAATTTCCCGTTTTCCTTTACTTTTTTGCCACATGTATTTAGTAAAAATGCTCTTGATCTCACTGCAAAATGCTCTAAGAAGTAGAAAACACGACATCGCGTACGTGAGAACAGCTTGGAGAATCGCCTTAATAAAAATTTCTTTCTCACTTAAAGAAAGCGTTCTAGTGCTCCAATTATCAATATGTCGATTAATTCTATCTTTAATGTATTGAAAAGAAGTCTTCTTACCCCGACCAACCAACGTTGGGAAACTCAAATACTTCTTCATAGAGTGGGATTCACGAATTCCAAGGAAATCAAAAATCTCGTCTTTAGCAGCTTGAATAGTATTTGAACTATAGAAGGTTATGGACTTATCGAAATTTGCCTTTTCTCTTGAACACACATTTCATATTCCAAAACCACCCCCTTGATCACCCTAGCATCCTTGGCAGTAGCACTTTCAAAAAGAATACTATCATCTATAAACAACATATGTGAAAAACAAAGTCCACTTCTACTTGCCTTAATGCCTCTAAGATTGCCATCAGTCATAGCCATTCTCAATAGCGCCAATAATCTTTCATTGCACAAAAGGAATAAGAATGCACCAAAGGAGTCTCCCTGCCTAAGACCACGGGAAGGTTTAAAAGAATTGCCCTTTCTATCATTTACCAATACTGAAAATGAAGGGATAATACATCTCATGATCAGATCAACCCACATAATAGCAAAACCCATCCGTAACATAATACTACGCAAGAACGGTCACTTGACCCTATCATAAGTTTGGCCATATCCAATTTAAGAGCCATGAACCCTGTACGACCCATTCTTTTTTGTTTAAAATCGTGATGGAGTTCATAAGCAACTAGGACATTGTCCATAGTAAGATGTCCTGAAACAAAAGCACATCGAACAAGGTCTATACATTTATCAATAACAGATTGTAATATATTCGTCAACATCTTAGCCACAATTTTATAAGGGACAAAACAAAGGCTAATGGGGCGAAAATTCCTCAAATTCACATGATTAGACAATTTCGGTATAAGAACAATATCAATAGTATTTACGAGTTCTAGATCATTACTGTTATTCAAAACTCCCAAAGCAAAGTTGAGAACATCTTCCATGACAATGCTCCAATACCGTTGGAAGAAAAGTGGAGGGAAACCATCAAACCTAGGTGCCTTAGATGGACCTATCAATTTTAAGGCTACATAAACTTCTTTCATCATAAATTGGGCAGTCAATTGTTGATTCATCACCTCCGTAACACATGCATTAATCCCTGACATTAAATGAGTCGCATCACCCACCCCATTAGAGGTAAAAAGGTCCATAAAAAAATTATGTAGCTAACTCCTCAATTTCCCCTTCTAAAATAGCCTTCATACCATCCCTTCTGTCTAGTCTATTAATAGTGTTACTGCGTTTTCGAATAGAATTAGCTTTGTGAAAAAATGCAGTATTTTTGTCGCCAAACAAAGTCAATTATTACCGAGCGTTGCTCTAAAAATAACTCAGTTTTCATCACTTCCAAATTCAATTGAATTTTAGTATCAATTAAATCGACTAAGGTCTCATCCATTCGATCCTCCTCCATCAACTTACCCAATTTATTTATCAGTCTGTTCTTAACATCATGTCTTTTGATTAAAATTTAGGGTTCCCATAGTATCAGACCATTTTTTAGGTAGTCAAGTTTATCGAACAGTGCCCCCGGTGCTTGGCTCCATAACTGAATAATTTTCTACTCTAAAGTATCCTCAAACGTCCACCATTTTTCAAACCGAAACTTCCTTATCAATTGGGATTTCTTATTCTGATCAGTAAAAATTAGTAAGGGGAAGTGATCAAAATAAGAATGAACAAGATGTCGAACCAGTTTAGATGGAAATCAATCCAACCAAGAATCATTAATAATGGCTCTATCAAGCCTTTCCCTTATATTTGTTTCAGGTAAATTTCCTCGCTCCCAAGTGAACCATACTTTAATAAAGCCCTCATCATGTAGCCTACAGTCTACCAAAACATCACGAAAAATAGACATACACGACTCCTCTCGAGGTAAACCTCCTCTTTTCTCAAAAGAAAACAAAACGTCGTTAAAATCTCCACAAACTAACTAGGGAAAATTACGATCCTATCCAAGCTGATCATGTCCCAATTGACTTAATAAATCCCATGTACTTTTCCTCTCAATAGCAAACGGAACACCATAAAAACTGGTCAAACGCCATCGAAGGCTTCCATCATTTTCAATAACCACAACATCAACATGGTGAGCTGAAAAGCTACGTAAATCGACAGTGATATTTTCCTTCCAAGCAAGAGCCAGCCCCTTGTGTGATCCATCAACTCCAATCTCAATTCCACAATCGTACCCAAATTTTTTCGTAACTCTCTTTATGCGTCTTGAATCTAATTTTGTCTCCATCATGAAGACAATTTGGGGATCATTGGATTCAGCATATGCTGAACTATTCGAATCGTCAGAGGATTCCCTAGTCCACGGACATTCCAACTAAGAATCTTCATTTCCTTCGAGCGGCATACTCACTGGTAACCATCGATATATCAAAAAAGGAGGTATCCCCCTCGATCCAACCAACAAATCCTTCGATACAACAATACCATCAATAGAAACATTACCCGATTTAAATTTTTTCTCTTGGAACCCCCTAATCGATTTACCATCTTTGTCATTAGGCCTAGATTTTCGTTTTCCCAAAGTTGAATTGGGCCTATCCTGATCATTAACATCGACCCGTTGGAGTCTAACCTATGTTGACTTTTTAGCCGGAGGAGGAATAGCGGGCAAATTAATATTCAAATCATTATTAATAAAAGAATCCCCCATAATACTCCTATCAGCCTGCACTATCATGTCACACTCAATAAATTCACACAAATCAGATTTGGATAAATCACCCAAATCATTCCGCAAATCCTTCCCCTGTTCTTGATTTTTAGGACTTGCCAAATTTATTGAAAGCAAACCATCTCTACCACTTTCGTCAATCACCGGAACCTCCATCGAGGAAACAACCCCATTTTTTGTTGCTTCCATATTATCAGCTCCTCTACCAAAATCAACCCCCTCTCCAAGATAAGACTTTTGAACGAAATGGGCACTTCTAAAAGAAGGACCAAATTTCAACCATTCCTTCCCCATCAAAGCCGATTCAGCTTTGAGTGCATTTGTATAAGGTATATCCTCCTCCTCCATCTAACTCCCTTTACATTGCCCATCATAATCCCAAAAGCCATGTCTCATTTTACAACAATTAAAACAAAAAATTGGCAGGTTTTCATACTTGAAAGCTAACCAAATCTTTCCTTACCCCTCTACATAAACAAATAAGCCTCTCCTTAATGGCTTCGAACGACAAAAATTGTTTTGAATTTTCGAACTATGTAATCCCCCGAATGTCGACCCTACTGCATGAACCAAAACTTTTTTGTCACAACCAAGTGGACAATGGCCAATTTTAACCCAGTAAGGGGATAAAACTAGATGAATTTTTCTCCTTTCAAATAGGTTCAACCAATCTTTCAAACACTATAAGCTATCGTTTAGAAAGCTAGGGTCTCCTTACCATGACCACCTCTAAATCATCCTTACTATTAAACAATATCAAAAATAAATTCTGACCCGCAACTTTGATTTCGAATTTTTACTTCGTTTTTCATAGACTTTTCAGTTGTGCCCTCAGGCTATCAAGGTTAAAAGACATTTTAGTCCAAACAGAGCATAACAGTGTTGGCTTCTCCGTTGGACAAATCTTAGAAATTTTAATCGATAGTTGCACAAGCTCCTCTTCCAAGAAGGAAAGCTCGTCTTTCGCAAAGGTAACACCCCACTCAAAGTCACCGCTGTCCTAACCCCCACCATTGAAAATTGAAATCTTAAGGACACTCTAGAAGGCACTCTTGACTTTACAAGTCAACCGAATTTAATTTCGTTTGTTTGGTTGGATCTATCGTTCGTCAAACATTGGAAGTTAATTTGTTATTATATCAATCAAAATTATGTACAATAAATTAAAATAAACCTTAGTTGAGTAGTAAATTTAAAAATTTTCTAATGTAATTTACATGAGTTAAAATCTCATTATATGCATATTTTTATTGTTTTTTAAATTAAAAAGACTAAAATACTCTCGAATAATTTAATTTATTTTAAAAAAGGATTGTCATTTTTGTAATGCCTCTAATCAAATTAGTGCCTGATTGACTCGTAACACCAACTGAATCAGGAATGATATTAACAGTATAGATAAAATAATACCAAAAAATTCATAAAAACGGAACATAGGTATAAAAATTGAAATATATACATAAATTTAAAAACTATTCAAAAACTTTTAAAATATAAAAGCTAACATAAATTTTAAACTATATAAAATTTATTTTTTAAATTTTTAAAAATTAAAATTTATACTATATATAATTATAAGAACATAAATATATAGAATTTTTAAAAAATAAAAAAAAATAACCTAATATTCAAATTGAAATTTTAAAATTATATAAAATTTAGTTTTTATAAAAAATGTGAAATTATAAAATTAAGCTAAAAATTATATATTAGGGATGAAAATGTGGCCTTTCTCGCTCTATATGCCGATAACATTGTACTCATTGAAAATGATATAGGGACATCAATTAAATTGTGAAACTCAACAATTTAGCATGGAGGACTTGAAAGAAGTTAACTTTGTTTTAGGTATTTGAATTTTAAGGGACTACTAGAACAAAGTGATAGTATTATCATAAGCTTCATACATAAAAAAGTTATTGAAACATTATGCAATGATCAATTCAAAGAAGGGAACTCAACTCAATGTCTCAAACTTTTATCTATCTTTGGAGCACTGCCCAAAAACAGCATAAGAAAGAGAATACATGAAAAAGGTTCCTTATGTTTTGGCAAAAGGAAGTCTCATGTATGTTATGTTATGCATACGCCTCGATATTTGCTTCATAGTACGGTTAGTGAGTCGATATCATGTGAATCTCGATCCAAGACACTGGCAAACAGTTAAACATATACTCAAGTATTTATAGAGAACAATGAATTATATGCTTGTGTATTCCGAAGGAGATCTTACTCCTAACGACTATACCGATTCTAACTTTCAAATATTTCAAGATTTAAGGAAATCAACATTAATTGTGTCTTTGTCCTAAGCGACCTGTCCATAGTATGAAGAAGTGTCAAATAGATGTAATCAAAGTTGTTATTTGTGTGCAAGGTGTGTGTGCGTTGTCAAATGGTTAAAAAAGTATGAACAAATATTATCATGTAATCACACCAGTATATTCAAAAATATATATATTATATATATTAACGTGAAAAGGTCATATTTTTAATTTAGTTAAAACATGTCACAATTTTTTATATTTTTCATAAATTTAAATTTAAATTTATATATTTTTATTTTTAAGAATTTTTTTTTTAATTTTCAAATTTTGAATTTCAAATTCAATTGTTAACATTGATAATTATTTTTTTAAAATTATTGTTATGTCATTTTAAAATAAAAAAAAGTATTTACTAAACAATCATATAAATAAAAAAAATGATGGTCTAATGAACTTAAATTTAATAAAATAATTTTAACACGGATAACGATTACATATATTTTTTTAAAATATAAAATATAAAATCATTTTTTAAAATGAAAATAAAAAAAAATTCAAATATATGAAAATTACATATTATCCTTTGAAAATTTTCGATAGCATTTGCTTTTAAAAAAATTTAGCTTTTGCAGATTGAAAGCTGACCTTACAAGAATTATATCGTCTTCGTATCTCTAGATCTTTCTAACATTTCAATTTTTTAGTCCAACTTTTTTTACAATCATATTAAACACTTTAAAAAAAAATTTAAACCACAAATTTATATTCTATTTTTAAAATAAATTATTATGTTCTACCCACTCTTTTCACTGGATTAATTATTTTGTTTTGTGTTAAATTATAGACTAAAATTTTAAGATTAAAATATACTCTAATCAAGATTTTCAAATCAGACCAATAATCGAACTAATTAGGCTACTGATTCATACAGTTCGATTAAATAAAATCATTAAAAATTTATAAAAGTTAAAAAAAGTAAAAAAAAAAAAAAATCAATTAAACCACTTTTTTAGCTTGGTTAATCCTATCCATACTAACTCACAAGAAGGGATGAAGTCAGAAATTATTTTAGGGGAGACCAAAATTAAATTTTAATTTTTAATAGTCTATATCTTTAAAATTTTTAAAGGATTAGATCAAAATTTTATAATTTTAGGGGGGCCAAAGTACAATTTTACTCTTATTAATTTAAACTTTTAAAAAAATTTAAAAGGCCTAAACAATAATTTTCCATTTTAGGGGGGGGGTCAGGGCTCTTATCAACTCTCCTAGATTCGCCTCTACTCACAAGCCAATTGGATTGATACCTTTATGAACCAATACCTTGACCAGTTTTAAGTCTGACTCAAACAACTATGATTCTAAGTCTTTATACACTTTTTAACATTTGGAAGTTAATATTTCTATTTTTATTTTCAAGAATTTAATTCTTATACTTTTTGGATTTAAAAATCAACTTTCAAATTATATATAACCATATAACATTTTAATAAAAAAGTTAACGTATTAACTATTTAAACTAACTAATAAAATTATAAAAAGATAGAGATGAAAGCATAAGGGCTGAATTTCAAATTTAAACATAATAGAGGAACGAAAATTGATATTTAACCACTTAGTTATACCGCAAAGAAAAAAGATGGCATAGTAAATACAGGTTTGAATGCATCTAAATGCCGAGGTTGATGTTTGGTCAAGACTTGCAGGCAAATAAAGACTTTAAGTAACAAGATGGCTGAAAAAAGGTAACCAAAATCTGCGGTTGAAAAAAGAAGAAGAAGAAGAAGAAGAAGTTTGACCTCTTGCCAAACTTGCTTGGGAAGGTTGCTGGCAACTGGCAAGGTTATGTTTGGGAAGCTTGTAGCACAAGAAACCTCCCATGAATCTATAAAAAGCCAGTGAGATTACATTTGGAAAGCATCACTTTTTTCAGCATTTCAAATTACCCAAAAAAAAGACTCAAAGATGTTTTCTCTCAAAAACATCCCCTCAACATCATCAGTCCTCTCAACATATACCACATTCACAGCATCAGCCATGCTGGTTCGAAGTGTGGTTACCGAGGTTCAAGCCATAACCAGTCAGCTCATTCCAGAACAACTCCGGAACTTGTTACTGTCAAAACTTGGAAGCCTTTATTCAAACCCTTCTTCCCAAATGACTCTCCTCATCAATGAATACGATAGCTACAGCATCAACGAACTGTACGAAGCTTCCCACACGTACTTACAGACAAAAATCACGCCATCGATGGAGAGGCTTAAGGTTTCCAAGGCTCCAAGAGACCAAAAGGTAATTGTAAACATACACAAAGATCAAAAGGTTGTTGACATGTATGAAGGAATCCAAATCAAGTGGGAAATGACATGTGTTGAGACAAAAGATGATGAGCAAGGGAAGGTTGAAAATAAAGTGCTTCAGCTCAGTTTTCACAACAAAATCATGGAAAAGGTGATAAATTCTTACTTGCCATATGTAATGGAGAGGTCCAAAGCCATCAAAGAAGAAAATAAAGTGGTGAAACTCTTTTCACTTGGAAGCTTTTGTGGAGACTCCGATGGGGCATGGGGATCAACCAATCTTGACCATCCAGCAACATTTGATACGCCGGCAATGGATCCCGCTGTCAAAAAAGAGTTAGTTGACGACTTGGACAGATTTGTTAGGAGAAGAGACTACTACAAAAGAGTAGGAAAAGCATGGAAACGTGGCTACTTACTGTATGGTCCTCCAGGAACAGGCAAGTCGAGCTTGATTGCTGCCATGGCTAACTACCTAAAATTCAACATCTATGACCTCGAACTCACGAGCATTTCCAGCAACTCAGAGCTTCGAGGGTTGTTTGTTTCAACCAGAAATCGATCAATGCTTGTGATCGAGGATATTGATTGCAGCATTGAACTCCAGAATAGAGAAGCTGGTCCTGGGGGATAAGGTACTAACGACGAGGTGAGTAACACAACAATTATAATATTTCATGCATAACTATTCATATTCAGACATGGGTATAGGGATATATACCCAGATACACAGAAAACTAATAAAAAAAGTTGAACATAACTGATTGGGCACACACCCGTATTTGACACTCACCAAATTCGAGTAACATGGCAACTACATAAAGGCTTCTCCTGTTACTTGGATGCCTTGTACAAGTGGCCACTTCAAGCATGCCCAAAAATGAATCAATAATATCATAATAAATCTATACAAGTTCCATAAATGACTAAACTGTTGCTAATATCTATCGTCATGACAGTTAACTTTATCAGGGTTGCTTAATTTCATCGACGGGCTATGGTCAAGCTGTGGTGATGAGAGGATAATAGCGTTTACAACCAATCACAAAGAGAAGTTAGACCCTGCTTTGCTAAGGCCAGGCCGAATGGACATGCATATCCACATGTCCTACTGCACCCCTGGTGCATTCAGGGTTCTTGCTTCCAATTATCTATGCATCACTGATCATGATCTGTTCAATGAAATTGATCAACTGATGTTGGAAGTAGAGGTAACTCCTGCACAAGTTGCAGAGGAGCTTATGAAGAGTGAAGACACAGATATTGCCCTTCAAGGACTCATCAACTTCCTCCGGGACAGGAAATTGAAATCTGAGAATTGTAATTAAGATGGCAGAGAAGCAAATTTGGAAGAGCAAAATGAAAGCAAGGCCAGAGAAAGAGTTGATGCAGTTGATAAAATTCATATATACAAAAAGCCACTAAGAAAGAGAAAATATGGGAACAAGAGAAAAAATTAGCAAGCAGATCCTTGTATTTGTATTTTTTTTCTCTATATTTTTGTCATAATAAAATTTACAGACAGTCTTACAATCATTTATTTCTACATTATATTTTCTTTTATCTTCCAAACAGAACTCATGAGATCAACATATAGAAGTGGAAAAACCAAGTGAACTTTAATCATTTTCTGCATTCAACTTTTTCACATTTAACATCATATAGAATTAACATAACCATCTATTTTTTATTCATCCCACATGGAATGTAGCAACATAGACCACTACATTGCTTCTATACCACAATCCAACTATCTTACTATACTGAAATGAGAATACAAACAAAATAATATAAACCGGTGTCTATAATTATCTAGGCCTGACAATTCATGAATTTTGAAGTCATAATTTTTTATATGATATCACTTTTCTTTTTTGGTGTTTTAACTTCAGGTGAAGCGAAAGGCACATAACCTGCAGGGTCTGACAAGTCACAAGATAAAAATGGTTTAGAGTTCAGACATGACATGAACCACTGTCTATAAGTTGTAGTTGTACTAACATAAAATATGTACCTCAAAATCGTTGCTGTTCGTTACAGACTAAATTTCAAAATACAAGTATTGATGCTTGAACCCAAAAAAAAAAAAAGGGTTTTTTTATGAATATATACATGTATAGTATATAACCCTCGGTAGTGACATATGTTATACATGTATTACAATCCAGAACAAGAATCCATAGAATACAAAGGGGCTGTACATTTCTGCTTCTCTATGATGACCAAAAAAATAGTGTCCATTGGAACAGGACATGAGAAAAAGAAGATACATGAGAAATTTACAATACCTTGCCACGCTTTTCAACGATGGAAAACAAAGTAGCTCTTGATCTTCCCTAGAATGCCCAATCTCAAGGATTTCCTCACTTTTCTTCTTGATACAGATTTATATTGCGGTTTGGATTCTGGAGCTGAGGCCAATGCAGGTGTAGGGCCTTGACTGCTTTCTAATACTATTTGGTTTACGTTTGCAGGCGGATGATCTCGTTGGCGTTGCTCCCTGAAGAGCATCAGAAGTCTTTGCGACATCTCCCTCCCTCTTGTTGTCCCATTGACTGACATTGAGACCAATGCAGGAATCACACCTTCTTGTAGGACTATTTGACTACATTTCTCATTTCCATTACAAAGGAGTAGAAGGCAAGAAACAGCTTGCTCTTGCTCAATTGGTTTGCCAGCATCCAAAACTGATGCCAGAGCAGCTATGAAATCAGAGGCTGATACCATCTCTTCTTTTGCTGCTTCACTTGAAGTTAAATTTATCAAAACTCTAAAGGATTTCTCTGTCCAGGTATGGTCAACCGAGACCACAAGTGACTGGAGGTGATTGACTATGCCAGCAGAAAGAAGGTTCAGGATATTGGAGTGATCAGTAGAAAGATTAAAAAGAGTGTGAAGGGCATCAAGCTTGCATTGTGCGCCAGTTTCATCTCTTAGTAGCTGGACTAAGAATGGAACAGCCTTACTTGTGCCTATGATCGATTTAGCTTGCTCAAGGCAAGAGAGATTAAGATAGAGAGCAGTTGCTGCTTCATGGGCATTGGAGTTGGAAATCATACTCTCCAGCAATTGAATCACTCCGGCTGATAACATCAATTCCTTGTTCCTGATATATTTATTTAAAAAAATGAGAAAGAAAATTATATAAAATTTCGTATTGATAATTGCATATAAAATGCTGATCAATCATATAAATAACAGTGCTAAGATAAAAGACACAACAATGTTCTCCAACAATTATGCATTCAGTGCATCCTTTGATGAATCAGAAAGTAGCAGCAGCTTGCAAGCGGCTGTATTGCTCACAAATATCTATTTCTGGGTTTAACGAAGCAAAGGCATAAAACATGAGTAACAAACCTGTTATTGTTGACAGCAAGGTTAAACAGAGCCATTGCCCCAATTTCCTGAGCCATTGCATTTCCTTCACATACAGCCGACTCGAGAAATCGCAATAGTCCTTCAACAAAGCCATTAGCCCCCATGAAAATCCGGGCCTTCTCATCATGTTTCAGCAAAAGCCTTATTTGTTCCACGACTTTGCAACTTTCCATCAAGTTCTCTTCTTCATTTAGGACAGATAGGAAATCCTGATATCTTTCTAACACATTGATCTCAGAAACTTCCTCCTGGGGACACTGAGATTCATTTTCAGATTCATTTACTTCCACTTCCTTAATGGTACCACTCTTCATCAAAGGAACCACCTTAGCCCCCTTTAAGTTACATAAACCAGCATTATCCATTGATCGAGAATTTGCAGTCTCAGACGCAGACAAGGCCAATCTCCAGTAGTTAAGATCAAGAGACTCTTGGGGGGCATCAGGGATAGGAACTCCGTTCTGTTCACACCAACTAGCAATTAGACCCTTGACACAGTAATTAGGAGTCAAAGAGAGATGCGGGAGCTTCTGTTGAGTCTTTGGACAGGTGTCATGCCCATCACTAAACCATTTCTCAATGCAGATCTTTCCATATGTCTGTCCAGAGGCAATTACAACTGGTTCATACATAAGCTGCAATGATATTGGACATCGTAATTCTTCGGGTGGAAGGGGTATCTGCCCAGATCTCCTAATATTTGGCTTGAAATTGAAAGAATTGAGCTTTGATAGCTGCCGCTCAAATGCACAGCCACTACCACCAGACCTTCCATCCTCACGAGAACCCAGAACAGTGGGGGAACAAGGTGTTGAACCCTGTGAATCATCATCTGAAACCTCACTTCGAAATAACTTGGAGTATTTTCTCATGAGATGTAGAAGATAAGCCACAATAGATTCCTTCCTCTTATCGTCCTCCATACGGGCTCTTTCTATCACCTTCTTGAGAGCCCTTGTTTCAGTTAGGGCTGCTCTAGAAGAAGTGATGCCAAGTCTACAAGCAGCCTGGAGGAAAGACTCAAGTTCATTGGTGTCATTACATTCTTCAAATTTCCTCCCATTCTGGAGTAATATAATTATTTCATCACCAACTTGCTTCTCGAACAGATCAAGTGAGAAAACAGTCCCCTCAAGTTCATTTACAATCTCTAAAATCTGAAGCCAAACAAGTAATCAAGAATAACGTGAGTATAAAAGCAAAAGTAACAGCTATTACAGGGTTTCACATACAAGATTCATATTGCAGGCAACTCTGATAAAACCATGACAGCAGATTTCCTAAAATTTGAAGAACCTTCATGGTTTGAACCACACACGTTAGGAATTATAAAGATGCACTGGAATTATGTGGATAGAACACTAACAGCAGCACAACACATACTCAAACTGCTTGAAAAAACGACCCTTGTTTATTTAAACATCCAAAAATTTACATAATTTCATCAAACCAGAAGGGGGAAATAAGTACCTGACATCCAATGGACTGAGGAACTATATCTTCTACGCGCCTAAGACTATCAATAAGAGCACATTTTGCCCTCTCAAAATTTAAAAGAACGGAATCTCCAGTAATAGCCTACATGAGAAACAATATCATTAGTAAACATCCCTAAGGGGAAGAGAACAAGGTGGAAAACAAAAACATCAAAAATCATTTAGTGAATGCATCAAATAGAAGTCAAAACCATTACTCTTAAGAATGCACACGAGTACATATACACAATTATGCATATACATTTCTTCTACAAGTGTATGTACACAACACAAAGAAACTCTTACTAAGTAAAGTTTACTACATGTTGAACAGTGTTGAAGAACATTTTTGGCCTTTTCTAGAGCTATATGCAATGAGCATAAAGCCTGAATCCCAGATTTGCTCCCAGGCCGTGCTGCTTCCAAGGAAGGGAATATTGATGTGACTTTGCAATAAATTGCTGAAAGCCTCTTGCACATTTCTCCATGTAACTGCATAAGGAAAAAGAAAAAGTAGAAAAAGAAAACTGTGATTCTGTGAACATTAAGGTGTGTTTTTTCTCTGTCATGAAAAAGAAAAAGGCAACAAGTTTCAACCATCACAACTGCCCAGAAAACAAAAGGCCTTCCTTCGATAATAAGAGTAACAGTTACAAAAATTATAAACTTCAGAGATGAATCTATGCCAACAAAAACTTAAGCATTTGTGAAATTAATTAGAATTTGTTTTTATAAGGGGAGGCCTAGGGGGTGTCCAGAGATTGAACTTAGGACCTGATGTCATTCGAGACTTCAATTCAAGTCCTTTGCCATTACACAATAGGCTTGGTTGACCAAAAAAACAAAGAATAGCAAACAATTACAAAAAATGTAAGTTCCAATGCTTCAAATCTAACATATCCAAATGCAATCAAATTCCTACCTTGGCATCACTAATTGAAAATAGGTTCTCTTCAACCTCAGCGTTTTCCATTATTTATCCTTCACGGCGGGAAACCACTAAAATGCAGATTTATATAAACTGAAAAAAAAAAAAAAAGAACAAAGATAAGTTATATAAACTAGCCACAAAAATTATTTTAAAACACAACACAAAGTTCATTTTTTTCCTACAATGATGCGCCCCAACAAAGGAAAGGACATATTTGTCTAAGTTCAGTAGTTCCTTTTTGTTATATGAACATAGAACTATTATTCAGAAAAAATAAATAAGTACATATACTTCTCAAATGTCTCCTATGATAGGCAATATGGGCGGTTCCTCAATAACCTATTGATCTGGAACATCATTCATAATTGAAAACAAATGCAATCACATATTTATATGGAAGTAAAAAAAATTGCAGAATTTTGATTTTGATCCAAGTTTTTTTTCATCATACAAACAAAAACAAAAAACCTTACGATAGCTGTTAAGAAATTTGATTTAGACATCTCCTATCACAAGTAAAGAAAAGTTCAATCAAAAGAGAACTGTTTAAAAGGATGAAAACTATGATTGTTTGGAAAATGACCTTCGAGAAAAAGGTGAAGAGATCTTTAGCCGAGACAAGACTCGGCGACGAGAATCATTATCAGCTTTAACCGATATTTTTTAAAAACAGGCAATTGAACAAGAAACCCCACGAACATGGACTAAGCAATGGGGAAAAGAAAAACACACAACATTTAACAAAAATGCTAAATTTTTTTCCCACGGAGATTGCGAGAAACAGAAACGCGCCAAATATGGAATTACAAAAAAATATATTTTTTGAAAAAAAAAAACAAAGCTTTGCTATTTTCAAACAATGACTGCTTTGTTTTGAAGGAAAATTACAATGAGATTGGCAACGCCCATGTGGATTGTTAATCAGCGTCAAGTATTAAAAACAAAATTACAATGAGATTGAATCGAAGACAGGGTTCGAAAAAACAGGAACGTACCGCAGAAAACGGGGGTAACCAAGGAGGCTTCATATAAAAACGGTATTTAGAAGGGAAAAGAAATGAAGAGCGAAACAGCGAATTCAGAATTTCCTCGGTTTAAAGGAAACCAAGAATGCACGCAGCGAGAGAGAGAGATGGGGGTGTTTGGTTCATGAGAAAGCGAGGGTAAACAGAAAGGAATATTGGAAATTTATTTTATAAGGAAAAAAAACAATTAATTGCAACTGAGAGAGAGTGTGTCTGTGCAGAGAATATTTTTAATTTCTTAGAGGACAGGGATGAATGTTTAATATAATTGTTTGATTATGAGAAATTAAAATTTTTGTTTTTCTTGAAAAGAAAAGAATATTTTATGTCTCCTCCCATTCTGGTTCGCCGGCCGACAATTGCCGACCTCCTCTTACATCTGCCATAAATGCTATTAAAATGACTCAATCGTCCTTTTAAGATTCTTTGTTGGTTTTCAAGTGTATAAACTATACTTTTTAAATATATTTAAATATTTTCTACAAGAAAAACAAATCTTAAAAGTTTATTTGATTGATATTTATATTCGAAATTCTTAATTATAACAATATTATTTTTTAAATTTGAATTTATATTATTCCTTAAATTCAAGAAAATATATTTATTTTTTATTGAATTCAAGAAAATATAATTTGCTTTATTATTTATTTCTTTCTCATCATATCACTTTCATTGATGTGAATTTATATCATAACATTTTTGTATTAAACTATTTAAATATATTTTACATTAGCATTAATATTTCAATAAGTATATTTAAATAAAATGTACGTTATTAATTAAACAATAATCTAAGACATGTCAATTTAAATTATAAAAATTATGTTATCTAATGAGCTAAGTTTAGTGTAGTCTCTACTTTGATTAATAGTTTTTTTTATATTGTTATGGTATTCACCATTATCGATCTATTATTCAATTATTTTATCGGGATCGATTCGATTCAGTAGTGATAATCTGCGTAGTTCGCTAACATGAGCTTGCACATGATGGGTTCACATTATCATGCTCGTACATGAGGGGTTCGCATCATAATGCAAGCAACTTACACTTAGAAAACACGTGTTAATCTAATAATAGGATATGTATTGACATGCATAGGGAATTATGTAAGATTTGAGTCATACATTTTATTTTTGTTATATGGTTCAAATGCATCAATATCAAATGTGTTTTAATGTTTCATTTTGAATTCATTAATTTACAAATTTTATTTTTTTATGTTTTTAAATTATTTATAAACCCCTCAAATCTCAATTAATTAGATTGAAGAATGATACATAAGTTAATTTTACAGTTTTTAAATTGTTGCAATGAAAAATAGCAATTGAATTAGTACTCAATTGATTTAATTTGATTTTTCATGTGTATATATAATTTATTTTCAAGTACAATACACCATTTCTATACATGTATATGTTTATGTATTAATATAAAATTATAAATTACAAATATTTAATACAAAGAATAGAAATAAGATTTTCAAGAGCCCATAAGGAAATGAAATAAGTAAATAGGTAAAATAATTTTATAATGTAAACTAATATTTTCAAAAAATAAAAAATTTAAAAAATAATATTGACTGATATATATTTATATTATTAGATTTTGATTGAATTAATGTCGCTCATAATTAAGTTTCAATTCAATTATTAAATTACCTAAAAATTATTATTTTAACAAAATAATAAATATTCATTTAAGGATTTTTTTATTTTTTATATGAAATTCAGAAAAAATAATATACATGATTATAATAGGGATGAGAATTGAACCCAGAAACAATTTTACCAATTCAACCAAAATAATATTTAATTTTTATGTTAATTTAATAAATATTGTATATAAATATGACAAAATCTAGTACTAAAAAAATTAATAGGATAGCAATATAGTTTGATCAGTATGGAAAAGTAAAACAGATGGGGTGATACAATTCGTAACGGATAACTATGCAACCGACAGTAAACAAAGCAAGCATATGAGAGGGCATTTTGGGGAGAATAAGAAGACAATAGAAACTATGATTTCATTGGCTGGAGAAATGTTTCACGTTCAGGAGAGGAGAGGAGACACAGGAGCGGGAATCTCCTATTTGTGTTGTGATTATAATAATATGGACCCGCCCACCCATCCACGTGCTCATGTTTTAATCACCAATTTTGAACTATGAGATTTTTTACAAAAATAATATAAAAAAAATTAATAATCAAAATAATACACTCCCTTATTATTTATCAAAATAATACACTTGAGGGTGATACCTTTTAGATAGGCGATACTCTTTTAAAAATTTGACACCAAATTTTTTTATTTTTTATACTAAAAAACAAAAAAATTATAAAATATTAAGTGATACCTTCTAGATAATCGACACTCAATTTTCGGATATAATATAAACCCGTATTTAAAATATCAGTATAATATAAAAACAACAATAAATTAATGGATGGTGCTTTCCTAACAGGCGACACTAGTGGTGCCCACCTGACAAGCAACACCAACTATCTCCCACGCCCTTGCATGCTCCTCACGTCGCCTGCAAGAACAAACCCTTAAAGGGTCTCGTGACTTGTAAATTGGGGACCTTATAATGGTCCTCTAAATACCCACACAGAACACAAGCAGTAGCACAAGAGAAAAGAGGGGTGTTTCGGCAGTAGCAATAAGAAGGGGGGGAAAGGAAAAAAAAGGGAAAAAATGTAAGTTTTAGGATATTTAGGGTTTATTAAAATAAATGTAATTTTTTTAATATAGGCATCATTGGTGCCGTCTACCCAATAGGCACCATTGGTGCCGTCTACCCCATAGACACCACTCGAAATTTTTAAATTTTACCTTACTGACTCGTATGACCACTCATATACCCATATTTTTCTTGTAATTTTATGGGTGCCGCTTATCTAAGAGACACCACTTAATATTTTATATATTTTTTTTATTTTTTAGTATAAAATAATAATAATAATAAATAAGTAAAAATTAGTGTCAAATTTTTTAAGAGGTCTTTCTAGGAGGCACCCTCAAGTGTACCATTTTGGTAAATAATTGGAGGAGTATATTATTTTGGTTTTTAATTATTTTTTATATTATTTTTGTAAAAAAATCATGTACAATGCCCTCTATTTCATTTTCATTATCCACCTCCCACTAATCACGCAACTAAATTCAAAGCTTAAATGTCTAATCTCAAATTTTAAATTAAGGGTCCGTTTGTTTCACTAAAAATAATTTTTGAAAATAATTTTTAGAAAATAATTTACTTTTTTGAAAAAATTAATATTTTCTGATGTTTGGATAAATCTATGTAAAATACTTTCTGTTGTTTAACAAATTTCTTGAAAATATTTCATAAAAATTGTTTTCAATGAAGCAAACATATATTCGAGATTTTTTTTTATCTTTTCATTGTTTAATTAAATTTATTTTATATCTATAAATTTATATTTTACATTGTTTTGACATATATTAAAAATATTTTGTTAATTTCAAGTTAATTACAATGTCATTTTTTAGTTACATGACTATCAAGTTAGTATTTTTTATTTAAAAATATGACATCAACAAAATTGACAAAAAAAATTAACAATGACAATAATTTGACTTAATTTTCAAATCTAAAAAGTAAAATGACTAAACTCTTGAAAATAAAAATATAAAGACTAAATTGCAAGTTTGCAAAGAGTACATACACTTATGACATATTTTAACCTTTATACTACAAAATATTTATTATTAATATATTTATAATTGTAATAAATATTTATTATTGAAAATCTTCAATAATAATATGTTAATAATATTATTTAAAATTATTATTTTTAAAATTTATTATTAAAATAAAATTGAAATATTAAATAATTTATTAAAATAATAAATATTATTAATTTATTATATGATTAAATATAAATAATTAAATATGTATGTTTAATAATATTAAAAAATATAATATTTTATATTAATATTTTAATAATTTTTAAATATTTTCAAAAATAAAAATAAAATTTATTATCAATATAAAAATATTAAGTTTGATTTAAGTTAATTTTTATGTAAAAATAAAATTACCTATAAAGGAGCTCTTTTTCGGAAAACAATTTACGCTTTTCAAAAGTGTAAGTTATTTTATAGAAAAAAGGGTTTATTTTACGTTGACCTGTAAATCATTTTTCATTTATGAAGTTGTTTTCCATGAAACAAATACAGGAAAATGTAGAAAATATTTTTTGTAAAACATTTTACATGTAAATAAACGGACCCTAAGCTGAATTATGTATATTTAATTAACTCCCCTATCTAATAAAAAAAAAATATTTACTTTTCATGATAAACTTTTTTTGATGAATTATAAAAAAATAAAATCTTAATAACAACACAATTAACACAACTTGAATCTAATTTAACTCTAATTATTTATTAAATTAATATCACATGTCAATTTAACTATTAGAATTGGGTGACTAGAATTCTTATTAAAATAAAATACAGTGGTAAAATAAAATAAAAGTAAAGTCCAAATAAACTAGACTTCTTTTATTTTATTTTAATTATAATAAGTCATCTATTTTATTTTAATTAGAATAAGGTGTTTCAACCTTATTACATTACTTCTATTAGTTGTTGATTGGAATAAGTTTTTCAACCTATAAATAGGCGTAGTTATCTCCTCTTGTATTTATTTGATTTTCGACATTAGTAAATCTTCTTCTCCTCTGCTCGTGGTTTTTTTCTCGAAAGGGTTTCCACGTAAAATCTATGCGTTCTTCCTTTACGTTTTCTTTGCGATATTTTTTCATTGTCGACATTTAAATTTATCAAATTGGTATCAGAGCTTTTTCGGGTTACTAGTCTCGATCACTATAATGGCGACATTGAAGTACGATATTCCGCTATTGGATCACAACACCAGATTCGCGTTGTGGCAGGTAAAGATGCAAGCAGTTCTTGCGCAAATAGATTTGGAGGATGTTCTGTTAGGGTTAGATAAGATGCTTTCGAATTTGACAGATGAAGAGAAGAAGCGTAAAGATCGGAAGGCTTTGACGCAATTACAGCTGCATCTGTCGAATGAAATTCTACAAGATGTGTTAAAGGAGAAGACTACTGTTGCATTATGGGCAAAATTATAGCAGTTATGTATGTCGAAAACCCTAACCAGTAAATTGCATATGAAGCAACATTTGTATTCTCATCGTTTGGAAAAAGATGCGTCTGTGCACGAACACTTAAATGTGTTTAAAGAAATTGTCTCGGATTTGGAGGCCATGGATTCAGTATGATAAAGAGGATTTAGGGTTAATTCTCCTTTGTTTGTTGCTACCGTCGTATTCAACCTTCAGAGATACAATTTTGTATAGCCGTGAATCTCTCACAGTTGATGAAGTCTATGCTTCCTTAACCTCGTATGACAAGATAAAGCATCTTGTGGCTGGATCTGACTCTCAGGGAGAGAGTCTCATTATTCATGGAAGACAAGATCGAAACAGTGATGATAATCGTGAGAGGACATAAGAACGAAAACCTTGCAGTAAATCTAAAGGTAGATCGAGATCTTCAAACAGAGATAAAACTTGTAACTTCTGCAAGAAAAAAAGGCACATTAAGAAAGAGTGCTACAAGTTACAAAATAAGATCAAAAGGAGGTAGAGAATCAAAAGAGAAAATAACCAGAACAATCCGGTGAAACTGATGTAGTAAAAGACTACATTGATGGTGAACTCCTACTTACTTCTGTTGAGAATTCTAAAGTGAGCGAGGAGTAAATCCTCGATTCTGGCTGCACCTTCCATATGAGTCCCAATCGGGATTGGTTTACAACATATGAAGCTGTGTCTGAAGGTGTTGTTTTGATGGGAAATAATGCTTCATGTAAAATCACAAGTGTTGGCACAATCAAAATAAAGATGTTTGATGGGGTCGTTAGAACTCTTAGTGGCGTGCGACATGTACCAGAATTGAAAAGAAATTTGATTTCGTTGAGTACTCTTGATTCAAAAGGACACAGGTACACAGCTGAAAGTGGGGTTCTAAAGATTAGCAAGGGTTCCCTCGTTGTGATTAAAGGGTAGAGAAAGACTTCCAAATTATATGTTTTACAAGGTTCAACTATTTCTAGTGATGCTGCAGTCGCTTCCTCTTCCTTGTCAGATGATGATATTACTAAATTTTGGCATATGTGTCTAGGGCATATGAGTGAGAATGGCATAGCAGAATTGAGTAAAAGAGGACTTCTAGATGGACAATGCATTAGCAAACTAAAGTTCTGTGAGCATTGCGTTTTTGGGAAGCAAAAGAGAGTTCGATTCATTAGAGGAATCCATAACACGAAGGGAATATTAAATTATATTCATTATGATCTTTGGGGACTATCTAGAGTGCCTTCGAGAGGTGGAGCTAATTATATGCTAACTCTCATTGATAATTTTTTCAGAAAAGTTTGGGCATTCTTTTTGAAGCAAAAAAGTGATGTGTTTTCTCCATTCAAGTCTTGAAAAACTATGGTTGAAAAACAGACAGGAAAACAGATAAAACACCTCCGCACAGATAATGGCTTGGAGTTTTGTTCTGATGAGTTTAATGAATTGTGCAAATCAGAACAGATCATGAGACATTTGACAGTTCGTCATACTCCACAGCAAAACGGCGTTGCAGAACGAATGAATAGAACAATCATGGAGAAGGTTCGATGTATGTTGTCGAATGCTAATTTACCGAAGTCGTTTTGGGTTGAAGCAGCCTCTACTGCATGTTTTTTTATCAACCGATCTCCATCCATTGCCATTAAGAAAAAGACTCCACAAGAGATATGGTATGGTAAGCCTGCTGATTATTCTAATATGAAGATTTTTGGATGTCCTGCATATGCTCATGTTGATAATGAAAAATTGGAACTAAGATCCATTAAATGTGTTTTTTTTTAAGGCTGGTGTGAAAGGGTATAAGTTATGGTGTCCTGAAAATAGAAAAGTTGTGATTAGCAGATATGTTGTTTTTGATGAAACTGTTATGTTACCTAACTTATCTATTAAAGACCCTTCTAGTAAAGAACAACAAAAACAGGTGGAGTTTCAGATTGATCCAATATCTACAATAGAGTCAACTTCTCAAGTTAGTACAGAAGTTCATAATAGAGTTACTTCATCACCACAATATTTTATTACCAAAAATAGACCTAGAAGAGAAATTAAACCTCCGAAAAGGTACGCTGAGGCTGATCTAGTAGTTTATGCTTTAAACGTGGTTGAAGATATTGATGCAAATCAAGAGCCATCTACTTATTCTGAGGTAGTAAGCTGTGAAGACTCAGAAAAGTGGATGATTGCCATGCAAGAAGAGATGAAATCACTCAATAAGAATAAAACATGAGACTTAGTGAAGCTTCCAAAGGGTAAAAAGGTCGTTCATTGTAAATGGGTATTCGAGAGGAAAGAAGGGATTCCAGGAATTGAAGAACCCAGATATAAAGCAAGACTTGTTGCAAAAGGTTACAGTTAGATTCCCAGTGTAGACTTCACAGACGTGTTTTCTCTAGTTATGAAACACAGTTCGATTCGAGCCTTACTTGGTATTGTGGCCATGTATGATTTGGAGTTTGATCAGCTAAAAGTAAAAACAGCGTTCTTGCATAGAGAACTTGAGGAAGATATTTACATGCAACAACCAGAGGGCTTTATAGTCTCAGAAAAGGAGGACTATGTTTGCTTGTTGAAAAAGTCACTTTATGGTTTGAAACAGTCACCAAGGCAATGGTACAAGAGGTTTGATTCTTTTATGACTACCCATGATTTCAAAAGAAGCAGTTTTGTTAGTTGTGTTTATTTTAAGAAAAACAGTGATGGTTCTTTTGTGTATCTACTCCTTTATGTTGATAACATGCTGATAACAGCAAAAGATAAAGAAGAGATAAGAAAGGTTAAAACCCAACTTATTGAAGAATTTGAGATGAAAGATTTAGGAGCAGCAAAGAAGATGCTTGGGATGGAGATTCTTAGAGATAGAAAGGCATGTAAGTTGCACCTAAGTCAGAAAGGGTACATTGAGAAAGTTCTTTGCAGGTTCAATATGTAGAGTGCCAAGCCTTTTAGTACTCCATTAGCAGCCCATTTCAGACTTTCATCGGCTTTGTCTCCGCAATCAGATGATGAGATTGATTACATGTTACGTGTTCCATATTCTAGTGCAGTGGGTTCTCTAATGTATGCTATGGTTTGCTCACGTCCAGATTTGTCATATTTAGTCAGTGCAGTTAGTAGATACATGGCGAATCCTGGTAAAGAACACTGGAAAACAGTTCAGTGGATTTTGAGATACTTACGAGGTACCACTGATGTTTGCTTACAGTTTGGAAGAACTAGAGATGGAGTCATTGGGTATGTTGATGCTGATTTTGCTAGAGACCTAGATAGGAGAAGATCTCTTACAGGGTATGTCTTTATAATTGGGGGTTGTCCAATTAGTTGAAAAGCTACTTTGCAAACTACAGTTTCTTTGTCTACCACTGAAGCTGAGTACATGGCAATTACCGAAGCTTGTAAAGAAGCTATTTGGTTAAATGGACTTTTTGGTGAATTCAATAAAGATCTTCAGATTGGTACAATATTTTGTGACAGTCAAAGTGTCATTTTCCTTATGAAAGATTAAATGTTTCATGAGAGAACAAAGCACATTGATGTTCGGTATCATTTTGTGCGTGATATTATTGCTTGTGGAGATGTTGTTGTGAGTAAAGTTAGTACTCATGAAAATCCTGCAGATATGATGACTAAGTCACTTCCCATAACCAAGTTTGAGTATTGCATGGACTTGGTTGGTGTTCATTGTTGAAGAATACCCCTCAAGGGGTTTTGTGAGGTTTTGTGGAAGAGGTGGAGAACTTGTTCGTTGAGAGTTCTTGTTCGTAGAGAATTCTTGTCAATGTGGAGATTGTTAGAATTTGATGACTAGAATTTTTGTTAAAATAAAATACAGTGGTAAAATAAAATAAAAATAAAGTCCAAATAAACTAGATTTCTTTTATTTTATTTTAATTAGAATAAGTCATCTATTTTATTTTAATTAGAATAAGGTGTTTCAACCTTACTACGTTATTTCTATTAGTTGTTGATTGGAATAAGATTTTTCAACCTATAAATAGGCGTAGTCATCTCCTCTTGTATTTATTCGATTTTCAAAATTAGTGAATCTTCTTCTCCTCTACCCGTGGTTTTTTTTCCCGAAAGGGTTTCCACGTAAAATTTGTGTGTTTTTTCTTTACGTTTTCTTTGCGATATTTATTCATTGTCGATATTTAAATTTTATCATTAACTCTTACTAAAATATTTTTTATTTTAAAAGGTAATTGATATTATCAATACTTTCCATACTGAAGACACTCGAACACAAAATTAATAAATTTATAGGGAAATCTCTTACTATTCGCTATTCAGCTAATAATGATTTATTAAATTCTTGTTATAAATATAAAATCTAGTAATTAAATAGTTTTTAAGTTTTAACTCATAGGAGCGTGGCGTTCACGCCCTACAGTTGTGGCCGTGACTTCCGAATCCTAGGGTTGCAATTGGGACAGGATAGTAGACGTGTCATGTCGCATGATGTGGTGTCGAATGTCGGATGGAAAGTGGGTTTTGCATATGCTCTGTATAAGTACAGATTGATTGCAGGCAGAAGTTGGATTTCAATGCCATAAATAGAACATCAATTTTTAACCAACACTCTATTTCTATTGGAAATTGGGACTTTTGGACCATCTAATCTTTACCAAAATGGAAAGTTGAATTACATTTTTGTCTTTAAATGAGAACAAGATCTAAACTCTTTTTTATGAAATGAAGAATATTTTCATTAACCATAAATAACAATTAATTAATACATAAAATATTATATAAAACACTGTGGAAAAAATATTACATAAAATAGGAACTACCGCATAAATATTATTGCTTTTCCAAGACAAATTCAATAGAAAAGAGACAATTGCAGTAACTAGGTTCTGTTCAATCGGTTTTTTGAATTTTTTTTCAAATTCTCCTTAATAACTTAATTTGGTTGGATTTGATTTGTTTTATACTAATGTTTTGGATTTAGGTTTTTGGCTTATTTTAACATAATAAAAAATAAATTTAATTATAAATTAAATAAAATATAGATCAATTTTTGATTTCTCGTTTTGTTTTCTTAGCCAACCAAAGGCCCAAAGATTCAAGAGAGGTATGTTTGTAAAAAGGTACGAGATAACCTCCACCGCCATTGATATTAACAAGCTTTCACCATTTTTCTTTTTTTGAGCATAAATTCTGTCGCACACATAATTCTTCTTTCATCTTACAGTAAAAAAATTAACTACCAGTTCTTCTAATTCCCAAGAGAACGTTATGTATACATTTTCTATTTTTTTAAAAAGATGAACAAATAAAAAGATTTAGGTGAAGAAATTTGAAGGAAGTGAAATTACTGAAAATTTGGTAGAGGTCACATGGAGCAAACATTGTACGGATACTTTTTTCTTTGCTTGAAGACGAGCATCAAATCAGATAACAGTTGAGATGGATGCCTTTTGGTTACTTTGCGTATAATCTTTGCCTCTCATACAAGAGGTATGTATGTATACTTTCATGACTCAAACAAAGGAGCTACACACATAGTAATGGTCACAAGTATAGCTAGATATACTTTCTCATAGATAGATAAGTCAGCATGTCTAAGGCTTAGAGCCTTACAAAAACAGTCTATTGGCCTCTATCTTAAGAAAAAACGGCTCCAATTCTCTTAGAGCTAGGGGTGTTCAAATAGTTAACCGAACCAAATTAATATTAATAAATTTTTTTTTTAATTCTTTAACCGTTAATTAAACTGAAAATTTTGCAAAAACAAAAATAACAGAACCGGAATTTATATTTTTTTTTGTTAAAATAAGTATAAAATATATTAAAAAATAAAGTAATTGATAATACTCATTTGACCAAATTAACCGAATTAATAATAGCCTAATACATATAATATATAATATTATTTATTAAGTTCGATTAATTCGGTTAATTACCCAATTTCGAACCGAATTAACCGTTAATCGAAATTCCAAAAAAATTTTAACTAACCTCTAACCAAACTAGATCGATTAATCGAATTAGATTGGTTCGATCGGTTAATTCAATTTTAACCAAAATTTGATCACCCCTACTTAGAGCTGACATTTGTTTCTAGGTAGAACGATTTCTCAAAGTTTTGTAAAGCTAACACAGAAGCTTGGCACATAGCTACATTAAGCCTATTAAAAGCATTTGTAGCTTTAGGTGTAACGACTTGAATTTTAGTAATGTCAAAAAATGTGGTTTTTGTAACATCTTTTACTCGGTTCGGTCACCGGACCCAAGCAAATAAGTGTTACAATTATTAAAATCCACTATGAACTTAATTTAAAACCTAGATTTCATATTATTAATATTGATGATTAATTACTCGATAGACTTAAGTGAAATCAACCTTTGAAAACATTTGGAGATATTAAACTTTTATTTAATTATTATTATTATTATTATTGTTATTACTATTATATACTATTATTATTATTTAAAACAGTGATCATTTACCGATACTTGCGTGAACAGGTACCGGTAGAAGACAAGATAGAAAAGATCCAAGAAACACTGTAGAATTCTACTGGTAGTCATGAATGATCTACCGATACAACTCTACCATCTACCAGTATATCTTATCTATCTACCGATACTATAAGTTCCAGAGAGCAAAATAAATTTAACCTGGAACTTCTAACGATATTCCTAAACAAACTATTGAAACTACTGTACGACTACCGATACTAATGGGACTTCTACTGACACAAAATAAGTCAGTAGCTAAAACACTTTCCCCCTACACTTTTACCGACACTTTGATAAGTTCTACCGAAACCACAATTTATCCAATAGAGTTCTATCGGTACAAGTATAATACTACCGGAACAAGTTAGCAGTTTTATAATATACATATCAACAGATTAGTTTACCATAACAAAACATCAATTAACCAATCTTCGAAAAGATTAAAAGCATACATCCCACCATAATCTCACAAAATACAAAATGTCCTAAAGTCTAGACTCCACTTAGGTACATGCTGACCCAAGATAAAACAAAACTCACGGTTGTTTGAGAGAGGGATTTGTCTTTGTATACCGAAACGTGTGAGTATCAAAAAGTATCTAGCTTGCGCATGTAAAACAAACATACGCTAATTATGATACGGTGGTATTCTAATAACCTAAATATATTAGACTACATAACATGATTAAAGATTTAATTTAATATCTATACAATCATACCAATATCATTTCTTATGTCATGATCATAAAATACTAATCATATTTCACATTTCCATTAATATAGACCATTATTCATAATCTATTTCAACTTTGTCTCTCAATTTGTATTTCACTTCATGTTTGTTTTTTTTCTATCATTTGCATTTTCATTTGGCATAAGCCACATACATATCATATATCATTTTCTTTAATATTCAACACAAGTCTCATGACATTTTCATTCCATTTAAACATAATATTCGTCATTTAAATTTCTTATTAACACAACTCGAACACTGACAGATACACAGATTCAACTAACACACCTGTTTGGCACTCAGTGCCTAATTGGATAAATTCGAAGTAATAAAACGCGCCCAACCCTATAAAAAGGTTGACACCCAGTGTCTCATTAGTTAAATCGAAGTAAATTGGCACCCAGTACCTCATCGACTTGTGGTTGAAGTAATCCTGAACTCTTTCTATCTTATGGCATGCCATCTATATTCGATTTGGCCCAAATAATTAATAGGGTAATCATTTTCGTTTAATGTCAAGCCACATTTCAACTTTTAACTTTATTCATAATAACAATGCATTTAAAATGCAAATTAATAATAACATAAATTCACCAATACTGACACCACACATCATACAAATACACAAGGAAATACATATACAATCTAAAATTCTCATATACTCAATTTATTTAACCAACCCAAATGAGTAGAGAATCTCATACCTTATTTTCATACATTGATTTCTACTTTGAGCCATCAATTAAATTTTGACGATTTAAATAAACTAGTTTAGGTTATAGAAATACCAACCGTAAGTTCTGAGCTACTCGTCGACGACCTTATCTTTGTCCTTCTTTTTTGAAGAGTCTGAGTCAATGTTAGTTACGGAAATAAGCATACACATATTCATTAATATACAAATAATTTCACTTTAATTAAATTTAACTCCATACTTCTTATTTTTACACTAATTATCAAAATCCAAATTTGGTGCTCTCCACTTGAACTAATAACCAATTTCACCATTTAATCTCTTTTCTCTTCTAACCCAAGTCACACATGTCAAATTAATCCCAAAAGCTTCGTCCACTCAACCATGGTAGCGTTTAGTACTCTTAACCATATTAAAAAATACGACATGAGTCAAGAATAATGACGTATCGAGATTTCAAAAACATAAAAATTACAAAAAAATAACTTGATTAAGCTTACCGATTTGAAGCTTGAACCAAAACACTCAAACCTCTTTTCTCTCTTTCTCTGGTTCGAATGTTGAGGAAGAAAGAAAATATCTTTCTTTCTTCTCAACAACTCCCACTTATCTAAGCAAATTTTCATTAATTTTCTTTAATTTTCTTTAATCAAAATTTCAACTAAATTTTTAAGCCATATTTCCCTCCACCTAACGGCACTAAACAATTAGAGGGGGAATTTTCCCTTTTGGTCCTCCCTTCTTGATTTCAATTAAAATCTTTTTATATAAATCACACTTTTATCACTTATGCAATTTAGTCCTCTTACCTAGTTAAAACACTATCATACTAAAATCACTTATTTGATAAACCAATATACCACTATTTATTTTCGTAAATATTTTTATTAAATATTTCGGGTCCGATTAATAAATACGGAGTCTCGAAAGGTATCTTTTTCAACAACCCTGAATTTTAGGTCATTACAGTTTTGAAATCTTATTTTTGTAAACCGAGTCTATAAGGGTGAAAACTAAAGATTGAAGATGTTAGTATGAAAATATATTGAAATTCAATTAAATATAAACGGGAAAATAGTTAATTAAAGCTCAATGACTAAATTGTAAAAATCCAACTATTGAGTTTTAATTTAGAAAATGCTTGAGGATCTAGATAATAATTATTCAAAGGACTAAAATGGTTATTAAACGTTGTTCTATCATGAGTTGTGGGAATTGTGACGATGATGATGGCGATTAAATTAAAGTAATTGTAATTAAAGAAAATAAATAAGGTTAATTAATAACTTAAACATGATTATTGATTTTAATTAATTTAGTTTGTAACAACCCTGTCGAAATCTCTTTTTTTTTTGAAAAAAAATCTCGAATTATATTTTGAAAAACGAAAATAGAGTCATCACCAACCTTTTTTAAATAGGTTTGATTGGACCACTTTAAAATTTTTTAAAATCATTAAAATAAAATTTTTGGTCTTTGAAACCATAAAACGAGTTCGAGAGTCGGTTACGCGTGAGGAAGTATTAGTATCCTCACACACCCAAAATTGGTACATAATCGATTATTTAACATATTAATTGTTGAAAATAAAAAACTCGAGAAAAATTTAAATTGCGATCCTTAAATGCATGAATAACATGTTTCAATGTTGTTTAAAAAAAATTAAATTTTATGAAGAAAGCTCGTTATTTCGAGTTAATCGAGAAGAAAACTCACATATCCAGAGGAGACCAAGAACGAATCAACACCAAAAGGTAAAAAAAATTAGATCTATATTTGTTTTTTTTTTTGTTTCGAAAGAAGAAAAAATAAGAAATAAAAATACAAACCGATACCTTCAAAATTTTTGCTTTGATTCAATTGATGCGTGTATGAATGCTCAAAGAAGATCTCTCAATTTTATTAAAAAAATTTCCTTCTGGTTTACATTTGATTTCGTGCTTTTATAACGCAAAATTTATATCTTTTTGTGATTTTCTTTCCTTTTTTTTACAAATTTGCAAATCTTCAAGATTCCCGAATAAGGGCAGCGGTGGCCAAGCATCCAAGGGCAGCCGTTAGCCTTTTTCCATTCTTTAGTTTAGGTTTTTATTTTTTATTTTTGGGCTTTATAAAAAATTGGCTTTGTAAATTGAGTCCATAAATATTAAATAGAGATCTTTAAGAGTGTGTGTGTGTATAGATGGATTGAATTTTGATTAAATAATTTAATTGAAATTGTTGTCAATTAAGGTCCAGAGATTAAATTGTAAAAATTCAATCACTATAGATTTTTAATTAGAAAATGACTTGAGAACTTATAATTAGTTGAAGGTCTAAAATGGTAATTAAACCCTTTATAAAAATGAGATAGTGGACAGTAATGTTATATATTGATTAATCGAGTAAAATGAGATTTATTAAGATAAAACATAATCAAGTTAATTAACAAATTAACCCCAGTGTAGAAGGAAATTCAGTGGGAGGAGAGACGGAACTGGCCGAAACAAAAAAAAACCAAAGAGGAGGACACCATTGTTAGGGTTTCAGATACTCGACCTTCAATTCAAGTAAGTCTTCAGCTAATTTTATGTGTACAACTCGTATTCCTCTCTCTGTTTGTAATGAAATTGATATGCTCGCTTGAAATTTTATTTGGGCAAGAAAACCTACCCCTTCGAATTGGATCGATTGTTGTAAACCACTTGATAACGAGGGTCTTGACATAAAAAAATATTGCTGATCAGAGCAAAGTTTTCTTGTTAAAGTTTGGCTTTGATATGATTGCCAATCCTGAAATTTTGTGGGTGCACATTTTGAGAAATAAGTATAATGTTCAAGGGTTGATGCCAATATTAATCTCAAGGAGCAATTGATCTTTCATCCAGCCATCTAATATGAAGGTTTTGCTAGAAGTTATCAGAAACACTTGTTGGTCGATTGGAAACGGTTGATTGGTTCTAGCTCGCTGGAGTTTGGAATGTGATGATACTAGACCTGATCATAGGTCCGGTCACTCGATCCGATCCGAAAGTTCGCTTGAAAAATGGGAGGGTTTGAACAAAAAATGAGACCCACTCTCTAAACCGATCAGGCCTCAGGTAAGAGTTTTTTGACCCGGGCCCAGCTCGACCCGACCCGAATAAATTAACTATTTTTAATAAAAAATTATATTGTTGTTTTGGTTGCTGTTTTTTGTTGTTTTGATGTTGTTGTTTTTACTGTTTTGGTACTGTCTTTGCTGTTATTTTTGCTATTGTTTTGGTTATTTGGATGTTATTTTTATGCGTTTTAATTATTGTTTCAATGTCTTTTTTAATATTATTTGAATATTGTAGAACTTATGTTTTATTATTAATTTTTCTACTATTTTATTTGCAACTATCTTAATATAAAGAATTTTTAATATATTTTAAATTTATTTATTTTTTAATGTTTGTTTTAATATTTTTAAGTGCATTTGATATATTATATATTTTTTAAATTTATTGTATATAATAAAATAATCTGGGTCGGGTCGGGTCGGTCGAGTCGGGTTCAGGCTTGAATAAAATTTTAGGTCCATTTTTTGAATCGAGCCGAACCCGAACCTAGCAATTGGGCCTAAAAATTTATTGAAACCCGATCCGAAATCGGCCCACGATTAGCTCTAGTTGAAACACTCTTAGTTAGAGGTGTTGCAAATAGTAGGATATCAAAATTACGCCTGATCCATCAACTCTTATACTGTAACTAAGAAGTGCGAATTCAACATATTCCTAAAGATCACAACAAATATGTTGATCATATGGTTAAAATTGCCAACTTAAATTACAACAACTTGCAGTTGTTTGAAGAAACTCCAGTCCCGATCCAAGAATTACTTGATGATCATCTTGGTACTATGTCCAATATTACTCGTTAGTGTTTTTTTTAATATATTAATGTGATTACATGATAATATCTATTCATACCTTTTTAATCTTTTAACAATACACATTACATACACATATGCTCGAATCTCTAAATATAATTAAAAAAACTATATAGTGTGCAGAACTCAACTTTTTTTTTTTTTTTGGGTGAAAAGAACTCGACCTTTTTATATGCACTGTGCAGACTTCTGGTAGATACGAGAGAGTTTTCCAATCAATATTAAGATGAGATAATATTTGACTTGGCTATTGAATTTTAACCCATTTTCTCTCGGTATTCGTCGTAACTTTTCATTCTAAAAGCTCTTACATTTCTACTTCCATTTTCCTATTTTTTTCTGGTCCCTAATTTCTGCTTTTGGGTTCTCTCTTCTCCGTAACTTTTAATGGGCAGGTATTTGAATTGGCCTTCCTTGAAGGAGAATCTTGAATTTTGCTGCAAAAACCATAAAAAAACTGCTAACTGCTTAGTATTTGACTCAAAGTTGTTTTCTTTATGCCTTTTCATATGTTTTTAATCTGGCGTTGCTTCGAGGCTGGCTTAATATGATTAATCGTATAAAGGGCTTGTCTGTGGCTGTAATTTCTATTTGAATCTGATTCTAGGAGTTTTTACTCCATTCTTACTAAGGGTTTTGTTTGACTTTATCTTTGGTAGTTAGGTTCATGGCCAAAAATATGAATATTTGGCTCTTAGGATGACCAACTTACATTCAGCTTTGATGAATAAACTTTATGGTGTATGTTTTATCATTCATCCTCTACTTAAAGTTTTGGGTGTTTCGATAGGATTTTAAATCACTTGCTGATGTGATAGTGGATTAACAGTTGTATTACTATTTTTTAGATTTAACAGGTGAGATGCAAGGGAAAAAAGGAAAACCCAAGCTTCTTGATCAAGCCATTTCTGCCTTTTTTGTGCAGCTTCCTGACAAACTTCAAAACCTTAAGGTTAATCATTTCTCCTACGTAGAGGGGAATTCATTTAATGGACTATTGTTTTTAATTATCTCTGAATTTGAATGAAAATCCCCTGTTTTTTTGCCTCAGTTACAGTTTAAGGGATTAGCAAAAGATAATGATGGATTAGAATCTGTGAACTCTTTTCTCGAGAAGGAGAAGGGTTCATTTGCTGGATTGAGGATTGATCTGGAGAAACAATTGCAAGCTTGGAGAGAAAATCCTTCATGGGTCAATCAACCTCCAGAAATAAAGGTAAAGAGTTATTGGGAGCTTTCATGGTTTCCTTCTCAACAGCTATGTGACCCGAACTCCTCATTTTTCATGAAGTACCCATACTAACATTTGTATCAGACACGTATTTAAACAAGGATACAAGTATCTGACACTCACTCTCGATGCCTGCTAGTAAAAGCTTTTAACTCTAGGCCAGTCAAAGGCATGAACTTTCCTAGTGCTATTTCACTCATGTAGCCAAAGTTGTAGAAAACCCTTGCACTACATTGCTGTTATCTACATTCATGGATATTTTATTCTAAGGATCCATCAATTTGCAAAGAATTAGGTTATTCTTGGCAGGTTAGCGTGCCAAAAGGTTCTCTTTGCAACCTTAAGTCAAAGCTTGATGTTGGGTTGCCTCCGGATGCAGTGTATGATATTTTAACTGATCCTGATAGTAAGAGAATTTTCAAGAACATTAAGGTAAGAGTGGTATATTTTGACCCATAATAGTAGATTGAAGTTTTCTATTTAGGACACGGTTGCCAATTTGATGCAATGGCATTCCAGCTTTAATGCTTCAAGCAGTCTCTGCAAATTCATATAGATATTTCATGAACTGATATTCTGCTTCAGGAAGTGATATCTAGAAGGGTTTTAGTTGATGAAGGTCAAAGACAGGTGGTTGAGGTGGAGCAAGCTGCTTTGTGGAGATTCCTTTGGTGGTCTGGTACCATCTCAGTTCGTGTTTTAGTGGATCAAAACCGAGAAGATCACTCGGTAAGGATTTTCTTCTCAGTTTCAATTTTAAAAATCCATGACTGAGTCTTTTCTGTAAGTAGGACTTTGGTGGTCTATTTTGGTTGCTTTTTTTTGTTTTGAAGTTCAAATATAGGGTTCATCTGTTTTGAATCTCCACTTAGTTTGGCATTTAATTGATTCTAGCTCTTTATTTCTCTTTAAGTGCCCGTATCTGAGACATGGGTATGGGGAAATCACATCCTAATGTCCTCCGAAGACATGAAAAAACTTCGAAATCATATCATATCTGTATCCTACTTTTGAACAAAAGATACAAGATGTTTGTAAAAAGATTATGCATGGGTTACTTGCAGTTACTCTTGATTCTAATGATGACTGGTAAACAGATGAAGTTTGAACAAGTGAACACGGGATTCATGAAGAAGTTTGAAGGTCAGTGGAGAATAGAACCAATTTTTGTGGACGAGGAAACCTGTTTTCCTTTCAAACCTAAAACATTGGCGGAGTATTGTTCATGTAGTGGGGGTAAAGGAAGGATTGGGTCAAAGGTGAGCTTGGACCAACTGGTTCAACCAGCCATTGTGCCACCCCCACCCATTTCTTGGTATCTAAGGGGAATAACTGCCAAGACCACTGAGATGCTGATGAATGATCTACTTGCTGAAGCTGACAGACTCACAGGTGGCCGTCGATCTGACTCTGAGACTTCAAGCAAGGAGCTAAACAAATCTGACCCGGTTGAGCAAATAGTCAACATTAAACAAAGATGGAGCTTACATAGGAGAAATGCAAAGCAGCATCGTAAGAAGTTGAATGTATAATTATCTAATTTTTTTGGTTACTTCAATTTCGTTTGAAATCTGCTGTTTCAATGTTTATATATATATGAAAAGTGATCAACAACTTTGTAATGGTGTTTCATTGAAGGGTATCAAAGTCTACCAAATAAAGTATTCAGATTCATTCTAAAATATTCTATCAGCAAATCTATAACAGTTCATTTAGATTCAAAGAGTAATTCGGACCTCCCCAAGTGCAAACTTTAGCAAATACAATTTGCTAAATCTTTTCACTATGCCACATATATATATATGGGAAAAAACCCCCTCAAACTTTGTTTTTCTTATTCTACAGTTCCCATCTTGCTCCTCCAAACGTTATTTTAATTGGTTAGTTTCTCATGTTATAACTACAGCATGACACAAGCCAAAGACCACTCCTCCCTTTCTTCTCACTTCTGAATATAAAGTTAGTTCAACTCAAACAGTATTTTGCAAAACTTATGCAACAGAATATTTGCAAAATTCCGGATTTCATAGAAATGTAATTCATGCAAATGCAAATAAGTTTTGATTACAGAAAGAGTAATACATCCAATCAAACCAATTTTTAGTTTCCAATATATAACCACAAGGTCCTAACTAATTCGGTCATCTTCAAAAACAGAAACGCATAACAATCCAGCTGTCACAGTCGAAAAATGAGGGCATAATAATAATTGAAGAAAATAAGAATAGATAAAGTTCACCCCTGCATCCACAATTTTTGGAACTGCAAATACCCCTTCTTAATGGCTTCAGGCCTGCAAAATTGCATGTGGACATAAGAAAACAATAAAAGATAACTTTTGACTATTTGATAGTGTGTAAAATATTATATTTCACTGCAGAATCTTGTTTCAATCTACTGTAAGAGAAAAAGAAACATAAGAGTGTAAAAGACAAAATCAAACGGTTTGATTATGAAGTTATACTCCTTGAAGGATGTAGATCAAGTGCAATTATCCATAAAGATGAGTTCTGAAAGTATATCTTTTTACCCTGTTAGCTATGTTGTTTGAAAGCCAATCCAGACCCTCATAGAGCCCTTCACCAGATGTTGCACAGGTGCTCTGGATGTACCTGAAAAGACCAGTAAGGTACATTAGTGGCAATGAATAAGAAGCTAGCAAACTAAAGCATGAAAACACAATGCAAAAGCATACCAGTGACGCTGTCGAAGGGAATTAAGACCAAGCTTATCAGTTATTTCAGCAGCATTCATTGCGTTTGGAAGATCCTGCTTGTTTGCAAATACAAGCAATACTGCATCTCGCAGCTCATCCTGAAAATGAGATATAGTTAACCATGAAAATCCAGCAAAATTAAGTCAACATTAGAAGTTTCAACTCGTGCTCCTAAGTTTACCCTAAATATTCTAGTACCTCTATTTTCATTGATATTTTTCGTATTCTCATTGGAAATGAGAATATAAAAATCATTACATTAAACTACTTTTGATGAATAAATATCTGGAACAAAACCAGTAGCATAGATTTTGCAGACAGATTTTATTGAAAATAATCATTAGCTTCTTAAAATTGTAGTTCCATACATGTCTTGCAACATGTTTACCCAAGCACTTGTGCAATGGCCTTTACAATTGACAGCTCAAGTGGCAGGGAAGAATCAAGTCGGTTATGCTAGGGATATCTTGAAACAATTGCTAATGGATCAAGCTTAAGAAGAAAAAAAAACACTCTTTGACTACTAGTGAAGTCAGTGGACATCTGAACACCATAGAGGAGCCTTGACCTTTGAGCACTAGGCTACCTTTTTACTTGTATATAGCTATTAAATCTAATGTTATATGAAGGCAGAAACAATACCATCCAAAGCCACTTAACAGCAATACAATTCAAGCATAAACAGTAACCGGGGAAACAAAGGTGGTTTCACTTAAAATTTAACTTGCATACCTCATTCAACATTCTATGCAATTCATCCCTAGCCTCAACAACACGGTCTCTGTCATTACTGTCAACCACGAAGATGAGACCCTGTGTATTCTGGAAGTAATGCCTCCACAACGGACGAATCTGAAAGAATAAGAATGAAAAACTGGGGCATTATTGACTAGCCATTAATTAGATACCACAACATGTAAAGATCCACTAACTATCACTGCACCAAAAATTAAATAACATTTGAACTATTGCTGAAATAATAGAGAAACATAAAAGGAGAAGACTCATACCTTGTCCTGACCACCAACATCCCACACAGTGAAACTGATGTTCTTATATTCCACAGTCTCCACATTAAATCCTGCAAAGGAAAACCATGACTAGTTAAAAAGATAAAGCTTGAGAATGGATTAATAAAATCACAAACCTGAAGAAATTCAAAGTACTATACAAATCACAACATGAAATATTAGCACTATGGTCCTCTAACTAGAGTTCACATGCTTCAAAGCTAATTCCTAATTTGGATCTAAAAATCATAGGTGTCAATTGGTTGTATTTGATTTATACAAACCACAAACCTGAAGAAATTCAAAGTACTATACAAATCACAACATGAAATATTAGTACTATGGACCTTTAACTAGAGTTTAAATGCTTCAAAGCTAATTCCTAATTCTGGATCTAAAAATCATAGGTGTCAATTGGTTGCTTTTGATTTATACATGTTTCAATTTCAAGGCTCTAAACGTCTAACATCTCAATTCTCAAATATAAAAAAAAATAATTATAGCAATGACGAAGGAAAAAAAAAGTTTCTTATAGGAATCACATGCTCAACCTACCAAATTATACAAACCCTAAATGAAAATATATTATCTAAGATGTAATTAAAGCTCCAAGGACCAAGAAAGTTAGATATGCTCACCGATGGTTGGAATGGTGGTAACAATTTCTCCAAGCTTGAGCTTGTACAAGATGGTAGTCTTACCGGCTGCATCAAGACCCACCATCAAAATCCGCATCTCCTTCTTAGCAAAAAGCCGGCTAAAAAGCTTCGTGAATGTCAGCCCCATTTCTCTTCCCTAATTGCTGATCCCTAAATATTACAATAATAAATATATTATTTCCAAAAAAAAAATAAACTGAAGCCTACCATTTTCCCAATCAATAATCAGATTTCAGTAAACCAAATAGATCTGAGGTAGAGGTCCGAAGAATCAATACCATTATACCATTTCCATGTTTACCATCGAGAATTCAGTATATATACACACATAAATAGATAAAATGATAAACAATAAATCTAGAATATTTCATCGCATAGATTTTCAGATAAGAGAGGAAAGCAACTAGATTTCTCAAAATTCGATCGACTGACAAGGCATGAGGAAAGCAAGCATTCATGCAACAAATCGTTCATAACCAACAAAGTTTGAAGTAAAATGAAAGGATTTCAAAGCCTCACATCCAAACTAAAACAAACAGAGCGCATTGATTTGGTTTCTTTACATTTATCACTTGCGAGATCGAAAGGCAAAATCGAAACAGAGATTAAAATGGTTATATACCTTTGGAGAAAATCGCAGAGAGATTTTGAATTCGATTTTGAAGCAATGGAAGAGAGAGCTTGAGACCAACGCAAATCAAACACTGATACCAAATATTTTTATTTATTTATGAAGGACAGGCGGGCTGCACCCACACCAACTTTCCCCATTAGTTCACATAAAATAACAAAATTGCCCCCGCGTCAAATTTCGCGTATCAATTGCATTCAGTTATGGACATGGCCACCGTTGCTTACACTATCCTAGCGTCTCAGCTTTCCCACAAACATATTTTATTTAGGTTTAATTCTGTTTTCAGCCCCTTCAGTTTTTGTATATTTAAAATTTACTTTATACTTTTAATTCCAAGAATTTAACATTTCCATTCTTTTGATTTAGTAATTGAAGTCTAATTGACAATATTTTAAAAGAAATCTGTTAAATTAGATTATGTGACACTTCTTTTAGAAATTGCTCAATGGTTAATTTAAATGTGATGACTCGATTTTAGCCAGTGTCGAAAAATATGATTTCAAAATTTAATTTCGTAAACCGAGCCCGTGAAATTATGAATAGAAGGATTTACACATTTGGAATGAAAATATATTTGTGGATAGTCAAGTAATTAAATTGAGAAAATCATTAATTATAGTGTATGAACTAAATTATAAAAATGTAATTGCTATTAAATTTTAATTTAGAAAATGCTTGAGGACCCAATTAAGAATTATGAAAAGGACCTAATGGTTATTTAACCATTAATGTTACATGAGTTAGTGGATGAGATCAATCCTCTCCCTCCATTTTCATTATGTTAAATAATTGATCATGACCATTTATTTAGTTAATTAAGATTTGTTTCTTAATTAAGTTTAATTATTCTATTGATCTAAGAGTATATAACAAGTGTGTGCAAGGTGTGTGCGCGTTGTCAAATGGTTAAGAAGAACAGATATTACCATGAAATCACACCAGTATATTCAAAAAAAAAAATTAAATTAGATTATTTGATTATCAAAATGTTAAGAATATGCTAAGTTACAATTAGTAGGTTTTGTGAAATCAAGCTTGATACTGTTAAGAATTGTTGATTAATGAAGTTGGGTTATGTTAGGACTAAGTTTAGAAGTAGTGAAAAGTGTAGGATTTGGTTAGAAATTATACCAACCTATATAGTTTATATATGACATTAGAGATTAAATTGAAAAGTTATTAAGAAATTATGCTATAGATTAAAAGTAAAAGGTACCTAATGAAATAATATGAAATCGAATTTTGATTCAATATTAAATTTCTAGAAATATGATCATTTAAGATATTAGGGCTTATATGGACTAAAATGAATAAAATACAAATTATGTCAAATTGCTATGTTTTCATGTATTTGTGTGAAACTAATATTATTTTCATTATCAAATTCATCGTACGTAGTTAAAGACCACATCGAGTCATCTCGAGATAAAGAAAAAGCGAAAGTCATAACTGAATGGCCTATTTTGATTTATGCTTTCATGACTTTGAATTCAATATGTAGCCTACTAAGTACTAATTTGACTAAGGTAAAGATTATTACGTGTCTCATTTTATGCCATGTACAAGTAAATTGGTATAATTTTATTTTTCACTTAGTATTAGTTATTTTTTACTTTGTATATTCTATAATTTTAAAACATTTAATATTAAAATAATACAAAAATTCATTATGGTTTGATTATTAATGTTAATACATTAGAATTTAAATTATATTATCTACAATTTCTTACAAGTAAATTTGTTGATATTTGATTTTTTGTAATTTTATATTTATCTTTACTCTACTTTAATCAATGAATTAATTGACTTTTATTATATTTGAAATATATAAATTTAATTTGATAATTGCTATATATTAATATGTGTTTTTGCATATATTAAAAATATTTTATTAATTTCAGATTAATTATAATGTCATTTTTTAATTACATGACTACCAAACGAGTATTTTTTATTTAAAAATGTGACATCAACAAAATTGACAAAAAAAATTAATAATGTCAACAATTGGACTTGATTTTCAAATCTGAAAAGTAGAGAGACTAAATTCTTGAAAATAAAATTATAGAAACTAAAATTATAGACTTATGACATATTTTAACCTTTATACTACAAAATATTTATTATTACTATATTTATAATTATAATAAATATTTATTATTAAAATATTAATATTGAATATTTTCAATAATATGTGAAGAATATTATTTAAAATTATTATTTTTAAAATTTATTATTAAAAAATTGAAATATTAAATAATTTATTAAAATAATAAATTATATTAATAATTTATTATATGATTAAATATAAATAATTAAATAGGTATGTTTAATAATAGTAAAAAATATAATATTTTAATAAATTTTAATATTTTTAAAAATAAAAATAAAAATTATTATAAATATAATAATATTAAGCTTGATTTAAGTTTATTTTTATATAAAAATAAAATTACTTATAGAAGAGCTCTTTTTCAGAAAATGATTTACATTTTTCAAGAGGATAAATCATTTAATAGAAAAAAAAGTTTATTTTACGTTGATCTCTAAGTTATTTTTTATTAATCAAATTATTTTTTGTTAATCAAATATAAAAAAATATAAAAAAAATATTTTTCGTAAAATTTTTTACATGTAAATAAATGTAATTTTATCTCGAATTTATCTCAAAAGTGATTTAAGTGTAACTTAATTTTTTTAAAACTCCAAAACAGACATGCAAACCGTTCTAATATATATATATATATATATATTTTACCTTTGAACAATCGTTTTTTACATTTTCAAAAGCTTGTTGTTTTGTGGTGTGTGCAGAGATACTTTTAGTTTCTCCTTTTTCCTTCCCCATGTACTAATTTATGAATTTTTCATGGTATTTATAGGGTGAAAAAAAATGCATTTTGTGATTCTTTCCTACTATGATTGATTTTTTTCCTTAGATTTCCTGATTGTTTGTTTGAAAATTTTTAATTAGGTTCGAAGAAATTTCAAAAATATTGAAGATAGCTTTCCATAAGTTACTTTTCAATATTTTGACTTTCTACTAATCTTATTTGAAAATTCTCTTTATTTCAGTATTTGTTTTCTTATTAATAATAAATATTGATTCTGTTTGTAATTGTGACACATAAGATTAATTTCCTAAAATACTACACTATTTCCACCTGGTTTAACTAGAACTCGCCCATGTTTCATCAAGTTGGATTCTTAGAATTGAGAAGATTCCAGCGTCAGATTTTCAATATTGGCTAATTAAACAACGTGGCAACTGTCCTGTTTTATTTCTCGCCTTTCAGCTTAAGGCTTTGTTTAATAGTAATTTTTAAAAGTACTTTTGACATATAAAATATTTTTGAATTAAAAATAATGCTAAACAAACAATTTTTTAAGGAAATTTTTAAATTTTTAAAAACACTTTTCCTCGGATAAAAAAATTAAAATGTTTAACATTTTCATCCCAAAAACATTTTTAACAATTCAATTACGTTTTCACCCTTCCAACACATTATACTTTTTCTTATTTGATTAATTACTTAAAAATTATTTAAAATTTATGTTTCATATATTAAAATATTAATAACAAAATATAATAAATTATTTTTTATATTTTTATTAAAATATCATAATATTAACTAATTTAAACATTATTTAAATATTTATTTATTACTTTATAACACATATCTAAAATAAACTTTTTATTTTTTAAAAATACTTTTTGATAACTATACTAGACACTTAAATATTAAATTAAACTTTTCAAAAGTACTTTTTAAAATCATTTTTTAAAAGTTCTTCTCAAAAACAATGCTAAACTAACCCTAAATTTCGTTTCTGAAAACTTTAATCTCTCACTGATTTGATTAGCAGAAAAGTTGGCTAATTTTGGATGTTCATCTGGCTAAACATCCAAACAAAACCATAATAAATCTATGGCGTTCACGACCTTAACCATCAACTGGAACCAACCATCTCCCACAAATCTTTGCATTTGTCTGCTTTACACTTTCTAAATATTCAAATTCACAACACAAAGTCATAATCTATCATTTCATTAAATAATTAGTAACGAGTTCTAATAATTATAAGACGCTCTGGGTGTGGGTAAAAATGTGTGACCAAATCTTTACCAAACCTACTTCCAAGAGGAGCATCTGAAAGGACACCGTGCACGATATTACTTTGCAGTTTGGCGAGGTGAAGCAGCACGAATCCGAGGCATGAAAATCATACATCACATTGGTTGAAAATATCCAGTTCATGGACAAAGTTCTTAAGTTATATCAGAGCAAACAACCCACCAAAAAGGAGTATGTTTGCAATCATTCACAATATCAGATCGGGTTTACCTCCTCAATGACTGTCGTGGAGAGCACAACAGCTGGCATAAACCTGTCAGATTTTATCATTGGTTGATAGCCCAGTCAGTTTCATCTACTGTGAGAACTTTTCGCCTCAAACCTCAATGAACTAACGGGGCACAACCTCAACATATTGAAGGGCTAGTCCAAGTGGGGGTGAAAGCAAAGGAGGCAAGCTAAATATACCTATGTATTTACAACAGGTATTCAACATCCTGAATTTTATTTTGAGATCAGCGCCAGTATTGAGCCCACCGATGAATAGTCTCAACCATTTGAGGAAACAAGGCACTAACGCTCTCATTGATAAGATCCTGGAAGAAATGTATGCAGGCCTCATCATCCAAGTCCAACCGGAACTTCTCTTGGAGCTATACCAAAAGAGATCAGTTCAAAATGGGTTAAAAATAAAAGAGCATGTTCCAGAAAAATCATCGGATTCAGAACATAAAGAACCCACCTTGAGGATGCCTTTTTCAGGATCAGATGCTATGTCAGGAATGTTGGAACCGGCCATGAGATGGAAAAGATTTAATATAAGGTTACTGGATTTACGGAGAATGTTGTATGCTTCACAACAATAGGATTTGAACCTTGTATAATATTGGCTGCAAAATGAAAAGCCATTTATGCACCCCTTAATGTCTCGGCAAAGAATTTAAATTTCCTTGGTCATGAACAAATATGGGCATGCATAATCTAATACTTAACCAGAAAGAGATGGAAAGAAAGGGGGAGGCGGACGAGGAGGAGGAAGAAAATTACCTCTCTGCTCCACCCATAGCTTCAACCATTTCTTTGCAAAGTTTCATTGGTGGTGGAAATGGCTTAGGATCTCGGCCAAGAATAAAACCAAAATCAACATGGAAAAGGCGTCCATCATCCCTAAGCAGAAGATTGTCAAGATGTCTGCAACCCATAAAGATTTGTCTTCAGAAATTGCATGGGGAAAATCTATGGCTAATATTAGATGCCAATCTGGAACAATTTGCCAAAAAGAAAAAAGCAATGTGCATAGGAACTATATGAAAATATAGATGAATAAAAGATCACCTGTCTCCAATTCCAAGTATATATGTGATAACAGAGTAGCCAGCACAACTTTTTATAAAGGTTTCGAGACAAGTGGCTGTAATCCCAAAGGGTCCGTGTTCATCAGGATGAAATTTCTGTAGATAGCTTATAATGCTACGATGATCTGAAAGAATCTGCACAAGGAAAGAAATACATTAAAAAAGTCCTTAGCAAGATCAGAACCATTATGAACACTATGATAAACTCAAAGATTGAGCATTATAATTCACAAAGTCTGTGTGTCAGGGTCCTAAAAGAGAGCTTGAAACTCCGCAATGACTGTACTAGAGTTAGATTTGCGTATTTAAGCATTAGCACCAATTGAATCTGTGAGTTTTGTGGACAGAACTATAGGGCCAATTTTGCATTTTGTCTCGACCATGACACTAGACCTACAGAAATCTATAGAGCATGCATGTCTAGAAAACAAAAACAAAGCTTTGCAGCTAAACTTGTAGAAAACGAAAAGATTTAATGATTCTATGACCGCACTTCGCTCGTTGGAGAAGCATCTTTTCTAGAGTATATACCTGTGCCAAAGAATGGGATGGTATGAATTCCAGCATGCCCTCATCTTGTCCGGTTGCCAGCACCTTATATGGAGTTAAGTGAAGATCAAGATTTTCTAACTTTAGTAATCTATCCATAAGTGACACCATTTGGACAACCTACAGGAACCACATGAGTTACATTAACCACATGAAGGATTTTCTCCACCTTTTCTGAGCTTTCTAGTAGAATTTTTTATCAATTACCAATTGATCTTGCCGAATATCATCACCCTTTTTAAATATGACCTTACTTTGTCCACCATTGGCTGTTCGGAAAGTTAGCCGCAAAGGATGTAATGCACTTTTGAATATTGATGACTCCGAAGGCACAATTCCAGTGATAAGGACACTAGGAGCCAAGGGTGACCGAATTGGCTGAAAACAATATTGAAATATAAGTATGGTAGCTTTGTAAAACTAAGCAGACACCCTTAGAAGGTTATTTAGTATGGAAATTCATGTCAAAGAAATACCTCGTCAAAATAAGTAAGTTCACTAAGAAGACCAGAAAGGAGCTGTCTAAGCTTCTCAATCTTCTTTTGAGTATTGCCACGCACATTTCTCACGTCTCTCATTATAGAACACAACTGGGCTGTCAGTTCTGTCTGACGAACCAAGCTCTGCCACATCTTAAATCCATCTTCTTCTCCATTTACACCAGCTGTCAGCTGTAACAACATGAGTGATTAGAAATCGCTGAAAGAGAACTCAAGCTCATCAGTGTTGCATGTTATAAGGTAGAACTAATGATGGTAACAATGTTATTGTAACTTGCATTTTTCAATATGTAAATTAGAAACCAACTATTTATCATGATTGTATAAACTATTTCTATTCCTAAACAGAATGGTAAATGGCAATAGCAATAATAGAAAATTGGAGCTCATACCTTAATCATATTTTCTTCTAGGAACTCGTAGGTAGAATAAAACCGTTTCGCATAGGCAGGATCATGAAGTTCCACAGCAACAAACCACCGTAGAAAACTAGCCAATTCAATATTACGTAAAGCTGTAAAAGTTCAAGAATACTTTCAGATGCTATTAACTGATTAAGAGTATTATTGAAGGTGAATTTTTTTTTATAATAAGTTTAAATCCAATTTAATTACTTTCAACAGATAATTTTAATCTAATCAAGTAAATGGCAAATGGATCTTTTACTCTCAAGAGTGGAGAAATATTATAGAGTAATTTTTATGGATCACTCTAACAAAAAAATTCAGCAAGAGGGGGGAAATTTAAAATGTTTATCTCCAATCTTTTATCCCAAATTCCCTATCAATAAGAGAAGGAAAAAACCCAAAGGAAGATTTTTCCTTCGGAAAGAAAGTATAGAGCTACAGATTGAAAGGAGAGCAAAAGAAGGTTTGAGAGAATGACAGCACTTGGCTGAAGAGTATGAGAGAAAAGAAAGTTCTGCCAAAAATATTTATTGAGAGAAAGAAGACATAGTATATATTCTGTTTAAAGGAGAAGAAAAAGTAACAATTAAAAAAAAGTGTCAATAGCAGTACTGCAAAAATACAGCATATATTGTGTTGAAACTCAAACATGACATTCACACAAGCATAAAGGAACATACAGCGTTGCACAAGGAATTGAGAAAGGCGAGATTTATCAGTTCTTTCAAATCGAAGTGCCTGAACTAGTTGAAGCAAGTAACATTGAAGCTCTTCATCATCAGCCCTTTCAAGAACACTAACAGCATATGCACGAACCTGTTAAGATGATCAACAGTCAGTCATTATAGCAGGACGAAGATGTTATAGATTATCAAATTCAATCTATACTGTAGAAAAAAAATGCTAATAGGATAATGGAATAAGATATTATAGAGTATCCAACTCAGCCTACACTTTTGGACAAAATGATACAAGGATACTTCAGCTAGACTCATTCCAGATCAGCCAAGTATGAATTAACAGATTTTGGTACAAGTAGATACATTGAGCAAATATCATTTTGCCCCCTAACTTTAAATCTATAAAATGACGTACTTTAATAATTAAGAAAGCTTGCAGGAAATCACATTGAAACAATAAGAAGGGACAAAATTAGTAAGAGAGCAGCCGTTTTATAATGTATAACCAAGCATATAGGAGAAAGAATACATCATAGAAAAAAAGGTCAAACTCACTTGAAATATTTAAAAGGAAACTAAGGCTATGTTTGATAAACTGAAAAATTAAGTTCTGAAAAAATAAGTCTTGAACAAATAAGTACTGAAAAATTAATTGTTAAATTTAAGTTATAAAATATGTTTGGTATTTTATTTAAAATTAAATATTAAATATAATTAGATTGTTTGATAAAGGATAATATAATCTTAAATGAAATGAAATAAAATAAAATAACCATTGAATTTATTCTCTATTAAGTGATAAGTAGGTCCCCATCTACTTATCATTTTCTACACTTTTTGTAGAAAAAATTCTATCCAGTAGTTTTTATTGTGGGCTATTAAACTTGTTTAAAAAATTAAATTGCTGAAAATATTAATTTTCAGTTGATTAATTTTTTCAACACTTTATCAAACAGGGCCTATGTCGGCGAGAAATCAACTCTGGTGCGATACATATCAAGAGTAATTTAAGACATTTAATTATAATAACAGGTTAAAAAAGCAACCTAAGATCTAAGGGCATCTTACACGGTTTCTGATTATAACAGAGGTTCTAAAAGATATGCCTACAAAGAATCAGGCAAACCTTAATTAGACCTACCTCTTCACTCTCAAAAAGTGGAGATAGAAGCTCCAACGCATCACAGACATCAATCATTTCCCACTTGCCCATAAGCTCAATTGCCTGCTTTGCTTCCTGCAGACATAGGACCACTCTCTTCATACATACACATTTTAGCTTAATTAGAACAGTTTCTATCTATTTTTTGTTCGGAAACAATATCAAAAGAAAAAACAGTAGGTGGAGAAAAGCAGCAAAGCCACAAAAGGTTATAAGTTCAGACCAGAAAATCTGAGTTTAATGTGCATTAATGCCTACCAATTACAGAAACAGATCCTTTTATGAAAACCATATCGCAAAGAACAAGTTTCTTTCTTCTGCAGTCCTTAGCTAACATCTTTCTATAATTTCACAGAACTAGATGGTTTAAAAGTGATAAAACGGATCAAAAACAGAATTCTTATAATATGAACATATTCAAGGTAGATTCTATGGCACACCATTTATGCTCTACTAATGGATAAAATAGCATGATAGAATCAGAAGATGCAGCCATGATGAATTAGAAGAAATTGATAGGGAACAAAGGAGAAAAGTTTAGGCAGAAGAGATGCAAGAATAATCAAGGAGCAGTATTCATGCAAGAGATCAGAGCTGGAATTCACAAGAAAAGCAAGAACAAAATGGAAATGCAAACCTGAACATCACTCCATTCAACACATCGGAGAAATTTTGTGAGGGCCCTCTTCTCAGACATCAATGAGAAGCGAAATTTCCAAAGGAGCTGCCTCTCATCTCCACTCAAGGCCCTTGTAGGAGGATATTTCAAAATTCTTTGTATTGACCTTACAATTAAAGACAAATACACTATCAAAGAAAGACTTAGAAAAGTACATATTGTAGGAATAGCAGAACCATCCATGAGAATCTCCAAGGAGTGTCAATCCACAACCAAATTTTAACAAACACTTGGTACAGAACTATAAACTTCCATGCAGAATCAGATTTTTTGATGTAGCAATCTACCTCAACCATAATATGCATGTTAGAAAGAAAAAACCAGGATGACTGACAAATTCAGAGGGTAGGAGAAGCTTTAAGTTTTTTCAAAAGTTACTTTCGTTCATTAGAGCTAGGCTTGAGGTCCCTGTCAATTATACCACGAGTTAAACTCCTTGCAAGCTTCAATTGCTTGTGTTCAGAAGGGTTTATCTTTCCCACTTCAGGGTCCCACACAGTGACCAGTTCATTTGATGAAGCTATTGGAGATGGAAATAAGAAATTGGCCCCTGATTCCTGCACAACAAAACAAAGGTGGGACTATTCTGAATGCAAAAGATAAATTCACCCAAAAAAAAGGGTTAATTCAGTTTCTTTTATATTATGTTTGAATAGATGAATTAGAGATAGTGGATTTGGATTTAGTTTGCAATATGACTAAATTGTGCAAATAAAATGCACATAATATGCACTAATTGGATAAGATTCAATATGCCTATACATTTGAAAGGGTATAAGAAGATGAATCTAAGGTATTCCAAACTCACTACTAAATAGAGAACCAACAAATTAAGGAATTTGAAAATAATCAAGAAAATCATATTTACATGTGCCACTTATACTAAATTTGATATCAAAACCCCTCCTTTTAAGTTCAAGTTAAACAAATCCTTAAAGTATTCTTTGAAATATAATTATAGAAATGGCCAGAGATACCATGATATGTTAAGACTTCCCTGAATAATAAGGAAAAAATTGTTACATGTCAAATTTTAGCTTTGAACTAATACTAAATCATTTAATGGTTAATTGTAATAACAAGATTAAACAATATTATGAGCAAGAAAAAAGAAAATTATGAAAGGAGGAAGAGCCATGTGGTTAAAGTTAAGTGAACCATCATGTTTACCAACATGTGATTCTTCCATTTAATTTCAAATCAAGTCTGTTAAAGTAAAAATGACATACTATTAGAGAGAGAAGGCATAGAAATTCAAGCAAAAATAAAACTCCATAAAGAAGAAAGACCAAAAAAAGGGAAAAAGATAATTGGTTTTAGCTTCAAAATTAATGTTAAAAAACCTGTCACTTCTTAAACCATAAGGGGCATATTGATTTATACCGCCCTTAACTAGAGTGGGTTTTAGCAATTTAACACTCACCCCCCCCCCAAAAAATAAAAAATAATAATAATAAATAAATGAAATAAGTCATATTGCAGCAAATGTTAAGATTAAACAAAAAGCCACTAGCAAGCAAATTATATGATGATCATGGATCAGGATCTTACCTGAAAAACAACTCGATGTTCAAAACTACAGAAGTCAACAACTAAGTATAAATGAGAACTTCCATTTTTCAAGCTTTCCCTATCCTTGATTTTTTCCATAGCCTTGAATGTGAGTCGATCTAGCCAATCAACAGGTTGAATCTGTCCCCTTTCATACTTATTTGCAAGCTTTTCCAGACGCTCCAATTCTCCACGCTCTTGATTGGGGACCTACAGTGGGATATATTACCATATACGTTAAAAACTGTAGCTATATAACCAAATGCCAACCCAGAAACATTATGCACCAGCAACCAGAACCTTTCCAGGAGTACTTGTTGGAAACGATCCATCTGCTTGTTTTCCTAACCAGAGTCTAAGCTTCTGTTTCCCTGTTTTGAGTTGCATTTTGTTGTTGAATAGAAGAATCGTAGCACCACCAATTAACCCATCATCTTTTCCGCATGACAGATCCCAGACCTTAACATTCCAGGAGAATGGCAATAAGTAAAAGGCCAAACCAGGTAATGTAGTTATATTCTTATTAAAAGATAGGGGGAAAGGAAAGGCACAATAAAGCATAATAACATTGTCTTAAGAAATTAGCATAATAAAGGCTAAAATCTCCATGCAAGCAAATCTAATCTACAAGTTTAAATCTTGAGCACCGCTAAAACAGTTAAAGTTAGGCAATCTCTATCTACCATCTGTAGGAAAATTACCAAAGAAAATCTAAACGTAGTGTAGTAATTGTCCATGTAACATCTAAGGGGCATTGCAGTTCAATCTCGAGATCAAATAATTCATCTGTAGAAGCCAGCTTTTTTGTGGATGTCATTAGACCAAGACATATTAGTGATCAATAATTTAAAGCTTTTGACAAAATAAGTGACTAGATACAGTTTTTGAAGTCTCAGAAAGAAAAAGAAAACCCTAACATCAACGACATTCATGCAAAGAGATATACCATCAAAGACATTTTAAACTAAAAGAGACACAACTAAGGCTTTGCTGAACATGCCTAGAAAGAACCAAATAAGGAGGAAGTCGATACAGTACATGCCATGAAAATAACATCATTTGACTCATTTCATTCACACTCATTTAAAAACTCATTACCAACCCACAAAAACAGAATTCAACTTGAACACAACTATGCAATGAGAAAGCAAGAACAACTTTTTTTTACTCACTGTCAAAGCAAGTTGTGAGTGTGCAGTCAAGTCTCGATATTTAGTACTCAATGTTATTAGTTCATTCCAACAATACGACGGCCCTGCAGACTCCAACCTGGTATCAGAACAAGATATTTGAGAGAGGAAAACACATTGAAAACTTCGCACACAAGTAAATAATCTTTTATTTAGTTGATTAAAGAAAACTTTTGGTTTTACACAAAAACCTTGTTTTTGTTGGAGGACCAAACGGAGCACCGTCAATGTACAATGCACACTCCACATAGAGTTCACCTTTCCTCACCTCTGCAGTGGAATCGGTCCCTGAAAAGCAATCGAAACCGAGGATAAACAATCATACCGATCTTTAAAAAACAAGTTCCAGTTCTTTCAGATTTTCATATTGAAGGTTAAAGAAAACTAGAATTTCACTACGCTGCAGCGCAAAACTTCCAAACTTCTTATTCTAACTGTAGTAGTGAACTTATCATCAAAACTGCTAGTATAATTGGGTGGCAAAGATGGCTTACGAAATGACAAGTTAAGAAAAAAGAAGATTGAAATCCGCAATAGTAACTGAATTTGGACTCAAACCTGAATTGGGAGAATTTGGGGAAGGCAAAGTCCCTTCCAATCTGTCGACGCGAAAGGTAACGGGAAGGTTGATGTCGCAAGACAAGAAGAATCGAAATTCGTTGCCACTCATTATATATTTTCTAGGGTTTTGATTAGCTCTGAATTTTCAGAATTAAATAGTGGTAAACTAATAACAAATAATGGAATTTTCTAAAAAAAAAAGAAGAAGGCTTTTCTATCTTTCTTTCTTTTTCTGCCTATAAGTCTAAGTTGCCAGCCAAAACGTGATAAAGAGATAGAAGAGTTCGCGTAGAAGACGATCCAACTGAAACTGAAACTGAAATTGGATTTTTTTTTTATAAATAAAATAACAATTAGGGTAAATTACACCCAAGTTGCTAAACTATTAGTAGGTTTACATTTTAGTCAATTAACTTCAAAACTTACAAAATAATCAATTAAATTATTCGAAAATTTTTATTTAAGCCACTATTATAGCAGAGCTTTGTGGGAAGGTACTTAACTAGACAATCTTAAGTGTATAACCATTAACAAAACAACAATAAAAAAACATGTACTCTTTTATGAGTTATCGTGAGATAATCTCAATAAATAAGATACATGATTTATTGTCTTGGTAAAAAAAGTTTTCTTAGTGAACCAACCGGGATGCGATTAGAGTAAATTTGACTTGAAGTATTATTATGTTACCACATAGAAACCATTGACACAAGCGCAAGTCTTTTAGGGATCTTTTTTCACTCAATATTTTAAAAAATTATACAAGTTTTTTTTTTTTTTTTTGTAATGAATGATTAAAAATGCAAACAAATACAATTGACATTCTTCTCCTAAATTATACGACATGTTTTATCATATATACATAAATATACTTTTCAATTTATCAACATCTAATTATTTATAATATTCATCTGATCATAATCATAAATAGATAATAAATCGACTTTGACCAATCAAAAATTTTCTTAGTTTCATCTTAGGGGAAAGTTAAGATAATTAAAAAGTAAAATAATTTTCCCAAAAGATCTTCTATGTGAAAGCCAAACATCCTTAATTTTTCTCAAAAAGAATTTGTCTGCCAAAACAAAATCTTGAATTGAGAACAAAGGTCACCGTTGGTCGTGTGCTAATTGTATTTTCCATCATATTATTAAATTCATATTTAAAAGTAATTATAATATTTAATTTAAAGTTATTAATTTAAAATTTTAAAATAAAATATAAATTATGATAATTATATATTTAAAAATAATTATAATTTAATAAAAGTTATTATAACAAATTTAAAAATAAGGGAAAATACATTTAAAAAATAAGGAAAAATATTTGATATAATATCATTGGAGTTTTTAGACATCATCAATAAAGTTGGAGATTGACAAGTGTTTCATAAGATATAATAAAATATTAAAAAAAAAAAAAGAGAAACATAATGTTTTTAAGTTTTTTTGTGGAATAAAGAAATACCAGATGTAAAACATTAACCCAACAAATAATTAGAATTTAAGTTACAATTATATTAATTTTAAAAAAGAATTATTACTTAAATAAACTTTAACCGGGAAAAATGTTATGGTAATTATAATAAAAAAGTAATATTAATTTGAAAAAAAATTAATTAGATAAAGTCATAGTAATATTAAAATAAACTTATAGCTTAAATTTCTATTACAATATCAAGATTTACTTTTATAGATAAATACATTGATATTAAAATGTATTTATTATTTTAAATTATTATAACTTAAATTACTATCCCAATAAATAGATTGAAATTACGATTTAATTTCAAGTGTTTTTTTAGATGGTTCATAGTCGCCACAATCATTGATAACAATTATCAAACATGTTCTTCCATTGGTGTTGGAATTGTTTATATTGGTGTTACTTGGGCTAGTCACTAGGAACAGAATTACTGCATTTTAAATATTTCTTCTATCAAGTTCACTATAAATACCACTATTTAATTAAAATTGTTAGTAGTATTTCATAAAATTTTCTCTCATCATAAAAACAAATTCGATTTTACACTAATTATAGTAAATAAGAATATAATGTTTAAAAAATTTAAACATACAAATTTATATGCATGTGTGATATTAAAAATTAATAAAACAAAAAATGTATACGATTCATGTTAAATAGTGATGGATAAGATTCAATGAACTCTCTCCTTTTAGGACTATGAAAAACTTGAATCTTACTTGCTCCATAAAATATTGGTTGAGCATAAGAGAATGATTTTCTATAGTCCCACCAAATAAAATATTAATATTAATTTTAAATTAAAAAAATAAAAAAAAGTTTGAAATGGTGGTGTCATTCTCTATAACTCCATTAAATAAAATACTAATTTTAGTTTGAAATTAAAAAAAAATACTAAAGTGGTGGCCACTATTATTTATATTTTGACCTTGACATATTTAGAAATATTGGTATTGCACTCATATTTATATAGGTGGCGCTAGTTGTCAAATAGATTGACTTCATAAAAAATGATTTTTTTTTATTTTACCAGCCAATGATTGGATGACATGGCAAGTGAGTGGGATCATTCTCTTTTATAAAAAAATAAATATTTTTGTAATTAATTAAAATTTTCAGATTATTTTTATAAAAAAACCTGAAAATATTTGATTAGTTGAGAGATAATAAACAAGTGGGGAGTAGTGGGCTTGATAAAGAAAAAATAAAAATCAAATGGCGACAGCTACAGAAACAAATTCATATGATTATCATCTGTTTTCTCTTGCCTTTTAGGCATAGATATTCAAAGAAACATTATTGAAACAATCAAAATCAATGTTGTTTTAACCTAAGGTACAACAATCTGGTTTGATTTTTTATCTCAAAGGCTTTGTTTTCATCAACTATAAGGAGTATTTTTGAAGTCCCCCCTTCTATAGGGACTGTTTACTTGTGTTGCAAGTAACAAACTGGACAGAGTGGCATAGCCCTCCTCGCGTCAAGATGTAAAAACTTTTAGAACTTTACTAAGTAATCTAATTTAAATTGATCTTTCTTCTTCATTGTAACTACATAGATACATTAACTGCATTTTACATATCCTTGCTATATTGTCTGGACTAATTTCAATGCAGTTTATGCATAAGAACAAGGATAAGCAGTTGACTTTTTTAGTTCCACAAATGGGGTTAAGAAACATCATGTGTTCTTAATATTTAAAAAAGAAATTAAAAATAAATAAGTGAGACACATTGAGGCATTTTTATTTCACTTATGGAGTTAAAAATCTCCATCGCCACTTTACCAAATAATAGTCCTAAGAATAATGAAATCTGCTATTTCCAATAAAAATTTAACTCGCGACTCAAACCTGCCCGGGCCTCAACTGTGCTAGTTAACTCTTGGTGCAGTAATACTATGCCATCATTTTTTATATGCCTGCAGGGAGCTTTAGAGTTCAGTGTGAATAATATGATCTCCAGTGGGTTCAGTAAGCTCAGCACTGTCTTTCCTGTCAATGAGAATAGAGCCTTTGTCGGGGGAATTGAGGCAGTCAGCTGAAGGATGCACAAACCCGTAGCCGAAGCCTTGTGCAGAGTTGCAGTAGGTCTCAACTGTGCCATCTTTCTTCTCCAAGTTTACATTGCTTAGGACTAAATTGTTACAGGGAACAGTATTACTGCAGGCAAACTTGATTGCTTGCTTGCTTTTCGTTGTCCCACTAATGTTTCGGTATACAATCTGGCTTATTTGCACTGCTGATGTCTACAAATAAAAAAAGTAAAATGAATTCATGTGAGCAGTATTTTAATTGGATGAGAGACTCTTGCAAGAATCGGGACTCTAATGCAATCATCATACTGATACTGAGTAACTTAGAAATAACTTGGATTACAAACCTGGTTTTGGCAGGTTGTTGGTGAATCACAGTAGAATTGGTCAATAATGATGGGGTTTGCAACATCTTCCATCCTCACATTTTCGAAACGCACACCACGAACATAACCAGAACCACCCTATATCAAAGAATCACAAAGAGACAGATGTCATTCTCAAACCCGAAGTGTCTCTAACTACAAATTGTGTTCAAGCAAATATCAGATTTCATATCTTACTCAGAAACAGCATCTAAAAGTATGCTACAATCTTGTCTACTTTGCTAATGCTGGTTAAATGCTTATTCTTATTGATAAACGACGCTAGGTTTACAAGATGTCTCAAAATACCTGCCAAGTTTTAATCCTGACACCATTCGTAGTCTCCCTGAGTAATGCTGTATCCAAGACCACGTTTGTGACAATGCCCACCGAGTTATCCTCCCCAAGGCTTCCAATGCTAAGTGGCCAAATTTTTCATAAAATAGGAATAAGGAAAGAAATGAAACATATAACTAGTTTACAATGTACCATATGTCTCTCTCAAGTAGATCTTGAAACAGTCGGTAGAATTAGTTAATAGAATCTAACTGGAAGTTCGGAACACACCTGACTCCATGTCCTGGTCCACAATATATTCTCTTCATCTTGATAGTCGATGAACCATTGACAATTGAGATGCAATCATCACCTGAATTTCATATACAGTCAGCATGATTGTTTAACCAGTCAGTATCCACACGTAATAAGTTGAATTATAATTTCTTTAAGACACCCTTTCAGCTTCTTTGTTAGGCTTTGTTTGTTTGGTGTTTTTTCTTTTTCCAATAGAAAGTGTAAAACAAAACTTAAAAATGAACTAAAAACAAGAGACAAATATCAGAAAGTAAAAGCACCAATCAAATTGAGCTTTAGGGGTATTCTTATCTTTCCACAAACAAAGATGCTAGAGGAAAGACAAAAGATCCAATAACCTGTTCCTATTTTGCAGTCTTGAAGAACAACATTAGTTGATTTAGTGATGTGGATTCCATCAGTGTTTGGACTGTCTCCAGGACATGTGACTTTAACACCAAATACTCGAACAGTTTCAGACTTTGAAATGACGAAATTCATCTGTTGGCTGTTCTGAATAGTAAGGCCTTTCACCTTAATAGATGAGCTTGAATCTATAGTCAGTGCCTGCAACAAACTCATACATTAAATCTAATTCGAGATTCGTTGCTAGTTCAAATGCACAATCATGACATGCTACTTATTGGAAGCGTGAGTTTTATAATTGTGGGAACAGAGCCTTACTGTCGGTGCCCCTCTGCAAGGCTGCCAAAGAAAAAGCAAACAGAAAAAGAAATACATGTTACATTCTATTTGTTTGGCTCGTAACTTGAGCATGAAAGAATTGTAAAGAGAATCATAAGGAATTACATTTGACTTGTTCTTTTTGCAAGAAGCTGCCCACCATTTGCTGCCTGATCCATCGATAACTCCTTGTCCTTGGAATGCCACTCCCTCCAGCTTAGAAAAATCAAGCCACAGTCTAGGAAGATCTGGGTCCCAATTCTTGGGTTCATCTGGGGCGACTATTGTTCCATCAATCTGTATAATAACAATAATGGTTATTATATAAGAAAAAATGTGTAATATATATATATATGACTGCTATTAAAGTTAAAAAGTAATATGAAGTTATGGACATGGAATTATTATTCAAGATCATTTTAACATGGATAAAGATAATCGAGATGTTATTTTCATGTGTTTAGCTTGATGTACACTGAAATTACCTGAACAATCAACCTCTCTGCACATGGCCCCTTAAACTTTGTAGCATTAACTAAATAACGACGTCCAGGAGGAACCAATAAAACTGATTTTCGAGTAGAGCATGCTATGTCCCATGCTTTTCTAAAAGCCTGATGAAGAAAACATTGCCAATTTATCAAATGAGAAATTAGCTTACTTCTATGACAATGAAAATCTATTTGGCAAAAAGTAATACACGCCAAGCATGAATTTCCCGACAGCATGCATATATATCTATTTTCTTAATCCTTGAGAATTGTTATGCTTCAGACCCCCATGGAAACAGCGACAACAAACTACTGCCCAAACCATAAAGGTAGAGCTTTCAATGTGTCCTAAAAGAACCATAAAGGTAATTTGAGGGAGTCGGAAAAAGTATATAATATATATATACCTGGGTATCATCAGAAACTCCATCTCCAACTGCTCCAAAGCTATCCACATTCACAAGAACCTTGCCGCCATGTTCACTTGTCCAAGATGGGGACTCAAGAAAGTCTGTGTCTTCTGCAATGTCCATGTCTTCAAGTTCTTCAAGTATGTTAAACTTGTCATATACCACGTTTCCTGCAACTCCATATGCTGCTATCAATAAACCAAGAAAGGAAACAAGGAATAATTTAGCCATAATTTGTTCTGTTTTGTTTGTTTTGAAGATTGATTTAGTTGTATAAATGCAATAAGACATTAATTTAATTTATATATGCATATTAGTTTAGGAAATGAATGGTTTTGAGAGCTATCTGTCTTGGCTTAAAAGTAGACTAAGGTGCTACATTTTCTACATACCCACACTTAAAGTACAAGGGAGATTTTACTTTAAAGTTCTTTGCTTTACTCTTCAACCAGCTGCCAAAATTCACCAGTCAAATGTTATGGATTTAGTACAATCTCTCTCATTCATATAAGTGGATAAAATAATTAGCAAAGGAAAGTAGATATATATATATATTAACTCAATTTTATAAAATGAAAAATGAAATATCACCAAGCATGCATGCAGGGATATATTTAACATGAAATATGGCAATACAGACCTAAATAGAATTTTTTTTTGCAACTACCTAAAAAGAAAATTGAATTAGTGAATCAGGGGAGAAAAAGAGATTCTTTCCTGTTACAAGCCAAGAGCTTCAAGCTAAAGTAACTGCACTTTAGAATATTTAAGCAGAAGATGCAGACTTCAAAAACAGGTTTCAGTTTCATGTAAATAAAAGTAGAACAAGCTCAAGTGTTGTCCCCAAGTTCTCAGTTGGATGAAACAGCAAGTCTACAATGACCCTAAATCTTAGATACCTTACAAATTGACCCCTCCTGGTGTCTGTTCTTCGGTTTCACAGAGCAGACCTGCGAGACCAACAATAACATATATCATACATGCAAAATACTAACTATCTGAGCAAATTCCATAAAAGGATTTCATTAAGTTAAACACCAACTTTCCCTCTTTGGCAACCCTGCATGATTACACCCACTAAAACATGTAAAGATGTCACTTCATCTGGTATCAGATGCACCATTGCTTCCAACAGACTGACACCTCTCCCCATCCAGTGTTGTGCATATCCATTGATTATAGATGTGAAACAGGAGACATTAGGTATAGGAAGTGTCTCAAAAACCAGCGAGAGTTCAGAATGGGCACATCTTGAATACCCCATCAATAAGAGACCATGAAACTTCAATATCAGATTCATAACCAGATTTTATAGCAAAACAGTGCACCAGCACGCAGACTCGACTGTGAGTGCCTGAGGGGAGGGGGCATCCTCAATTTTTTTCAAGATTTCTATAATTGGAGAGCATTGGGGGGATTCCATTATTTTGTATCCATGGCAAAATATATGCAGAATATGTCAAACACAGGTATTTTAAGAAAAATGAAGAATTAAAGCATCATAAGAACATAGAATTAAGGGTGCAAGCATCTCATTAATCCTTCATCAATCTCAATTCCTTCATTAAACATTAAACCATATCTCAAACAAATATTCAGTGGTACCACAGTGCCACAAAGAGGTTATTAAGGAGATACAAACACCAAAGTTATCTTTGGCGTACATATCAATTAACGCTGACTGAATATCCCCCTATTTTCGAAACAAAACACTGACTTTGCCTGCCAAAGAGAATATCCCCCTCTTCTACTGGACAAATTCAAGAACCCCAAGAATTGATGAATTTAAGGTTTTTTTTTTACCGCAGAAATGCATCCTCTTAACTAATTCAAGAGCATCAGACAGCACATCAGTCTCGGAATATGCAGAAATGATTGAATCCTATGATATCAAATTAAAATGCCGGTCAGGCAATTGATCAAACAACTTCAAGGCCACGTTACCCAGTCCCATATGCAGACGAAGATTCATAAGTGAGCTTCCAATAAACAAAGTCAATCCAAACCCAAGTGAAATCACCCTGCAATGAACTCGAATTCCTTCCCTATAAAACCCTCCACTCCCACAAGCAGTAATCACATAAGAAAATGTAGGACCAAAAGACCAGTTTCTTTGATTCACCATTTCGATATACAGATACAAAATTATGCCCAAAAATTAGCAAGTCTTGCAGATATTTGATTGTAGGAAACGCGGATTTGATTAAATCATCTTAGTTAATACATTTAAGGGTAAACTAAATCAAGCTTACTCTAAAATTTTTTCTCCCAATTTAGTAATTCTAGTTAAAATAATGGTTCAAACTAGTCATTCAGTTGAGAAAAAATTTTCGCTATTTTTGCAAATTGAAACGGTTTAAGATTAATCTCCTCATTTCACATATAACATAACAAAAGAAAAATAATTTCTATCTGTTCTTTAAATTCTAGTGTTCTACGAAATTACACAAAACAAAAATTTTATCAAGGAAATTGGGTTTTAAACGAGATCGTCTGTGACCTTCCAATATTTACTGGAAATTGTTCTTAGTGTGATTTCCCAAGAAGAGCAATGTAAATTGTGTTTCACCTTTTTTTTTTTCGGGTGTACAAATATTGAAGTACTGTGTTAACCTTGGGGGCAACGTCCACTACACAGTTACACCGATCAAGGCAATTTTGCTTCTAAGGCAATGGTTCTTTCAAGGCACAGTGATTGTTATTATATTCACACTCATTTTGGTTTCCTGTCAACACTAACGATTTTGTTTTACAATAGTATATTTCCAACAATTTAGAAGCAAATTATACTATTGTTTAAACATGAGAATCATTTTCGTTTCTCGCTGCTAGAACCAACGGATGCTCTTACAGGCAATTTAGAAGTCAAGCTTGGTAACGCGAGCTTGCAACCTAAGTGAGGGCTTTAAGGTGTTGGAATGCGGGTTTGGCTTTGTTGTTTCATATCTCGAGTGGTTTAACTCTAGCTTGCCTGTTTCAAGTTGAGAGTTGAGTTTATGAGACTTGATTGTAAACCATGGGTAACGTGAAATCCTAAAGGGCCTTAGGGTTTGAATCTCGAAAGAGATATATATATATATAGACAATGAAAGGAAAATTGGATTTATAAATATGTTGGTATGATATTAAGGCAATTAGCATGAAAACACCTAAGTAGTGCAAAAATGTCCCTAAGTAGCACTAGAGCAGTTACAAGCTCCATCTTTGTTGGCCAGTGGGCTATTGCGATCAAAATTGGCTTGGAAGTTTTAGCGAGACTGGTTCAATTGATTCGTTACTCGATTGGCATAGATATTAAAGTCCGAAATTGAGATAGAGATAAACCTAGTTCGACGGTGTCGCATGTGTTACAATTGGCCAAGATGGCCACACCTAATGGGGTGACCATGGAGGGGCCGAGATGACCTAAGTTGTGGATGGTCAATGTGTCTAAATTTCTCATGTTGAGAACTTTTGGTGTCATAAAAGACTTTTGGCATAAACCACATTCAGAGGGACGCATCCAACAGGATGCCGCAAGAGTGCAGTTGGTGCCACATTCAAAGGGATGCCTTTTAAGTATCAAAGACATGGTAATATTCAATCTACAAAAGGTCATGCCATTAAGGGTTCCTAAAGGTTATGTCCTAATGATTATGTGTTGTGATATTGAGTCCGAATGTTTGGTGGAGGAATAGGCATAGACTAGACTACACCAATGGTTGAGATGAGACCAAGTTTGAGTCTATGTCTGATACTCGTTGAATAGATCAAAACATTAGGCCTTGAAGGCTTAAGATGAACTTGAGACTAAAATGCCAACTCGGTGAAACAAGGTTACAAAAAGTGTAACTTCTTGTTGTTGAGGGAATCAATATAATAAGTGGGGGTGTGACATGGTCCGCAAATTAGTTATTAAGTTTGAGCTTCCACAAATGTTCTTGATTGAAATTAAAATAAATAACTTGAAAGTTGGAATTTATCGAATATCCTACAGTCCTAAAGAGATATTGTGATGCAAACTAGCTAACTGATAAAGTTAGCCTTACAAGTGGGTATGTCTTCACCTTGGGTGGAACAACTATTTCTTGAAAGTCTGTTAAACAGGCGTTTATTGCTCACTCTATGATTGTAACAACCCAAGTTGAGCGGTAATGAAATTTGTGATTTCGTAACCACAAACTCCAGCTAACAAATTAAAATTTGTATTTAATTATATATGAATAGTGAAATTAGTAGTAATATATAAAAATTAATAGAAGAAATAAAGTTAGATAGTAAATAATAGAAGTGGGGATTGAATTAAATAATATGGAATTTTTAGTGGTTAATGTCAAGAGAGTAAAATAATATGATAGGAAAGAGAAGGGTTTTGCATGTCAAATTACCCAAAAGTATGATAGTGGGTTTTATTGGATTTTATGTGGACTAAAAATATAATTTTATAATAGTTAAAATAATAAGGATATAATTTTGAGTTAAAAGAAAATCAAAAGAAAAAGAGAAGTTGCATCTCTTTCCTCTTCTCTTTTCTCTCCACCAAAATCCACCATTAAAGACTAAAAGAAGAAGTTCAAGTTATTTTGAGTTTAAACCTTCTTGCATATCAACAAAATGATAAATCGAGCTTGGACCGAGGGAAAGTTAAGGTTGTAGATTAATTAGCAATATCACTCGCCAACTTTAGTACTCGAGGTAAGTTCGTATGAACTTTCATTCTATAATTAAATGCACTTATTTTTAGTTATACATATATGTATCCTTAGAAATTGTAATTATCTTGCATCGTAAACAAATATATAGCAAGCCTTGAGCTGGTGAATATATAGCAAGCCTTGAGCCAGTGAATAAATAGCAGGCTTCGAGCTGATAAATAAATAGCAGGCTTCGACCTGATGAATAATTAACAAGCTTCGAGCCGATGAATATATAATAGGCCTTGAGTCTGTGAATAATTAGAAGACTTCGAGCTGGTGAATAAATAGCAGGCTTCAAGCTGGTGATTATATAACAGGCTTCGTGCCGGTGTATGGTTGACGGAACTCGAAATGATGTTTTCTTAATTTATAAAAAGGTGGACGAAATGGAAGTAAGTGGTGTGTATTGATTTTTACTTGTGAAGTGGTTTTACGAAATTGTTGTGTTACATTAATACTTAACTTGTGTGATATTTCTTGTAGGTTGTCGGACTTTTGCTATTGATCGGAAGGGTGTTGGAGATCACACTATCATTCGCGCATACGGTAGATGTTGCTAGCTTTTGAAACTATATATATGGCATGTACATAGGTTAGGTCTTAAGTTAGTGTAATAGTGACTTAAATCTTATGAAAGTTGGTTTGACCTTAGCAAATGGTCATTTTGTTTGAATGAAATTGTGATAGGTAAATATGTAGCCTTGTGATAGAATGTTTTGTGGATGTTATGGATTGATGAAAAAGTAATGAAAGTAATGGATGAATGTTTGTTATTATGATATCTTTATGTGACTTGAAATGTATTAGTTGTGGTACCTTGGTGGGCATATTGGTTGAATGGTTATTTGAGATTATTACATGATATGTGGCATGTTAATTGAAGTTTTTGGGTCATGATTGTTTACAGTAGGTCATGGTAACCTGTTGTGAAATTTTGAAGTGTGCATATCTTGTTTAGGAAGTAATCTTGAACAAACATTGCCTGTGACATGGGCTGTCACACGGCTGTGTGTTATATTTATGTGCAATGCAGGGTACACGGGCTGGGACATGGTCGTGTGGCCCAATTTCGTGTAGACACACAGTCTTATACACGGTTCCTCCCATGGGTGTGTATTGCAAGTCAGTAGGGATATTTCGAGTAGACACATAGTCTGGCACACGAGCTGTTACACTGCCATGTGACTCTAGTTTGGAGGCACACACGGGCAAGTACATGGGCTCATACACGAGCGTGTGCCCCTATTTCACCAATTCTTCCTAACTTCTCTTAATGTGTTCCAATTTGACTTTAATCCATTCCAAATGGTAAATAGGTAAATCTGAGAGACTTTAAATGTGTGTTTAGGTATTAGAACTACGCATTTATGATATACATAAATTGAATGCACATTTATGTTGGATTGTGATGATATAATGAAACTTAACTATGTTATATTACTAGTAGAATTTCCTACTTTTGTTTCCGACAATGTATACGGGTTAAGGGTATTACAACGGTGGAATATGATTTTATAACTCTTGATTAAGTCGGGCAAGAGGCCGAGGCCTAGAAATCTACTCACGGAGATTTCTTCATCAGAGAATGAAGTACTTGCTTTGAAGTACGTGAGATCTAAAGGATCCTAGCTGATCCACCAACCAAAAGGTTAAGTAGGAAAGTGATTCTTGATTCGTTGAGGGGGATGGGTCTTAAGCCCTATGGTTGAGGAATTCATGGTGGATACCCAACTTAGTTCTCTAAGTTCAATGTGGTCAAACAAAACCTTGGAAAGACTCATAGTGTACATTCTACCTATCCTTATGATAAATGATGTACATGCATAAGGTTGAGTTTTCACTCTTAATGAGTTCATATCCCAAGTTGGGTGGTCCTATTGAGATGGACTTAATGAATTAACCGATATGAAAGGTTGAGTTTATTACTCTTAATGAATTCATATCCTAAAGTTTGGGTGGTCCTATTATGACGAACTTGATGAATTCATTGAACTTAAATTTGAGAGGATAAGCTTAATAAATTGCTCTTAATGATTTCATAGTCCTTATTTTGGGTGGTCTATATTGAGATAGACTTGATGAAAGCACCTACGTAAGTATGAAAAACTAGCAACCTTTTATGAAAGATATTGGGCCATCTTTCCAAAGCACTTGCCAGCATCCCGTGGTGTATTGGCTAAACCTTGTTGATTTATCATGGAACATAAATTGGCTTTGAGATTAGTTGTACGTTATGAGTTAACCTTTATCTTAACAAGTTCAAGATTCATTCACTTGTTAAAGAGAAGAATCACTTATTTCACTATATACTAATTCAAATCCATAAAATACTAGTGCTTAAGCGGCTAATTTCGCTATTACTCTTCTCATGTTTACAAAATTTCCAATTCTTTTGCATTAGTGGGGGATTGTTGATAATGCAAAATAATATTAGTTGAGGAAAATCCTTTGACAGTTGCAGAAAATATTTTCAGTTAAGAAAAATCCTCTGCTATTTTTGGAAATTGAAACTGTATAAATAGGAGATCATTCTCCTCATTTTACATAGAACACAACAAGAGAAAACCAATTTCTTTGTGTTCTCTAAATTTTGGTGTTCTGCGAAATTTCACGAAAGGAAAATTATGTTTAGGAGGTTGGGTTTTAAGCGGGACCGTCTGTGACCCATCCAATCTTTCCTGAGAATTGTTCTTACTGTGATTTCTTGAGAAGAGCAATGTCAATTGTGTTCCACCTTCTTTATTCGGGTGTACGAATATTAAAGTACTGTGTTAACCTTGGGGGGCAACTTCCACTACACGATTATACCGATCAGAGTGAATTTGCTTCTAAAGTAGTGGTTCCTCCACGACACAGTAATTTCTATTTTATTCACACTCAGTTTAGTTTCCTGTCAACGCTAACGATTTTGTTTTGCAATAATATATTTCCAACAGATTGCAGATGAGCCTTTTCTCTCCCTCAATCAAAACCCGAGTTTTCAAGACATCTTTAAACGTGTTGATGCATGCCCCAACTTGATGGATGTGTCCACTTCTCCCGTTCATGTTTGTCAATCAATTTATTTTTTATTTTCTCATGCTACTGATGATTCAAATTGTTGGAAGTGGAATAAAGCTGTAGGTGTACACTCAAAGCCAAAGGAGTCCATATTCGGAAGAGATTGATTGCGTCCTGGTACTCCATGAATGACATAATCATCATTCATTTAAAGAAAAACGACGAATTCGAGTGTCAAGGACACCTTGCATGCACCACTTTGAGGGCATAACCAATATCCCAAGGAACCCTTTTTAAATTTGCCTTGGGCAATTTGAACATTGTTGTACATAATTCAAATGTTTGAGATGATACTCTATCTAATTTTGCTTATTTTTCAAGTTTCTTTTATGTTTAAGATTAGGATTTTTTGTCGAAGTTGTGTATAGCTGAGATTTTTGAAGTCGAAAACTCAATTTTTGTGCACTAAAGGTGGTGTCACGACACTCAATGTTAGGAGTTGCGACACCAATAATAGTCTCGGAGTAAGGGTTTGAAATTCATTCAGTGTCTTAACATGCTAACAGACATGGAAAATAATTTGAACTTCAAGGTGCAGGGAAGTTGCGACATCGAGACGTTGAAGTTGCGATTTTGGGAACAATTTAAGTTGAGTGTTGCGCCATCACAAGTATTTAAATTCTAAAATATATAAATATAAAAAATTACAAAATTATTTTATACAAAATATTTTTTATAAAATTCTAAAATATATAAATATAAATTTTAAAAATTCAAAATAATTTGTAAAATTTTATAATTTTTAAAAAAATTTATTTAAATTTAAAAAATTTGAAAAAAGAATACTTAAATTTTCAAAAATATATAATGTAGAAAAAAATTAAAATGTTTCGAAAAAAATAAAATGTATGACAAAATTTTTAAATTATATATTTTTGAAATTTTAAATTTTTTTGCAATTTTTTAAAAATTTTAATACCTTTTAATTTTTATAAAATTTTTTAATTTATATATATATATTTTATTTCTTAAGGTATTTACCGGAACGAGTTCGGTAATTGATCCTCCGCATTTTGTAGGCCCATTAAGGGGTGGATGCTAGTCACGAGTTTTAAAGCTACTCGATACCCAGAGTGAAGATCAAATCCTCGACCACTGGTTAAGATAAAAAAGATCCTAGCTCTCTCACCTAACTCCTGTGATTAATTTTTGTATATTATCTTGAACCTTTAAAATTTGTACTTATATATTTTAAAATTTTATAAAAAATTATTTCTCAAAAAAAGTTTTTTAAATTATTTATATATTATATATGATTTTTATATTTTTAATCAATATGATATATATAATATTAAAAAATTAAAAATAACACGTGTCATGTTCTAATAGCGCCACGTAGATGGTCAATGCCAATCAATGGTGGGTTAAAGTCAAATGCATTTTTTTAATATTTAAATATTCAAAATTATAATTTTTTTAAAAAATTAAAATTAAATTTTTTTTTTAAGTAAACTTAATTGTTACGTGATTGGAGAAACGTGTCACTTTATTTTTTAACCTCATTACAGGAAAAAGGGCTGAACCAAGTAATGGAATGATAGTTTAAGTACTAACTTGGGACAAATAAAAGTTTAGATACCAAAGTGAAAGTAAATGTATAATTCAAGGGCCAAATTAAGCATTAAACCTTTTAAAAATAATAAAATATTTTACAAAAGGTGATGGGTCGACTGGGTTGGGCAAGGTAGCCAACCAGGGTGGGAATAGGTCTATCGACCAATCAACAACTACATTGGCATTGAATAATCAAATCGAGTGAGCTAAAACTTATTTGGAGTAATGATTAAAACTTTCATTTGATATCCAAATGGCATGAATTGAAACATCCCTTCCCTTCTTCTAATATTGTAACGATAAATAAATATATATAGGTCCAAAACTTCAAGAAATGTCCTAAAGAGAAGAAGGAGTAGTATTTTAAGAAGATGGGTAAACTATACCATAGGTCACCCAATTATGGGATTTTTTTTTTTGGATCACTCAATTATGAATTTTTTAAAATTGATCATCCAATTATGGATTTGTTTCCCTTTTAGTCTCTTAACTATGATTTTTTTTAAATTGCTCACCCAATTAATTAATATTGTTCTTTCTTTTGTCAATTTTCGTTAATTGCACTAATGTGAGGGCGACATGGCAATTAAAAAATTAGTTTAATAACAAATTTAGCCATCAATTTGTACCTATTATATCAAATTAGTCATAATTTAAAAAATTAACCCTCAAAATTTACAAATAATCTCAATTTGATCCTAATTCTAAAATAATCAAAGAAATATATAAAAATACATAAATAACTTTAAAAAATATAATAATAAATTTAAAAATATATAAACATAAAAAAAATCAAGAAATAATAAATTTTAAAATATAAAAAAGAAAATAAATATTTTAAGTATAATAATGAAATTAAATTTTATATTAATATTAAATAAAAAATATATTAATATTAAATAAAAAAAACACCTCCCTCAAGACTTGGTCCATAAGAGTAAAAGAAACAATAAATCATAAGAATTTATAATTAAATTTATTATTATATGACCAATTTAAAAAAATTGATAGTTAGTTGATAAAAAAAAAAAAAGAAAAGAAAAGGCCCGGTTGGTTTACCCTAAGAAGATACATCGAGATTTGCAGGCAATCGACAAAAGGGTGAGTGTTGGCGCGGGGAGTGCGTGGTGTGTTTTGGAGGTAAAAAGCCTACAATTTTCAACATGCCTCGTTACAAAGAAGATCCGCCAGCGGTTCGCGTCTATACAGTCTGCGACGAATCCAGGTCAATCATTTATTGTTTCCAGTTTCATTTTATTTCACCAACAAATCATCAAAAAGTCCTAAATTTGAACTGTTGAACCTAAAATCTATCTTGCCACAAACACAACCAAAAAGGAAGTTGAATTGTTGGTTGACAGATATTTGATTGTGAGGAACGTTCCCGCGTTGGGATGTGGCGATGATTTGCTGAAACTCTTTGCTAATTACGGAGACGTTGAAGAGTAAGTAAGTTCTCTCTCCCTTTTTTTTTTCCTTTCCATTTTTAATTATTTGAAGAAAACTTTTGATGATGCTTATGCTCACATTTTGTTTTGCCTTTCAGATGTAAACCAATGGATGCAGAAGACTGTGAGCAATTTACTGATGTTTTTTGGATCAAATTTCGACTCATTAGCAATTCCAGGTCATTGAACTTGATCCTTTTCTAGCATTTTCCTCCAATAACTATCACACTGCTTTATGTACTTAGTCAATATATACCTCTGTTGGAAAGCTAATTTGACTATGCGACCATGCAAGTTGGTGAAAAACTGAATATATATTTTGTTAACCATTTAACCCATTAGGTTTGCAAAGAGAAAATTGGACGAGTTTGTGTTCTTGGGGAATCGTTTGCAGGTCTCATATGCTCCTCAATTTGAAAGCCTTGATGACACCAAGGATAAGTTAGAAGGCAGAAGGAAAGAAATCCTTGCAAGATTGAATTGTATGCTTATACATTACTCTAAAAATTTAGCTTTTTGATGTATCTATCTTTTACATATAATTGGAAAATAGAATGTCCATGGTTCGAATAGGAACAGCTTTCTAGTTATGATTATATATTCTCATGCATGTTATGTTGTTATGCTGTGATATCAGCTCAAAGATCTAAAGGGCATCCAGTTCATCGCATGCTCTCTTCTAATGAGGCTCCATCACTTCCTGCTTCATCTCATCATATTCCTAATCAGATTAATTATCGACTGAGGTAGTATGCTGTTCAAATTCTTGTTGCTACTGTCATCATTATTTCCTTTTTGCATTCTTTCTCTAAATAAACATGGTTTTTCCTCTCCTTAGGGATGTTGGAGATGCAGAGTTCAGGTCTCACAGTAATAATGCTCAAATAACAAGAGTGTCATCTGACAAGGTGTGGAATACTTTCTAACAACATCATCCCATATTTTAATCCCTTAACTTGTTTTCTGTTTGAAAGAAAAAATAACTCCTTTTATTTCTTTCTTCTGCTTCTTCTTTATTACAATTTGACCAGTGAAGTTCACTGGCGCTACTTGGTAACCCAGTAGTTGTTTACGACTTAGATGAAGTATGTTTAAGGCTAAGTTTGTAGCTTAGATGCCTTTCAGCTGCCGACCCCAGTTGAATTAAGTTAGATCCAGTTGATTGAATTAGAACAGAGTACATGTCACTCCTGACTATGTATAATCTTCTTTTATTGTGCATCTGGCTGCGTATTGTAATGCTTTAATTTAGGGCTTTGTTTGTGTAATTCATTTTGTTGTGACTGAGATGGATTGGGTTAACTGGTCGAAATGGATTTATTGGGATTACATTTAGCAGCTGATTGTAGCATTTTCACGTCACCCTAACATAAACGAAATGTCAGAAAGGGTGTTAAAGAGAGAAAAAAGCCTTGCTAATCTTTGGGTGTTTGAGTTTCACATTTTGGTCCTTGTTTTAGACTTACTGGTGGAAACAAACAATAAATTGTTGGAACTTCTCCTAAAAGAAAGTTTTGTTGTTACCTTCCATTATTTTCTTTTCCTTTTTCTTAATTGTTGAAAAAATTTGAATGTATATGTACGCCCACTCCTCTTTGAAACAATTGAGCCAAACATGCTAAAGCATTTTGATCTAAATGTTCTTCTAGATTTGTAGGTGTTAGAATGCTCAGGTGTTTGATGGGGTTGCTAAAATGTTGTTTCACTTCTTACCAAGAAAAAGGGTAAAGATAATAGGTTCTGTCAGTCAAGTACTTTTTATATATTTATCATTTTTACATGAATATAGTTACGAATATACATTTTATTTTTATAAATGCTACTTATATGGAAACTGCATACTGAGATTTTGAATTGGTTTCAAAATATTTAGTAACTCATATTGGCGTTATAAGTGCTATTATATAACAATATTATTATTGTATATTAACATCTGATTCGAACCAATGCATATATAGCCGAATAACTAGAAATGACTTAGGTGTTATATGATTGGAGTAAGTTTAATATAGGTGTTTGTCGGTTAACTGTTGCGTTGTTTTTCACCATTGCTTTCTTTACTTTTGCTGTAGTTCTTTATTCATGCCTTGTTTACTATAGTAATATAAGAATATTATACATGGTTGTGGAATTTGTGTGATAAATATTTGCTCTATGCTGATATTGGGATTGCTTTCAGGACTACTTCCCTTCCCAGTCAATGAATCAGACGGTTAAAACGGTTAGGGAGAAACTCAATAAGGTGATAAATCTCTGAACTGCATGATTGTCTTGTCTTTAGAGAAATATTTTTAGTTATGTTGTATGATCATAGTACTATGATATTTTTTTAAACCTATACTCTACAATTTCTTGCTTTAGATTCAATCATGCACTGAACATTTGCAAGCTGGACCTACATCCAAGAAAACACGAGTGGACAATAGAAGAAGAATCTGATCAACCTTACCTTAAGATATGCTTATATACAAATTAGTGTTTCTAGTTTTTGTTAAATTCGCTCTAATGAAATAGAGAAGGAATGGGAATTGAATAGACATGCGAGAGATATTATGTAATTTGGTTGGGTGGAATGTAGTAGATGAGGAACAGAGTAATACATTGTTTGGTTGATACCAATAGGTTACAGAATATGCAAAGAATAAACGAGAATGTCAATTTTATCCTTTGTTATAAAATCATATTTTTATTTAGTAAAATTTTAATAACTTATTTAATAATTATAAGATATTATTAAATTATTGTTTTTATAAAGCATTATATTACAATTTATAAGATGTTTCATAGTTAAATGATATAATATAGTATTTTTAATTTATTATTATTTAATCAACCGAAGCATTTTATAATTTTTTTAAGTAGACATTTTTAACAAAATATTTAAAAAGTTATATTTAAAGGTTAATGATGTTACGATTAACCAAATATATACGATATAGTTTACATGATAACATTATTTTGAAGGGTATTTTGGAAAGTATAAAAAAATTGTCTAATCTTTAGAGCGCCGAATGAGCCATTTCGAGGGGAAAGCTCAGAAAAGAAGTACTTTCAGCCACTTGAAAATTTCCCTGGACTTGCAATCACAAGAATGAATAACATCACCACCAAACTCATGCAGTCGTTCAATACCCGGCATCACGCATGCGACATTTTCACTGGTGGCCATCACTAGCCAGCGACAAATGTATTCAAATTCGGTCTTGTTTGAGCCACTTGTAACAACAGCCTTGATCCTTCAGAAACCATTGGTCCCATCATATCTAGTTGACAGTATCACTGAATTAGATCCTTTGTTTGACAAACTGTACAGTTTTAGGCGATTTTGTTGCATCAAATTCTGTCTAAATCAGTTTTATTTTCAAATCGAACAAAAAAACCACAAGAAAGCAATACACATAAGGTGTTTAAATAAATGCTCTAAAATATATTCAATAACTATGAATGGTTTATCACAAATGAAAAGGGAGGGCTCTATCTATAGTTAAGCTCTTCCAGATCCAATAGTACAAATTGAGTTATATCAATTGTTGAGATTAGTGCCTATCTACAAGATGAGAGTTAAGGGATTTAAACTCTATACAAGCTTATGATTTAGGATTTACAATATTTACAATGGTAACTCTAGTTTTAATTGAATGTTTCACTGGACTATCAAGGCTTCAAGTAGATGAGTTTTTCTACATGTTTCACGAATCGAGTGAGTTCAAGTGGGTCAAATGAGCTCCATTTAATCAATTGACCTCCATGAGATGCTCCGTGTGCATTTGTCATGGGTTTTGTTCCGCAGCCCATGATATTCTCCCCTACCCATTCTCGTGATGCCTTCGTCACGTTCTCGAGATGACACTGGTTTGACTCGTCTTGGAACTAGCTCAATGCCTCGATCGATTCTTGACTAGCCTCTCTGTTGAGTAGTCTCTTCCCTCGGAACCTTTGCCTCAACTTATGTTTATGTTGTCGTCTAACTCGAACCGTTTCTCTATTTTGTACATCTCGTTTGCAAGAGCTCACCGCTCTTACTTGTCTCCATTGTGACTTGCCTCGATTGAGATCCTCTTGATCCTCACAAATAGGCTTAAGCATGCTTACATTGAACATCGAGTTAACTTTCAGTATCGTCACTAACTCTGGTTCGTAAGCCTCTTGACTTACCCATTTCAGGTCTCTGAAAGGGCCCTTGTGTAACACGTCAATTTTGGCGGGTCCTAAGTTTAGGCATAGAATCTTAAAGTTATCTGTGTGGTGTAGTTCTATTCATCTAATTATTTCTTTTGGTGTATAAATTAGGCGCATAGAAGACGTCAAGATATTAGGTAAGGATTTATCTCAAAATGTGTTGAGTTGTAAAGAGGGAGAGTTTGATAAGATATTGGGGAAATTGTAAGTTGGATTAACACCAATGGTATTGTACGATAAATTTATTTGGGTTACTGTGCTAGTTACATGGTAAACATTTTGGTTGGGGATCAATCAAATAGATGAACTAGGTATATATAAATTTATTGGATGATCATTTAAGTTCTTCTCAGAGACTGTAGACCATTACAAGGACAATTCTAAAAGAATGTGATACATGTCAAGTTCCATAATGAGGACTGAGGCTATATATATGTATTTAGGTTTGAGAAAGAGTTTTTCTTCTTTCCTCATCTTCTAAAACTGCTATTTGATTCTTTCTAGAGTCGATGATAGTTTTCCCTCCCGTTAAGCTGGAAGATAAGGATCTCATCTGAAGTAGTGAATTATTCATTTCTGGGTAAATTTTACAGTTATGCATGTTGGGTTATGAAAGAATAGATCTGTTAGAAATGGTTTAATAGTAAAATAAAGGTATAAGACTTTGCATGAGGATTGTCAATGCTTGTGATGATGGTAAAATGCTTGAGAATGAGTTTTAATGGTGTTTCTATGATCTGTAAGAGCAGTGAATGATGTTGATTTCATGATAGATGTTTGGTTTGGAGTAAGCTACTGTAGGTGAATGTCAGGTGAGTCTCTATGCTGATTCTTTGATCGGATGTGTGCGTGCACGTTAGAACAACAAATTTATGAAGCAATTTTTTAAGGTCGATTTTACTGTAAGCGTATAAGTCAGTTGTAATATTTGTAGTGATACAATGAAAACTAGAGTATTCTAAGGATCGAGTCCAAAAAAGTCTACGATTTAATAATTTCTATCAAAAAAATACATGCAAGAAAGGAGTCTAGATAGTTACTCACTAATTGCTATAGTACGACAAAACATAAACATATATTTTTAACACTAATTTCTAAATCAACTATCATAAGGACTTAATTGTAAAGAACACAAAACTAAGCAATTATCCAATAAATAAATAATGGTGCTTGGTTGATTTCGATGTGGTTCATCAGTCCTCAAACAAGGAAATTAAATCGCTTAAATTACTAAGTGGCTCCATTTTATCTTTCGATCTCAATTTTACCGACTTAAAGGAATTAGGTTTGGTTTATCTTCCGATCGCACCGATCAATTCGGGACTAATGAACGGGTGTGCAACAAGATTACCTTCCGATCTCACTTTATATTGATATTCCTTTAGGGTGTCACTACCTAAATTCTTAGTTCTATTCGTTTTAGTCCAATTTATTATGATTTAGTCATTTGTTCAAAAGCTTTAGTTTATCCACATCTCCATTAACCAACCCCCAAGGTTTAGTTACTCATTATCGTATTAAAGCTAAAAAACATGAGATAAAAGATTAGATTTTTAATGGAGAAAGCTAAAAGCCAAGTAAAGATGAACAACTACAGCAAAGTAAGAAGCAAGAAACATTAAAGGTAGAATCTTTAACAACTAAAACTAAAGAAAACTAAAATAACACTAAGCAAAGATTAAAGAGCGATTACAACAAAGTTCAAGTCTTTAACATGTGAATAAAACTAAACTATAACAAAAACTAACTTGACTAACAACTATGAAACTACGTAAAACAAAAACAAAAAAAAACATAAATTAAAACCCTAAAACTATAAAAAAGAAAACAACTCTACACCTAAGCTAAAAGATGAAAGAAAGTCTAAAACTAAAAATCTTTTATACCTAAAACTACAGCCTCCTCTTTTTCTCAGCCAAAAGTGACTTCTAATAGTTGATTTCTGACCCAAAGATATTGCCTAAAGTGTCCTTAAACGGTGGCTTTTGATTGGTGCTTCAAGTGGACAAACTCTGCCCCTGATTTCATTTTTTGTCCACGTCAGGCAGTGGTATCGCAATACCTATAATAGTTTACAAGTGGGGGGTCCTCTGAGGTGGATATCGCGATACCCAAGGGTAGGTATCGCAATACTGCTGTAGATGACTTTTTCTTTTTCATTTCGAGTCTGTCGAAAGTGTTGCAATACCCCTTTCTAAGTGACGTTTTCGCTCACATTCGGGCTTCCAATAAATCCCTAAAACAATCAATCAATAAGTTCTCCAATGGTACAATTGACCATTTTAGATTGAAAAATGAAGAAAAAGAGGAAATTTCAGAAATCTACTTGTAAAAACTAAAATTACGTAAAACTACTAAAAAGACACTAAAAACACTTGAAAACAAGTTCGTTAAGTGGAAAACGAGGCCCAATTTGACACATCAATTTGTGGCAGATCAACTCCCACACTTAATTTTTTGTTTGTCCTCAAGCAAACACACAAAACATGTAAAAAGAAAGACGATCCTTGAACAATGAATTTATTTGACATTTGATGAACGAACATGCATTATGTATCAAGTTCTTTTATTGTACAACTCCTAATTGATGGTATGTAAACTCATAGGTTTGAGATTAAATAATTTTAGTTCAAAAAGTTATAGAGCAAATAGAAGTAAAATCAAAATTTTATACAAGATATGATGTATCTATGCACGAAAGAAATCAAGTTATTCATTTATAATAAGTTTCCACAAGTTTAGGCTTGTTATTCATTTACAGTAAGTTTCCACAAGTTTCGACATTAAAGTCACATAAGACTTAATAGCTTATAACATTCTGAGCTTCAAGTTGATACAAATTCAAAAAAAAAGTCATCTCAAAACAGTTCAAGCACTACGAATGCACACGACATTGTTCTCAATTTTCCCCAAAACTTTCCGAAATTGTGCACTATGATTTTGAATCATTAATATTATTCTCTTTTCTTTTTCTTATTTTGAGCATATTTTTCATTATAAAAAATTAAAATTATATATATGAAAGTCTGTGATCTACGTTACTTCTTTTTGTCAGAATTTCTGAAAAAGAGACTGCTATCTATGACTCAATTTCTATCAACCAAGAAACATTTTTAGAAAATCATTTTCTGTAAAACATATACCTTTAATCTCTAAGCATTTAAAAAATCGAATTTAGAAACAGATTTCTTTCGCTACTAACACTTGAATAATCATAAAAACCATGAGACGTGCAACACCTACCAGAAGAAACAAGAGAGAACAAAGGATGCTTTGCAAACTCCATTTCAACAAATCCTACTTTCATATATCTTCTGTAGGGAATACGCAGATGCAGGCCACACATCACAATGAAAAGGGTATATATATATATATACTCCTTTTTTCTTTTAATCAGTAATTTGCTTCACAGTTTAGGATAAGTAAACTTGGACACGAGCTGTTTTCTTAACCTGGCAGACAGGACAAACACTGATTAGCACATCACAGTCTTTACATATGCAAAGGTGCCTACATGGCATCAACAAAATGGACACCTCCTTTGCCTTGCAAGCTCTGCAAATCATGCCATGATGATTCCTGGAAACACATTTCGCACCACCAACATCAGGAATGCTGAGCAAGTTGTTGGGGTCAATATATGAGGCAGTATCATCGACTTCACTTTCTCCAAAACCTTCCTTTCCCTGCTGTTCACCACCCTGTGACTGTGACATTACTTGCTCCAGGTTGCTCTTCAACACATTTACGACCGACTCATTGTATTTTGCTCTATGGTGCCAATTCTGGGCTTCCATAGTCACCTGCTTTATCCTTTCAACCAGTTCCCTATTCTTGCGATTCACGGTCTCTAGTTCTACGTCTTTCTCCCTAAGCTTTTTGCTGACACCTTTCTCAATAGCAGCAAGAAAAGAAGCCGTGTGTCTTTGCTTCATGTCTCGTATTCCCTTTGTCAAGTGCTCTTCCTGATTAAGAAAGAAAATAGAATGAATCAGAACGTCCTCCTAGGCACCATAGTGCTAGGTGTTACCAGCAACCATGAACATGTGAGATTTATGGAGTATAAAATAGTAAAATCATTATCAGGATGGATGTTAGGAGCCTCGAACCAAGGACACCTCCAACACAGAATTCATTGGAATTATTATAGTAAACAAAGGAAATTACTAAGCGCCTATGCCCAGTCAAAGGCAAACGCATCAACGTAAATACAGTTATTAAGATTGACTAGTAAAAGCTGTTTTAATCCTGTCACTAAGAAACCCCCTATATTGAGATATCATACAGACGGTGACAGATTTTATTTTACTAGGAGAGCAATACCACAATAGTACCTGCATTTTGATATACTGATCAAATTCTTCTTTCTGACGATCAAGTTCGGTTGTAACATTGTCACCAAGAGCCAAGATCATTAATGGTCCTTGTGTCATGCTTCCACTAGCCGAAGTCACAGATGAGTTCCGCTCATCATCATCATATGATAGCCGTAAGCCAGTATATACAGCATTGGGATTAGGAATGCCAGGTGAACAGTCAGCTTCCTCTTTATAAATGTTATAATTCAATGAAATTTGTAGCTTCTGCTGCCTCAGAATATCTTCTGTTTCGCGGCCTCTTTTATTGGGTGGAACCATGGAAGCTAAATGCTCATTTCCAAAATAATTCACCACATCAACAGTACATCCAACGGGTACTGAAAGTTTAACAAAAGACGGATCAGTTGCCATTAAAAGTTTTAAGAAAAAGAGAATGGATCAGTGTGGTTTTGACCAACGAAATAAGACATTGAAAGACGTTAAAACATAAACTAATGGCTAAATAAATGAAAAAAATAATAACTTACATCTTCCAAATAACTGCAATTGATTTGATGCATTAGTCTGATATGGAAGACCATTCTCATCCATGCAAATGGGTAGCATAGGGTTGCCTTCATTGCCTCCTAGCATTTTCCTATATCAATACCGAAACTATTATGATTTATATAGCTCTTAGAAGAGTAACCAAAGTTGAGAATTTGCCTGCACAAGAAAATGATATACAGTAAGACTCCAAATAAACAAGCTTTTTTTATCCAGGAAAATAGGAAGCACAGGATTAATGTTGTTGCCTCCTAACATTTTCCTATCTTAAAGCCTAAACTATTATGATTTATAGTTCTCCAAGAGTTTCCAAAACTGAATTTCCCTGCACAAAGAACAAAGAAAAGAAACAGAGTTAAAATTCAAATTATAAAGTTGACAATAGTGACAATATAGCAATTCTAAACATGCCTGCATAACAGTCAGATCAAACAAAATTTTCAATGGAAGGTCCTAAGGTCAGCCACATGGGCTCAATATTGGTAACTGAAACACCTTTGGGTTCAAGCCTTGAAGATGAGACACTCAACCAATTCATGTACTTTATCTCAGGTTTTACATTTATTCATGATAAATTATCCAACAGGAATAAAGTCAACTACCACCTATTTTATCACTACTATAAAATAACAAAAACTCTCAACAGTATCTATTTACATATTTTCTGTTCTCATGAAAGCAAAGCCAACATTTATACAATCAGGTGTAAGATAGAACAGCAAGGGATTGGTTGCGATGCAACACGCAATGAAGAATTGTTGCATGCCATTTATACTTGGTTACGACAAGAACAAATGGGAACCCAGATGGAGAATTTGGAAGCTATCCACAAGCAATTTGACATATAAGAAGGTGGTTTCATTGATAATCTAATTATGGTGAGTAAAACCCCTTTCATAATGTTGTACCCACAAACAGTGGTACAAGGTGAATTTGAAGAGTAATTGGTGCATGACCTTCAATTACAGGATGCAAGTGAAAGCACAAGAGTATGATATGCTAGAACCTATTTATGGCAGTATCCAAAAGAAAGTGAAGAATATGCATATCCAGTTCAAGGAGAGTCGTTGATTGTTTGTAATGTGTTAATAAAAATTGAACATAAAGAGGAGACTAGTGTTATGGTAGTGCACTTACCCAACTATCTTCCCTAGCAAAGGCATTGAGGGCTCAAGTGAAGGGTTTTGAAGAATTAGGGTTCAGTATGAAACAACCCAATATTTCAACACAAACATATTTGAGAGTCCCAATATGTTCAAACCATGAGATCTCTGTAAGTGAATTAATGACCAAGATAAAAAACAATGATGATGAGACCAAATTAAGTATTGGCATAGATACTCCCTTGAGTGAAGACCAAGATCTTAGCCAGCATTCCAGAAAGAAACATTACCATGCCATACCCAACATCCAACCCAAGGGATGGAAGGATTTTTTAAAGAGTGGCCTTATCTAGATGATGAGGCATTGTTTTATGTTTCTATGGCTGTAGGTCATATTCTCAAGAGGAGGTCTTGGTTGAATGTTATGCTTAATCAATTGGCTAGTTCTATCCAAGATTTTCAAAACCAGACTGGGGGTTGAACAGGTCAGACTACTGATTTCCGGTCTAACCGATTCGACTCAATCAGTACAAACAGTTTGACCAGATCAATTGAATAAAATATTTAAAAAATAGAGAACCAATCTGATTCAACCACCGGTCTGACCGCCCAGTTCAACTAGTTCAACTGATTCACAAGTCAATCAGTCCAGCCCCTTTTTCCGAACTGATACCCAGCTGGTTCCTGGTCCAACCAGCTAGTCCGGTCTGGTCCTGAGAAAATGGTTCTATCAGGTTTTTGAAGATTGATTTGAAGAACAAATATCAGAATAATATGTTGACAAGTTTTGAAGAGTGGAAGACAACTTTTAAGACTCTGGAAGGTCTTTACTGAAAGGAGATTGTTGCATTCAGGATGTTCAAGATTGTCAATTCCAGATTATAAGAATTGCCAGAAGATACACAAACAAGACAATAAGTAGGAAGACTTCACAGTAGATTCTATTGTCATATAAGGAAATAATTAGAAAAGAAAATAAAAATGGAAATAGGAGAAGTAGAACTTCAAGTTATCTTGATAGCCAAGGAATTAACCCTAGAAATGTGTCTGTCTTGCAACACCTTGTTTTGTTTGCTACGACAAGAAAAAAACCTTTGTAAGATAGTCCTCAAGACCCATTCCTTTCCCATTTTCAGGGTCTAATAGCTTGATTCCAGAATCAAAAGGTGCAGACTCAATGTTTATAAGTGCTAGAAATGCAAGCACATTTATACTAATCATGAGTGAGGTGGGTAGACAACTTGACATCACAAAACAACAAGCAGTTGCTGTGATGACTACTTTAGATTCTAGAAGTGCCTGCCTAACATGGCCACCTTTGTTTGATCTTGCTAAACTTGGTATCATTCATGGGTCTGTCTTGGAACACCTTGTTTTGTTTGCTAGGACAAGAAAAAACCTTTGTAAGATAGTCCACAAGACCCATTCCTTTCCCATCTTCAGGGTCTAGTAGCTTGATTCCAGAATCAAAAGGTGTAGACTCAATGTTTATAAGTGCTATAAATGCAAGCACATTTATACTAATCATGAGTGAGGTGGGTAGACAACTTGACATCACAAAACAACAAGCAGTTGCTGTGATAACAACTTTAAAATTCTATAAGTGCCCGTCCAACATGGCCATCTTTGTTTGATCTTGCTAAATTTGGTATCATTCATGGGTGTGGTTTCCTACCTTTTTCTTTTGACATTCGCTTTCATACTTTGTAAGAATTTCAAACTTGTCTCTCCAAGAAAGAAACCTGCTAATGACTCTACTCCTGAAATTGACTCTGCAACAAGCAGCATCTTTCAAGTTTTGATTAATGTATCCAGAGTATTTTTGGTCAATAAAGCTGTAGCAGGGAAGAGCACAATAAAGGTTCTGGACCCAGCCAACGTCACACAAATACATGCACATAAAATTCATTCTCTTGTTGTTTCAGTTGGTTCCAAATTTACTCAAAGACAAACAGCTGAAGTCAGCTATGATGCCAAAGTGACGAAGGTAATTTTCTCTGGAACCTGCTAGGAGTGAGGACAGGAATACTACTCCACGAATATCAAACAAGACGCTCAATGGGAGGTAGACAAGAAAAGTTTAGTTGGTAAATCAGCTATCAACATACCAGCTCATCAAAAGGTTACCTTAGCTTATGATATTCCACGAGAAGAAAGTACAAAATCGTTTGTTACTAAAGCTGACACCAAAGAACCAGAGTGCTCTCTCTAAAAGATTTATGTTAGAAGTGGTGAAAGTTGCTTGCCATGTTCAGGTTTTTCCAAGCGGAGGAGAATGATATAAGAGCTTTTAATTATTTTATATTTCATTAATAATTATTAGACATATTATGGACGGCTAAGATAAAAAGATATCTTTAGGGTTTAAATCTAGAGCTAGGATCATTAGTTAAGTAAATCTAGGGCTAACAATAAAAGTTCAGTTGCAAGAAAGCCTAGTACAAATAAGTTGTATGCTATGCTGCCAACATTAACATTTCATTCTTCTTTTTTTCTTAACTAATAGAGAGAAAAGAGAGGTTTTTTATAACCTTTGGTTTTTTAGAGTTCCAACTTCTAACTCATTTTCAACCTAATTCTTTCAATTGCTTGTATGGTTTAGGTTGAAAACAACTATATTCGAAAGAAACAAGGCTGAAAATGAGTTAGAAGTTGGAACTCCAAACAAATTAGGTTTATAAACAAACTCTAGTTTCTCTCTATTAATTCAAAAAAAATAATAATAATAATAATAATTTTGGTTGTAAAGCTTACAAGTTATCTATATTAGGCTTTCTTGCAAATAAAATTTAGTCCTAGCCCAAGATTTAAACCCTAAAGACATTTTATACTTATATGTACATAATATGTCTAATAATTAATAATTATGACGGAAATAAAAAAGTAAAAAAAAATAAAAAGCTCTTGCATCAGCAAATCGAGGGTGTGCGCAAAACTAAATAAAACAAGTTTTAAATATGAAAAGTAATTTGTTAAAAGAGAGTTTTGATGAGAACTACAATGGAAAAACTGTATCAAATTCATCCACAAGTTACTGAACATGTAATCATGTCAAGATATTATTTCAATTACATTGGTTATAAAAGAAAATTCCACAATCTTTATGGACGCTTCTAGTAGATTTTAGCAGTAAATATGGCACAATGACTCTAGGATAAGAGCTGACTATGTCCACCTTCCCACAATAATGCAATAGCCAATTATTCTAGGACATTTATCAGATATATGTTCCAATATAAATTTTTATTGGAAATAATACACTACTAATACATATCTACTAATCTGAATATTCAGGAGAAGAAACAAACTGATCATGTAATTGTCTTCCTCTATTAGGTTGACACTAAATGCTAAGCTATTCTATCAAAAACTACGAGGGTCCCACATGAATTATTACCCCCAAAATTCATGCACCCAAAATTAATGCATACATGAATCTCATTCATATCAACAATTATGAAATTATTAGGAATTCAAATACAAATGAATCAAAGAAACACCTTAGTCTAAGTAGATGTGTCCAATGACAGTCCTTGGGGAAACACTTTAATGTTCTACCTCAATATCTTCTTTATTTATTTAAAAAAAATGGAATGAAATATGATGGGATTACTAATTGAACCATCCAAATATTTAAGTTGGGTTCCAAAAGTAGATTCTACAGTGAAAAGGGGCAAAAAATCACGCCGATGACCTACTGATATCTCAAAAATAAAGGATGGAAAATGCACGAGGTATAATTATGGATATCCTAAGGAGATCAACATTGAACTTATGATTGTTTGGTTGCAACAAAACTCCATTATAATTAACAACAAGATAACCGGATGTAAAGCCTAGACAAGAAGGAATATGTGAGGCGAATTGATGGAAACAAAAAGAAAAACCAGAAAGGAGAATATCAAGATCAAAAGAGAAAACAGAAAGAAAGAAAAATCAGACATCAAATTAACAAGGAGTAAAAATCATTACACAAACAAGGAGATTTAGATCAATTTCACATTCCTGATGAATCTCGAGAAAAAAGAGGTTTTTTTTTTTTAAAATGACAACCTAAAATAAATAAAAGTTCTAAAGAAAATATCATCGAAGACATGGAAAACCCAACAATCTAAAAGACCGTACCTGCGATACGTATGCTATTTTTATTCAGTTTCAACAACAGTAACTGCGCAGAATCTGCAATTCCCAAACCAATCTTCAATACCCAGAAACAAATATACATACATATATATAAAAAGAAAATACATCGTAGAAAGAACAAATAAAACGTACCACAAAATTTAACGATTTTGGAGAAGATATCAAAGAGAGAAACCGATCATTTAGGATCTGAAAGTATTGACCTCAGAAAATCAAAGAAAGAACGAAAAGAAGGAAAACGGACGGGTAGAAAGAAAATTAAAAGAGAGAAGAAATAAATAGAAGAAAAATAAAAGAGAGAAAGGGGAAGTTGGGAGAACAAAGTTATTGAAAAGAATAGTACTAATTATTAAGAATCGGTGGCATTAACATAGAACGCCCTGTCCTCCTTTCTACTTGGTGGTTACGCTAACTGAAATCAGTAGAATTTATTAAAATTTTGCATGAATTATACAAATACTTTTTATTTTTTATTTATGTTGATATCGATTTATTGCGTTGATGTGATTCTTAATCGAATCACCAATTTCGTCAACAAATTATGAGAATATTTTTTCATTTTATCAAAAATAAATTAAAATAGATATATATAATAAAATTTGAACATTCACCGATTGAATTATTAAAATATCAAATTTACTATCAAACTAAAGTTTTATTTTAATTTATATTATACATTATTGTTTTATTGCATATATCTATATTATTTATTAAGTCTCTCTGAGTTGTTGTCAACTTTAATCGGGTCTGAACCATTAACCCAATCAGGAAATTATGAAAATATCTTCTGTAATTAAAAAAAAGTTATATCATTCAAGGATATTTTATTTTTTTTATTTTAACAAAAACCAATTACAATATGCATATGGTAAGATTTAAATCTGGCCCAATTAAATTATTAAAACCTTAAATTCACCATTTAATCAAAGCTTTATCTTGATCTATTTAATACATTTTTGTTTTAATATTTACAATTTATTATCTTCATCAATTGTATGTATATTACTAATATTGTTTTTTGTTTTGTGAATAATAATATTGTTGATTGAATTGGTGTCACAAATCAACTCGAGAGTAACTCATATTTGATGACAAAACCATGATAAATATATGTACTTCATTTAGTATTGTTTATCTAGCTAAATTAGTTATATATGCCAAAAAACTATTGGCCAAATAGGCTTTTTTTTTTTTTTTAATTTAGGCCAAAAATAAATTGATTTTGGAGAGAGAATGCGCTTTCCGCACATATGGCAGAAAAACGCACTCGGCTGAACTCACTTTTTTTTTAAATCGTATTTTTTTTATTTTTTTAATATAATCAATTTCTTTGGTCAAATGGTTAAATATTAATGGTTTTGTCCTTAAATTTCAGATTTAATTCCTCTCCCACTTACATTTGTATCACATTTGTAATTTTTATCTCACATTGTTTCAATTTTTTTTATTTTTAATTTATAAATTTATTATTTTCAAATTTCTTTTTAATTCATATTTTTAATTAATATATCTTTTATTCATAAAATCAAATAATAAATATTTAATTATGTAATAAAAATATATATTCTATATATATCATTATGTCAAAAATATTTAAAATTAATATATATAATATAAACACCAACTAATTATTTTGATATATTTTTCTTTATAATATTTATATGTCAAATATTTATTTTCTCCACATATATTGTGGGTATGATAATTTCTAATATTATAAGTTGAAATAATTATTTCAAATATAATTTTTATTTTTATACGTAAAATATTTCAAATATCATTGTTTTTTCATCTACATTGTGGGTATGATATTTCAAATATTTTTATATGTAAAATATTTTAATTATTTATTTCAAATATCATTATGTTTATATGTGAAATATTTTAAATACAAATAAAAAATATATAATACTAAAATTTACTCGCTCATGTATGGATTGAAAAAATAAATATTACACATATAAAAATTATATTTACTAAAAATTATTTGATTTTATGAATAAAAGAGATATTAATTAAAAAGATGAATTAAAAATAAAAAATTTGAAAACATTGTATTTATTAATTGCAAATGTGTTTAGAAGAGAAGGAATTGAACCTAGGATTGAAGAATAAAATCATTCTTATTTAACTAAGGGAGTTGATATGTTAAAAACATTAATTAAAAACAATAAAAAGCTTAAAACAACATAAAATAAAAAAAATCAAGTGTGAGTAAGAGAGAAATCAAACTCGAGACTTAAGGAAAAAAAATCATTAACATTTAACCATCTGACCAAAGATACTAATTATATTTAAAAAAAGTAAAAAATGTGATTTAAAGGGAAAGTGCGTCCAGCTAGGCACGCTTTCCTTCCACCTGTACAGAAAGCACGTTCTCTCTCCAAAATCGATCTATTTCCCTAAATTTTTTTTTAAAAAAAGGGCCTATTTAGCCAATGTTAAGTTATTCGATACTATACTGACACTTTTACTTTCAAGAAATATACAAAACCCAACAGAAACTGTTCCAAAACCAACACCTAATAGTAGACTTGCAAATCAGTAGTATAAAGTGCTTTGTAGCAGTGCGTCTCTCGTAAGGCTGAGTTCTTCCAATCTAGCGAATGTGTTTTAAACACTGAGTCTGCTGAACAGTAAGATGATGACCCACTCACGTATGACGAAGCGATGCAAAGTGTTGATCCAAGCTCTGGAAAATAGCTATGAAAGCTGAGATGGATTTATGGATTCCAACTCGATGTGGGAACTTGTAGACTTATCGGAAGGTATAAAACCCATAGGGCATAAGTGGATCCATAATAGGAAAAGAAATGCAGATGAAAGAGTGGAAAATGGATGTTACTTTTTTTAAGACAGCGTTTTTTTTAACAACTATCTTGAAGAGAGCATCTATATGATGTAACCCACTAGATATAGGACCACACTGGTGTGCGAACACCATGGCTAGGCATAGAATCAACACTTAAACAAATATACCTATCGTGGTTTTATTGCAAGTGTGACAGGTTAGTTGTAATATTTATACTGTTTAATGGAACACTCAAGTATTCCAATGATCGAACTCGAAGGAGTCAGTTGTTAAGAAAATTCCTAGACTAAGGACATGCGAATCAAGGAACCTAATTAACTACTCGCTAAATACTATAGTACGACAGACCATTCAAGAGTTCGATTATACCAATCAATAACCTAAAACTAGCAAAGGACAAATTTGTATAGAAAATAAACTACATAATTATCAAATACGATAATAGAGAGCAATTGGTTGATTTCCATGTGGTTGGTTGACTTTCGAATTAGGGATATAAATTGTGATTACTTCTAAATTGGCTTCATTTTACCTCTCGGCCTCAACTTTACAAATTTCGACAAATTAGTCTGATTTATCTCTCAACCTCACCAACTAACCCAAGACTTATCAAATTGATGCCCGATAAGATTGCCTTTCGGTCTCACTTACCTTCATTTTCCCTTAGGGGCGTTAATCCTAAGTTTTTAAGTCTATTCAATTTAGTCCAATTTTGTAATTTAGTCCCCAAACCCAAAAATTAATTACCCAACATTTCCATCAACCAACCTCTAAATATTTAGTCACTCATGCTTGTATTGAAACCCATTAACAGCAAGAAATTAAATAAAAACATCATTAACTTAAACCCTAAGAAAATCAATAAAAATCCAAGCTTTCTTACCAAAGCTTGGATAGAACAACTATGATAGCAAAAAAAAGTAAACCAAAACACTAAAGAAGTAACTTTTAACAAAGGAAATGTAACAAAAATGGAATTCTATTAATGGATTAGATTATAACTACAAGAGAGTTTGAAGGACTAAATAAGCAAATAGATCCTAGCAAACATCCAAAAATGAGCAAGACATTAAGCCCTAAACTAAGAAAAAGAAAAATAAACCTTAAGAGATGAAGTGAACAATCCTAAAAACCTAAAAACGTGAAGTGTGTCCTTTGTTTCAACCAATTTGGCCTATTTTAACAGAGTTCGCATAAAAAAATATTGACCAAATTGCCCTTATTTGTCTAATTTTGGTAGAGGACATTTTGGAAAATTTGTCATCTCGGGTCTCAAAATAACATAAAATGCATACCAATCACTTATATGTGCAAGGAATTAAAACTAAGTAAAAGTATGAAGAAAACATATAAATTGTTGGGAAACAAGCTCATTAAGCGTACTAGGGAGTCTAATTTGACATATCAAATTACGATAGATCAATATATTGCTAAAAGAAAATAGCATAAAGTTTGCAAACTGCTTAGATCCATATATGAACTTAAGCAAGCATTTTACTCATAGAATCAAAGATTTGATCAAGTGATCAAGACTTTTGGATTTGAACAAAACGTAGAAGCAAATGTTGCTCATTGATTGTCTAATATTTAACTAATATTAAGCCATATTACATGGTCGGATAGTAATACAGAAAGGCAACTTATATTAGTAGACGAACCTAAACATGTCCTCAGTCTAATCGAAAATGAGCAAACCGATTGAAAGACTAATATGTCATGTATCAAGTCCAATTGAGGAGATACTTTGTCTTGGGCATCGAAGCATATGACTCCCAGAAGATAAAAACATAGATGTAACTGACTGGACTGACAGTACATTGGACTAGACCCAAGACGAATAGATCTTTAATCTGTTTATGGAGTTATTCACTTGTGACGTTCATAGTGTGGCATAACTAAACCTTGAGTGGATGGCAAACTATGTATGCGTGACTTGTATACTTTTATGTAAGTAAAAGCTTAAGTTCAAATAGATAAGGATTTGAAAGCTATTGCGTTGAGTATACGACTTTTATAGTATGTAGTGTCATTCAAAATAGTGGAATTTATTGCTTGAGAAATGGGTAAATAATATCCTCTCATTGGCATTAAATGGTTGATGAAAAGTACATGTGACCACAAGTCATTCGTCTTTGTAATAAATGACTTGATTACTATTTGATAGTAATTTGCTTTTCATGAAGAAATATGTAATGATTACCCTGAGATAAACTAGGATCATATTGGGAGAATGAATATTACCCCAAAGAGATTAAAGATATTCAATGAGAGTAACACACTTATGATAAGGTTATTAGACGAGCACTGATCGAGTTGCTTTCGTAATGGTATGTTGTTGGGGAGAGTTTAGTCAAGATACTATAGTGGAATGAGTTTGTGACTAAATGAATTTATAATTATTAAGTAAAAAGCTGAAACTTAATTATAAATCATTTGAGCCTCAATTGCATATATCTGATCGATCTCTCCGCTAGCTCGTTGAAACAAAAAATGATGGTAATGTTTAATCAAATGAACAGAAATGATAAAAATGAAAAAATGAAAAACATTTAAAAATAATTATGATTTTCTCTAAAATAAAAATAAATAAATAGAATTATTTGGAAATGGACGTGATTTTGTCTAAAATAAAATTCTTATAGCATTAGTGGTTAAAATAAAAAAATCTTAAACATGGTCAGGAAACATGTGTATAAAAACGTTAAGTCAATGTTCCCCTATTTTTAGCACCATGATTAAACTTGATATGAGAGGAATAGCTTAGGTACTTACTTGGTTTAGAAAATTCATTTCTCCCTTGAGGTGTTTAGAAAATATTAATTAGGCCTCATTATATTTTTTAATTTTTTGGAAAATTTTAATTAAATTTTCTTAAAATTTTTAAAATTCCTCATTAATCTCCAAAAAAAAAAATTAATTTGACATTATTTTTTTTTTTAAATTCTCATTAAACTAATAAAATTTTATTAGTCCCTCCAAAATTTAATCTCAAAATCCCACTGAATGAAGGGTTAAAATAATTTTTTTTTTTTATAAAATTTGAGGACCAAATAAATTAGATCTACCTTAAAATGTTGATTACTTATTAAGCAAAGAAAAAAAAATCATTTCTTGAAATTTCAATAAATCCTACTGAAGCTGATTTATGGACCAGAAATTTTCCAAAGGCTTCTCTCTCTCTCTCTGATCTTGATTAATCATACAAAACTCCTATGCTCGCAGTGCAATAATGGATTTGAATCCCTCCACTTTGTGTTGCCAATCTGCCATTCCTCATTCTCACTTGCTTGTGTATATCATACCAAATTAAAGAAAGTCCAGCATGGCCTTATATTTGTTTGTGTCTCCCCTCTCGCCCACCTCACCAATTTAACCCCATAAAACGTGTCTCATGTTTCCTACACAAAGCAATCCCCTCGGCTTGTATGATCAGAATCCACTCATCCAAAGATCTAAGTAACACAACCCATTCTCACTCACCATCTTTAGGTTTGCATTTATGCTGTAGCATTCATTTGAGGGACCATTCATGCATGCAGCGATCGGTCATGGTTTAGCTGATGGTTTTCAAACCCTTTCAATATCAAAACTTCTTATCTCCTGAAGATGAGGTGAATCTATCGTTTGGATTTCTTATGCTCTTTTGGCCCTTCACTCAGATATCTCTGGATAACAGTCGCTCTCCCCAATTTTGGTTCTTCTATACAAATCCTCCTATCCTTCCCTTTGTACCTTTGTTTGCACTTCATTTTCTTTTCCTTTTTTTCCCCTTTTGGCTCTCCATCTCTTCTTCTTTTGGCATTTCTTTTCGTTTTGTCCATTTCTGTTGGAGAAGAAAAATGATATACTGTCACAACTACAACCATGTTATTCCTTGTCTTCATCGCCACCCACATAGCTACATTAGGATGGTAAGTGAAATCTCTTCCAACTTTCTTTGCTATTCACGTTTTCAAGTCGAAAAGAATAGTCCTGAAACCTGCAGAATCGTCAAGCTGGTGTTTATTATAACTGGTACTGTTTTTTTTCATGGGAAAATCTGCAGGTTCAGCATCTGATAGAGAGATGTTAGCTTCTTCACATGAACAAACAACAATGTGTCTAGGCATTGGCAAAGTATGCAAGCATTCGGCCGTGCATTACAATTACAGGTGATAAAAGAATGCAACATATTATACCATATATGATCCAATTTGGGTATGTAAACGTTTTAATATTAATGCATTTGACAGTGTGGAGAGAGCTAGAAAAGGAGAATAAGGACTTCTTTGAAGCACATTTTCAAGCTCTCTCCCTACAGGCCTTTCATGGGTAAGAGTTATTAAGCATGTACTACCCCACACATTCCATGTATGTTACCATATTCAAAGATTGAAAGTTGGGCATATACTTTTAGAAATCAGTATATTCATAGAGATGCAATTACAAGTGTTTCGTTTTCGATTTTCCTGGTGGGTACATTCGAAGGAAACCGAGTTATGAAAGGAAGAATCAGTACTGGAAGTGAATGACAAATTCACTATTAATTGTTGCTGAACTGTCTCTATATTCCAAGGTAAGCTAGAAATAGAATGTACAAAATTTTCCAACTTAATTTACTCCAACACATGCTAACTTAACAGCTGCAAAATGCATATATAATCATAAGTTTTTTGCTTAAAAGTAAATTAACTCAAGCATGATGATTCAGACATGCAGAACTTTATATTTAGCACTAGCTGAATTACCAGAAGTAGTAGTAATAGTAAACTTGGAATTTCTCTTAAGAAAACTGAAGTTTTTTTTTTTTGAAGACAGTCATATCTAGTACAGACTTGCAGTGAAGACTTCATTCCCAAGAGCATCTCCCAGAAAAGGGCATATGATTTTGAAACCTACCTTTATATATTACATATACTCATGTATCAGTAGCCCTAAAGGAGTTAAGAGTTTGTGGAAGAAAATTTATACTAATAAAATTAATTAGGGCTTCTTCACTCAAATGGTGACTTGGTCCATATGGAATTCCTTGCGGCTTTTCTTTCACGGAAATCATTGCCTTGTATGTGAACCTGAAATTTGTCACAACAGAAAGTCATGCAACCCTTTTCTGTCGCATAAATTACCCCAAACATTATGAAGCTAAAGAAGTCTTAACAGTATGTTCAAGTGTCCTTAAATGGCTATCTTATTAATTTCTTTTCTACATGTAATAATTGAACTGCAAGAAAAGGACTACCCTATGGCTATCCTCAGTTTGAGTAATGACCCTTTGTAATTATTCAATTACTGTTGCCTGTAAGCTTATTTACCAAAAACTTCTCTCTCAGTACAAGGCATGAAGAAGAATAAGCATGCATGCAATGTATAAATATTCACAAATTTTCTTTCATTAATTAATGATGTATTATCCCTATAGTACCATGTGATGGCTTAAAGAGTACAGACAACTGATTATGTCAATGATTGATGCAAACTCCTTAAACAATCACATAAAGTTCAAGAACATACGGAATTGCTACATGACTCGCAAGTACAGTACTTTTTTACAGCTCTAAATAGTTAAAGCTAGATAGATGTACTTGTATAAGCTAACCTCAGTAGCCTCTACGTTCCATGACCCCTCTCCCTCGTCCTGCTCAGAACTCACTCCTTCTCCTATGTTGTGCTTGTGCATGGGAGGAAAGTGGGCCCACTGAAATATTAAGGCATATATATATTAGAAAACATATGGTGGAAAGATGGGTTTGTCTTTTTGATTCTTTTGGGTGTCTGAAACATACATTTTTTGCAGCAGTGCTGAAGGCTTCTTTGTGCGGAATGTTGGGATTTTGAGTTTTCAGTCTCCTGATCTCTTCTCTGCCACCAAGAATGAATGAATCTATATATGATAAACGTACTAAGTCAAAGAAAAACATTTTCTTTTTTGGTTTTTTTTTATAAACATAGATGGGGAGGGGGGTCTTATTACTTGATGAAGTGATTATAAGCTGATGGAGCTCTTTGCCTCTTCTCTGGCGCTGTAAAATTGGCCTAAACTAGTATTAGAATTGGAATGATGAAACAGTTCTCCCTTGTGTTACATCCAAGTTTTAAAATGGAAAGGAAGAAAGGACGCACGCTTGTTGACTGTGGGATTCACACGGACTATATCTTCTTCTCCATTATCGGAAGAGCTCATCAACGATGGGCTGCGCCTGTCTGAGGTCTTCCTATGGCCACCCAGTTCTTCTGAAACTGCTCCTTCTTTTGGCTGCTTGACAGAAGCTCACATATAGTATATAATATAATGTTAATGAAACTGATAATCATCTATAGTTAAGAACGATAGACATCGATTAATCAATTTGGTGACATGCTACTATGACCATATATTATCGACATATACTTATACCTCATCATCATGAGCAAAGGAAGCTAGAAGGTGCAGTGGGACAAACGAAGCTTTCATCATATTAACTGAGAGAAGGCTTGTGCAGTGCCCACATCTCACTGTCACCACCATGGACAAGCTGCTACAAGGGACACTTACCTGCAATATTTCAAAATCCAACATATCAGCAGCTGGAGAGTGAAAAAGACTTTAACGCATGCATATATAGTGTGGGAAAAACATTCTTTTCTTTTTTTACCAGTAAAATGGTAGTGCAGAAACCACATTGGACATAACAAATCTGCTCAGGGAGATCAAAGAGATGATTCAGTGTCGACATTTTCTTCTTTGTTGATGTTAGTTTGTCTGCTTCTGAGAGTTTGTGTGTGAGGAAGTGAGGGGAGAGGGAGAGAGAGACAATGAGGATGATGTGGTGGGATTTTGATATACACGGGAGGTGGGATTTATAGATTGTACAGAGACTCTAATTACAAGGATTTCACCTTTCTTTAGCTGATATCTCATACCACTTTAATTCCTTAAGCATTGTGCTTTCATTATTGTTGCTAAACAATTTTAAACTAAGTACATACATTCGTGGAACAATAAATGATATTCAAATATAGCAGATCTTTGTTGTTGCAGCAGATTAAATTATGTGGTTATAATTTTTTCTTCACAATCCAGAGTTCACCATAATAAATTATACTAAATTATGAAACTTAATAAAAAACAATTTTATCTAATAAATATATTTATAAAAACTTGATGTAAAAATTAAATGAAATTTTGCTTGAAATAATAAAATAAAAATAAGAGAAAAGATTGTATGAAATTGTGATTTCATGTTATCGCTTTCTTTTTCTAACAGAAAAATTACAAATCAAATCTTTTTTTTCTCTTGAAAAAATAATAGTAAATAATAGAAAAAGCATTTCTCAACCCTATTTCCCCAGTTATAATCTCTCCTAGAAAATAATAGAAAAAGGCATTTCATGCTCCGACAAAAGTAGTCCTCCCAAGGCCAAGCTTGTCAACGTTGTGAGTTTTAATTAAATTGCTAAAAACAATCGCAAGCTTCAGCCTTGGTGTGTGGCATTTGATGTTACCCAATTCCATTACAAGGATGAAACAGGGACATAGTGACTAATGGTTTTCATGTGTTGTTTTCTGCAACATTTACTCCCTGGTGCAGGGCAAGAGGCATTCTTTTACCATTTAAAGCAGGAGGGGAAGTTTCTAGAAGAGTGTATGGAGAAGGAAAATAGGCATCTCAGGTTTTGTCTTTCCTCAAACAAGGTAAGTTTGATTGAGATAATGAGCAATGCCCTGATTCCCCTACTCTCCACTGCTGTCTTTGTTCTTGTTATTTGCTTTGCATGCACTACCATCACATTTATTTCCCCATTTTTTACATTTCCCCTTGCTTTCACTCTCTTGTTGACTGTCTCACCCATGTGCTCCCATGTGATGTCCCCACCATCCTTACTTCATATATGGAAATGTCAATACAGCATCTTCACTCTCAATGCTTCCTATCACTTTAATCTAATTTTCATATGCTTTCCATTTTTAACCAGTTTTGGATAAACCCACTGCATCCATACGTGCACCCACACACATATCTTCCTCATTTTTTAAATTAATACTACACTTAAACATACGCAATACCGCATAGTGCAATATCTGCCAAATCTAACACCATATACAAACTTTTATGTAAACTTTAATGTGGATTTGGATAAGTGGTGCAATGCGTTTAGTTTACGTTCTGTTTAACACTATAGTATTGCTACGGTATTTAATCTCACACCTTTAAACTTGCCTAAAAGTATCTAGTTGGTACTAATTTTCTTCTTATATAGTTGGCATCAGAACTTGTATTTTGTCACACACATTGTCCCAGTTTGTTTATAGTATTAATTTTTTAAAGGGTTAACATGTAGTTTGCTTCATGAACTTGTCCAAAAAATTATATTTTTAAACATATATAATTTATATTTTCTAAAAGATTTGTAATTTTTTTCATTTATATCTATCACATATCATACTGAGAGATTACCACATGTCACTAGTAAGATTGGCCATCAGTATAATGTCAGCTGAAACTAACATTGTTAGTGCGGAGGTACCAATCTAAATGACGAAATATAAATTCAAATTTCAACTGGATAAAAGAAATTCGAGTACTAATTAAATACTTTTGGATAAATTAGAAAGTAAAGTTAGAGATGATGGTTTTGGGAAATGAATTAAGTGGTGCGTGTGGTAAAAGCCTGACGATGATCAGAATATCAGGCTGTACTATTGTGTTGTTGGTATGGGAAGACCTAACAGTCATGGATTATGTCAAAATTCATCAATGGAATTTGTTGGGTCGTTGGTTCAAGGGTTGACCATTCATGCATGGGGGCTGACTCGCTTTCCAGAACATAGCAAAGAGATGGGATGGTTTATGAAGATACGCAAGATTCCAGGTCTTTTTTGAAAGGAAATATACAGATGGTTCCAAGCTTTATGAAATGAATAGAGGATATTATCAATTTACATCCAGGGAGGGAAATGGGCCTGGGTTAAAAGAAGTTTATGGAGACGAGGAATCCAGAGAAATGTGAGCCTAAAACTTGGAAATGCGGGAGATTAAGGGTGGATTTAAATGGACAGTACGTTTATCTACGATTAGTGTAATAATAACGGTAACAGTGAGATTAAATATTTTATTGATGAGATAAAAAGTATATTAAAGGTATCGCATCGCACTGTCCATTCAAACCCGCACTAAATTGTATGAAATTGCTGCTAAAAGGGGTATTGAGCAAGTCCAAACAGATGGTTTAGATGATGTTAAGCCATGAGTTTTGTATAGACTATGTGTGAGTGCCTAATTAGTGATCGTGGTGGCCTTGACTATTGGGAAGGTTTCAAAATGATAATTGTATCATGGAATGTGATGGGGATTAACTAGAGTGAGAGTTTATTAAAACCTAATTATACTCTAGTTTACCTAGTAAAAGTGAAAAATCCAAAAGAGAAACAAACTCTCTAAACTCATGACCATTTTCTACTTATCCAGATGAAAAAGACTAGAAAGGAAAATGAATAAAATTATTTCAGCTTCAGCAATTTAATTCGTAAGGCATGCATGCAGTAGAGAGTAGTTTTATCTAATTTTTTTTATGATTTTTAATTAATTTTTTATTTGAACCAGTAGATTGCCATTAATCTAATTCTGACAATTTTGTTAGCAATTTCCAAAACAAAAATGGATATTACAAAATGACTACGAGAAAATTATAATTATTAAATGATAATTACATTTTTTATAACTATAAAAGAATTTTTTTTAAATATTGGTGGAGAATAATTATATTTTAATTTCTTATCTCATTATTGATAATATAAATTATAATTATATAAACAAATAATTTTGAAATCAAAAATCATCATAACTGAATTTTGGAGCAAATAATTGTTGTGCTCGCAAATTATCAAATATATTACATATATAATCAAAATCCATTTACAAAAAATCATAAAATCTACAAATGATAAATATATCCGATGGCGGAGCCTAGTAGAGATTCAGAGGGGTTAAAGTTTAAAATTTTTGTAATTTTCTTTTTGAAAGTTTAAATCGATATATTTATAAGTAATTTTTTTTTAATGAATTATTTATATGTTTAAATCAATAGTTACGTAATATATTTAATTTTAATTTGACTTTTTAAAATTAATATTTTAAATCCTCCATTGAATATATTAATAGTTATTGAATTATATATTATCTGTGAATGAAATTGTGATCTGATTTCGTATAGAATTATACGGTTTTATATTTCGAGTGTGGGCTTTATCACTAAATGCAAAAACAAAATACCCCACTTGTTCTCAGACACGTCCCGTTCATGGAAGATATGAAAAAATTGAAGAGTGAAATCTTCCATAAAATTAGTGGCAGCAAACAATTTCCTGTTTGAGTTTAAATTCGATCCATATTTTAAATGAATTTAATTTTTTTATTCGAATCTATCTTTCAGTCTTAATATTTTTATTTAAATCATTTCAAATATTTGAGAATTTACAAGCTTGAATAAATAATTTAACCCTTAAATTAATTTTATTATCGGATTGATTTTAACAATTTTTTTAACGGAGTAGAGATGATAATATGAAGGGAAAAATGATAAAAAATAAATTTTAGAAATATCATAATGTTGTCATGAAAAGGATGAAGATATGTCCAAACAAGAAAAAACATTTCTACTTACATAAAAGTTATAAACGAAAATGATATCCTTATAAATAACCTCGGATAAAAGTTGTTTTTTTTTTTGTTTACTCTTAATTTCAATAATAATTTTATTATTTTATACAATATTTTTAAATAAAAATAATACGATCCGAACTCGTAGCATATAAATATCTAACAAAAATTGTAGCCACAACTCTATTAAATTTTAAAAATATAATATAAAAATTGATGTTCATAAACATGAGATTTTGGATAGCAGAAATGTGGTGGTCCCATGCACCTCCGAATACCACACAAATACGACCAGCATTCCAAATGTTTTATCCATATGTGGTCATAATTTCTGTAATAAATGGAAATAACTACTTTTTTTATTAATAAAAATATTATTTTATATTAATTACAAGATTTTATCATTGCAACAACCTACAACTTTCAAGGTTTAATGTAATCGAATCTGACATGATTAATGCATATTGAATGTTGTAAAAAATTTTATTAATAAAATAAACCCGATTCCAAAATTTTATTATGACCCGATTCAATCCAATTTTTATTTTAATGTTATTGCTTCAAAATAACCAATTCTTTCATTGTATTGATTAAAAAATAGTTCACTTAAATAATATGCTGATTTCTGTTATTATAAAACAAATTATTGACAACGTAATGAATTGCAAACAAATTTTTATTTGCTTACTTGATAATATAAATTATGTACTTACTTACTTTGCTAAATCTGATTCTATTGAGTTTTATATCAAAACTTTGGAGCTATTAGTTGTGAAAGTATGAACAATAATGCAGTAGCTAGTAGATGAGTTTATACATAGTGGTGGGTCAGAAAACTTTTTTTGAGAGGGTCGGAATTAAATTGTGTATTTTTCGATAGTAAAAATATAATTTTATCATATTAATAGTTTATATTTTTATAATTTTTAAAAGATTAAATCAAAATTTTATTATTTTAAGAGTTAAAATATAAATTTATCGTTATTAATTTTAAATTTTATAAATTATAAAAAAATTTATTTAAAAAATTTATCATTTTAAGGGCATGAACTCCCTAGATGCCTAGTACGCTCTGCAACTGTTGATTCAGTGCTCCATGTAAATAGCAGCAGGCTAATACAAAATATATATATCCTCATCCAAAAATCCTATTTGGTTGGTTTCTAGAGGGGCTTTCAAGGATCTAATTTTGCAATTTCAAGGTTCAACTATCATTACTTTATTCTACTCACTAACAACCATCACCATGAATCAAGTAGGTGCAGTCCTTAATATCATTTAGGGGCGGGATGGGTTTTGTTTTCTTCTTAAAAGTTGTCAGGTTGGGTCCGGTTTAGAGAAAACCGTTCCACACTATTTACAAAATTACCTCCCATTCTATTTCTATTTATGATTTAACCCTAAATTCTACTGCCCCACCAGGCCATGTTGCCTTTGAATGTTGCCCCGAAAATGGCTATAGAAAAAAATTGAGCGCAAAACAGAGAGGGGTAGTGCTAGATTTAGGATTTTGTGGTCCATGAACTCAATAAGTGGCTCCAGTAAAAAAGAGGATATTGTTTATTTTACGGATCTCGGGTTCAAACGCCTGTATCTATAAGATGTGTGTGCGTTGTCAAAAAGTTCGGAAAGTATAAACAGATACTATCATGTAATCACATCAATATATTAAAAAAAAAAATCTTACGATCCATAAATTAAAAGGGAAGCCCCCCGTAACCACAAATCAACTGTTTTTTTAATTGGAGAAAATATTTTGATATTTGATGTGTTCATGAATCGGGTCGGGTTCAGATTGGATCTAAACATGATATTAACATATCTCATTTTTGTCTAAGCTCAACCTGGTTCGAAATCTGAGCTTAAAATTTTATTTAAACTTGCCTATATTTACAAAAGACTAACTCAAATTCATTTTATGTTCGTCCATATTATTTTTAAATATTTTTTTTAATTTATATTTTATTTTAATAATTAATAATTTTATATATATATATTTTTTATATAGTTATCTTAACATTATTTTAAAGTTTACATTAGAGTAGTATTATTTAATATTTTTTTAAAATGTTCTAAATTACATAATATATGAAAAAAAAAACATAATATAAAGTATTATAATTTTAAAATGAGTCGGGTCGAGTCGGACTCAAGCTCGAATATTCAAGTCCGAGCCCGACTCATATTTTAAAAGTGTCTAATATTTTTGCCCAAATCCTCTCAAATTTCGGACGAACTTGAGCAGGTGACCCGACCTATGAACATGTTTATTTGATACACTTCATAAATAGAATTAGGGATTGAAAATTGTCTTATATAAATATTATAAAATATTAAAAACACATGACAAATTTTGAAAAAAAGTTATATTGTAAATGTATAAAAAAAAAATTTGTTTTTTTTTTTCTAAATACAATCATTTATAGTTTTGTTATTAATTGGCAATAATTTATATTAAGAAAGGTTTTTTCTATTTTAAAAATAAACTAGCTTCAATTTTATTAAGAATAAAAAATTTATCATGCATATGTTTGTGGAAATCACGAATTTAGAATATAAATGTGTGTTTAAAAGTAATATATAATAAACTATGAAACATATTATTTGAAACTAATTAATTATAATAACACATGAAATATGTATGGTATTAAAATAAAAAAAATTAGATTAAATTGTGATTAAAACGAAATTTAAACACATAAACACATTGCATTAACAATACTAAATGAACTACAATTATTTACCATGGTGCGGTCATCAATTGTGAGTAAGTGTTGAGTTGACTTGTGATATCAATTCAATTAACAATATTACAAATACTAAATTTTATCATACCCAAGATGTGAGTGAACAATGTGAGTTAATACCAAATTGACTCGTGACACCAATTTAATCAATATTTTATACTATTATTTATTTAAAAAGATATTTTTATAATATCCCTAACTAAATTAATATTCAGTTAACTCATATTAACTTAATTTAAGAGTAAGATAGATTATAAATATTGTGAGGTATTATATTGTTTTATATAATAAACTGAATGATTATTTCAATAAAGTTGTTTTATAAAAATGTTACCACGTGCGCCGATTTATTGACATTGACATGTAAAGATAAACCATATTAACTTTTTAAATTATTTTATTTTTCATTTACTTGTTATTATTATTTTTAGAAATGGAAGGGGTGTACCACTATAATTGAAACGACCCGTATTAATTATATTACAACCCAAAACTGCAATAATTTGAAGATGGCTGAAGAGCAGAAGGATGAAGAGGAAGTCGCCATCCATGGAGATGTCTTAGAAACAATTTTGTCTTACGTGCCTCTCACCCATCTTATCCCGGCCTGCTTCGTCTCTAAGACCTGGAACGCCGCCGTTTCCTCCTCCCTTAGTCGCTTCAACAAGCCCAAACCATGGCTCCTGGTCCACACTCAGAGCATCCGCCGCCCACTCGCCACCGCTGTCTTCGCTTACGATCCCCGCTCCGACATCTGGCTCCGAATCAACCAAAAGCAGCCCCCTCAGCACGTTTCACCCCTACGTTCTTCCAATTCCACCCTCCTCTACCTCCTTCACCCTTCCAACTTCTCCTTCTCCATCGACCCTTTCCATCTGACGTGGCACCGCGTGAACCCACCCGCAGTCTGGCGCTTCGATCCCATCGTCGCTATGGTTGGTCCCCGTATCGTCTTCGCCGGCGGAGCTTGCGACTTCGAGGACGACCCTTTGGCGGTCGAAATCTACGACATCAGCACTCGTACGTGGGAAAGGACCGAGTCCATGCCTGCCACCCTTAAAGACTCAGCTTCCTCAACGTGGCTTTCCATTGCTGCTAATACTAGTACGGTTTTCTTGATGGAGCAGACCTCCGGTGTCACCCATTGTTTTAATCCCGATTCGAAGACCTGGTACGGACCCTTCGATCTCCGTCCGGATCGGAGCATTTACTTTTCGGTGATAGCTTCTGTTGGGGACAACTTGATTATGCTGGGTCTGCATGGAGTTGCGGAGGATGTAAACTATGTAAAAGTGTGGGAACTAAACGGGGAGTCGTTGGAGTTTGGTAAAGAAATCGGGGTGATGCCGACGGAGTTGGTGCAGAAGCTGAAAGGAGAGGGATCAAGCTTGAATTCGGTAAGAGTAAGTTGTATGGGTGGTTTTTTCTATATATATAATCCTGGAGAGCCTGGGGAATTGGTAGCGTTGGAAGTTGGTGAAGAAGGGTGGTGTTGGTGGGGAAGTTTGAAGAATGCGGCGGTGAGTGATTGGAGCAGAGTGGCAGAAAGGGTGGTGCTTACGTGCTCTGACGTGGGGTTGGGTGATATAGCTAAATTGGTGGGGTCCGGTAATGAAATATTCACTCTCCCTAAAGCCTAAAGGGTAATATTTTATCGCTGTTCACGGCGTTATTTGATGCGTGTCTACGTCTGCTCTTTTGAAAGCTCATTTGATGTGTATTTTTTACTCGTATTTGGACAGTGAGTTTCGTACATAATCCATTTCAACCTGGATGAGAACAGCCTATTATATTTTGACACTTTTTCCCTTTCTTTCCTCTACTTTTTGTCATATTTCATATTTTATTTTACACCATATTGGATCATTTGAGAGAAATATGTCAGATACAATTATTTTGTGAATTTTTTAATTTTAGAAATTTAAAATTTTTGAAATGTAATTAAAAAATATAATTATTATTAAAAAATATATATTTTTCATATTAACAACATTACCTTAATATAGTATAAAAAAATTTTGAATCGTATTAATATGTTGTATATTTCATAATTTCAATTATAGGTAGAATTGAGATAATCTATACTTCGAATAGTACATAAAAGAAGGAGATTTTGATAATCTTAATTATGCATATTCAAATTCAAATAATGATGAACTCGATTAAGAACCAACAGATGATGATAATGAGCATATGTATTAAAAAGGAATAACCCAACAAATATGTACTAAAGCAATTAGATAAAATTACATACCATGTTTATTTTTCTATTATTTTTATTAGTAATCATATTATTAATTACTTTTTAAACCAATATAATACATATGATGATTTGGTTTTAATTTTTGTTACTTTTTTAGAAATTAATTTTATCATACTAATATTTTTTAAACATATAATTATGTACTGTACAATTACAATTTTTATTACCAAATATGACATGGAGAATTACAATATAATCCCTTTTTTCAGCCAAATACATCTAAAGAATTACAGTTTTTTGTAATTACAAGAGAACATAATTATTACCCTAGTAATTATACTTTGTCAGTCAAACACGTCTAAAGATTTACAATTCTTTATAATTACAAAATAATGTAATTCCTACCCTAATAATTATTTTTTTATTCAAATATCCTATATTGTCCAAGCAAAGCCTAATAGCAAAAAAATATATAAAATATTCTTTCTGTTATGAATATCTTATAAAGTGGATGTCCATCAAGATCAAGATAAGTTTGGATGAAATTTAAATTCTAGTAGTCATTAGAATTAGAGTTCTATTTCATTTATACTTTCTATGTCTATAAATATAAACTTTGAAGAAGCATTGTAACTTACTTCTATTGATCAATAAAATACACTCTCTCTCTTGCTCTCTCATTCTTTGTCATTTACTCTTTGTCTCTTTATTTTATAATACGTTAACAGAACGATTCTCATTTAATTTTTTTTTCTTTCAGTCGTCAATTGAGACCGATGCACTATAGGTAATCACTAGAGCCTTTAACTACTCAGTGCTCATGATAATAGCCATGGTGATAACGATAATGTTAAACATATTCAGGTATATTTTTCTATAATTTATTCATTATATCATGTTTATTATAATTTGAAACTAATTATGACAACATGAATAGATAAATTTTGATTTGAAATTCACGCATGTTTGCGATGGTAATTATGGAATAAATAATCTAGCGGGATATTTATAAGTTCGTCCAACTAAATTTGTTGTATTTCCAAAAGTGAATGCAAACATAAAGAAAATGAAAGATATGATTATGGACCACTAAAAATGGGAAAATAGTGATGAATAAGAGAACAATGAAAGTTCTCAAGATAACTCTTCAAAGGGTAAAAATAACTTATGTTATCAAAGGTAATTGGTCACATATGTGGTGTATGCCCAAATATTTTGTTTTTGTTAATATTCTTTGAGGAAGAATATGAGAATATAGTAATGAATTCTATCATTACAGATAAAAAAATATTTATCTTATTTGGTACTAAAACAAATCAATATTATTCCAATATTTGATAGTACAAAATTAGTCGAAAGCTCTAAAAGAGCTAATATATTAATATCTTGAGATGGTCATTAGTTTTAAAAGATATTCATAATGAATCTCATATTGAAATTGTGAATAAGGAAAATATTATATTTCATATGAATCAAAAGAGGATTGGGTTATTGATTTCTATTTATTATAAATTGAATTGATTGCGACTATCTTTGTGATATTCTTTGGTCATTATCCCCATTAAGGGGTTAAAGTTAAAATATTTGACTGTGAAAGATCTACTTTAATTGTGGAAGAAAAATATGAGCAATAGGATATGGTAATTCTATCTAAAGCTCGTTATGGTTAGATGCACCTGAAGATTTTGGACATGTGAATATTTTGGCATATTCCCTGAAACGAATATTGCATATAATTATTTGAAAATTATATTATATGACTTCATGTCATTATAAACTTTACATTGATTTAGACATTTTCAGTAGTTAATGTCACAATGGTACTTATATGTGGATACAAAGTGAAAGGAATGATAGTAAAATTATCAATTTGCTACAATTTAGTTCAAATTGAAATGCATGTTAAAGCAAACTAAAAGTTTACTAGTACAAATATATTTACTACTTGGCATTACTAGTTAGATCATCTTGGATCATATATGATGCAGAAATTAATTAAGAGTTCATATGGACATTTATTAAAGAACTAGAAGATTCTTTAATTTAAAGAATTCTCATTTGTTGGTTGTTTTCAATGAAAATTGGTTGTTAAAAACTCACTAGCTAAAGTTGAGATTTAATTTCTTACATTTCTGAAATGAATATGGGCTCATTAATCCACCATGTGGATATTTTTGATATTATATGATTTTGGTAGATGCATCTACAAAATAAACACATATGTATTATCAATTTGCAACCCGTTGTTTGCAAGATTGTTTGAATAATTAATTTCAAATCATGCAATTAAGATAATTCATCTTGTTAATATTATGAGTTTATATCTCAGTCTTTTATTGATTGAGTTTGAAAAACTTTGGTAAAAGTTTGTTATTTATGCGCATAATGGTTTCGAGAAATTATTGATTGAATGCCTCTAATTATTACTTATGAGAATTGAACTTTCTCTTTCAACATGAGATTATGTTGATTTACGAGTTGTACGCATCAAGCCAATAAGTTTTAAATACTCCCCATTGTAATTTAGGTCAAAAGCTAAATGTTTCTCATCTTCGAATTTTTATATCTGCGTATATGTTCCAACTGTTCTACCAATACGCACAAAAATGAGTGAATCTTCAAAGAAAGTTGGAAACATATATTAATTATGGGCCTCCTTTTTATTATGATATATTAAATGTATTGGAGATTCAATCATGACATTATTGTGATTACTATTTTGATTTGATAGTTTTCTCGACATTATGGGGAGAGAACTAATAACTTGTAATGAGTTAAGGGGGAGAGTAATTTGAACTAGAAGTTCAACAAAGGATAACTCATTAAAGTTCAAAATACGAAAATTTTATAACTAATAAAAAGAAAAAATCTAGATGATCATATAGTGAAGGCGAGTGCTCCAGAAGAAACCCAAGATATAACTAATAAGAAGAGATTCAGGTACTTGAAACTGAATATTAAAATAGTGAAAATAAGATATCTCAATAAGTTATGTCAATTTGAGAAAATGTCGAACTAATAATAAAAGTGGTCGACAATGGTTTTGCATGCAATATTATTGTGGAAATAATGAAAAAAAAGGATGATATTGAATAAATCTCTTGGGAAATATAGATATGGAATAAATTGGCCAAAATAGATACAATTAAATTTGTGGAGTTTTTGAACTAACAATTCAAATGTTTAAAGGTATAAAGCCAGAAAGGGTACAAATGAAATAGTTTTGCAAAGGCGAAATAAAAATATAAAGTTTTTCGTTAAGTCTTGGCATTGATTATGAGAAGATATAATATTCTTTTATGCTGGATACAATAACCTTTAGATATATAATTAAACTGACAGTTTATACTTGCATCTCATGGTTGTTGTTACAACCTTTTGTGAATCACTATATAGTAAAGTTTATATTAAAATCCTTGAAGGATTTAGAATACTAG